>BQKN01066046.1:205108-237362 GCA_022839385.1 Asparagus kiusianus
TGCAGAGAAGGGGCTGACCGAAAATCGGTTAGGGGGGGGGGGGGGGAACGCCAGAGGTGGCCACGGGAGGCGGAGGCGAAGGTTGGGTGGTTGATGGGTTCTGTGAATTTGAGGAGGGAGGAAGGTGAACAGTAGCGATTTTGTTTTTCTTTTTTATGGCTGCTGTAGAAGAATGAAAACGAAATTGCTAGGGTTTCACACCTCAAATGAGCAAATAATTTTCATTTTCATCTTCAATAATTTCCATCTGATTACAAGAGAGTTTAAATAAAGAAAAATTACAGATTTGGAAAATCCTCTAAATCCCTCAAATCTCTCTCATAACCAAAATACAACCACTTAACTAATTTAGCTGCCAAATGAAATTCGAAATTCAAAAATTTGAAATTCAAAAAATTTCAAATTCTAAACTAATTTATTACAATTGAAATCAAAACCAGAGTGCTGCAACCTGGCGTCTCCTTCGCTGATAAACTCGGCGAAAATCTCGAGCCTGTGTTCGGATGTCCCCATCAATTTTATTTATCATAATAAACATGCTAAAAGGTAGTTTACAAAATTTAACAAAAATCTTCTACCGTCTACCACAGTTTAAAACTTCACCAAGTTGAGAACTCTATCAACTTTTATGCAAATGTGGTTCTGGAGAATACGTAGAAACAAATCGAAGTGCATAACTATGTGTGAAGTGTGGAGAAGAACTTAAAAAAGCAGATTTTTGGTCATAAGTCGACTCATGCACAGGCATAAGTCGACTTATGGTAAGTCGACTTATGTTGTGTCGTAAGTCGACTTACGTTCTGCTCTGGATTGTTGGTTTTTCGCTCTGCCAAGTCGACTTATCAGGTCTGATTAGTCGACTTATGATCTCTTCTCCAGTTGCTGTTTTTCGCTCTGCCAAGTCGACTTATGCAGACTGATAAGTCGACTTACGACGGGTTTTTTTTGGAAAGTTCAGGTTCCTATTTGCAGTCTGTTTGGGTTTCTGTTTTGGTATAAATACCAATACGATTTGAGGGTTTTGTAGGAGCGTTTTGGGGGATTTTGGAGCATAGAAAAGAGAGATCTTTCTGAGCTATTTGTTAGGGTTATTGGTTGAGAGATTGAGAGATTTGTTGGTGAGATTAGTTGGTTCGTTTGAGCGATTTGTAATCTCAATTTGTACTCTCCTTCTCTATTAGTAAAAACCCACCCCCCTTCTTGCCCCGTGGACGTAGGCATCTCGCCGAACCACGTTAAAATTGGTGTTTGGATTTGTGCCGTTGTTTTGATTTGTTTTGGCCTTCTTTGATCGGCGTTTGTTTTGGTTCCTCGGCGTCGCCGTTGGTCATAACAAGTGGTATCAAAGCTCGGGCTACGCTTGGGCTATTTGGAGGAGTAGATCGCTTTGGAAGTTCATCTAGGGCTTCGTTTGGTGATAAAAGTGGGATCTTTTTGGTAAAAATCTCGTCTTTTTCAGTTTGGATCTATTTTTTGTTTGTTTCCGCATTGGTTTGGTGGTGCTTTGAGGATTATGGCCGAGAAAGAAGGAGTTGTGGGCAATACTTCTGGCGTGAAGACCGTCCAAAGCTTGAATATCCACTCGATGAAGATTGACGTGGAAAAGTTCAATGGCACAAACAATTTTGGACTTTGGCGATGCGAAGTCATGGATACGCTCAACACGCAAAATTTGAAAGATACGTTGGAATTGGACGGGAAACCGGACAACATTGATGAGAAGGTTTGGAAAAAGATGAATCGAACGGCGTGTGGTGTAATTAGGTCTTGTCTCACTCAAGATCTAAAGTATAATGTGATCAATGAGACTTCTGCAAAGAAGATTTGGAAGATCCTTGAGAGCAAGTATTTGACCAAGGGTGTGGAGAATCGCTTGCATTTGAAGAGGAGGCTTTACCGCTTCCAGTTGAAGAAAGGAACCTCCATTGGTGATCACATGAACCACTACACGAAGCTTCTTGCGGATTTGGCGAATGTAGATGTGGTGATTGAAGATGAGGATAAGGCGTTGTTGTTGTTGAGTTCCTTGCCCGACGAGGAATATGAGACCTTCGTTCTTACTCTTATTAATGGGAAAGCATCTCTTTCGTATAGTGAGGTCACCGCTGCACTTGTGAATTATCAGCTTCGAAAGAAGGATAAGGAGACTTCGTTTGAGCCGGTAGCGGGGGTGTTGGTCGCAAGAGCAAAGGGTCCAAACCGTAGTGGAAGGTCGCAGTCTAGAGGGGCACATCTTGGAGTTCGTAAGAATCAGTGTGCCTTTTGCAAAGAGGATGGACATTGGAAAGCCGAATGCCCAAAGTTAGTTGATCGAGCCGGGAAGAATAAGGGAAAAGCTATTCAAGCTTCTGAGGCGAATGTTGTTAAGGCTAGTGGCAATGATTCAGATTCGGATTCTTCGGGCTACTCATTATCTGCACTGCCGTCAGTTTGTGTTGCCAACTCTACAGAGTGGTTGTTGGATTCGGGGGCTACATACCACATTTGCCCTAGGAGGGATTGGTTCTCCAGCTTTCAGGAGTTGGAAAGAGGGGATTTCGTGCTCATGGGGAATGATCACAAATGCTCTATTGGTGGTATCGGTACCGTTCGGATCAGGATGAGTGACGGGGTGATTCGAGAGTTGGTTGGAGTGAGGTTCGTTCCTCAGTTGAAGAAGAACATCATTTCATTTGGAGCTTTGGAGGCAGCAGGCTATAGGGTGACCTTGGCGGATGCACGCTTGAAGGTTACATTTGGGTCCACGCTTCTGATGAAGGGCGTCAGAAGGAGAAATTTGTATTATTTGCTCGGAAGCACGGTGATTGATAGGGAGATGACGACTTCATCAGATTTGGCTAGACTGTGGCATTGTTTGGTGCTGGGGTATATGATTGGTAATGCCGTGCATTGGTTGTTGAGGAGTGCTATGACCTGCAGATTGAAGTCCTGTGAGCACATTGGGATGAGCGAGACTGTGGTGGAGTTTGGCACTTCTATCCATCTAGCGAGGGGTCTTTTAGGAGGTGTTCAGTCAGGTATTTGGGGGCCTTCCAAGGAGGCATCATTGGGAGGTAATCGTATCTTGGTTTCCGCAGTTGATGATTGTTCTAGGCATTATTAGGTCGCGACCAGTTCCCATTGGTGTAAAGTCCTAGAAGTCAACAACAATTGGAAGAAGTGTATTGGCAGAAAGGTAACTCGTTGTTCCATCTTTGGTAGGGGTTCTTTCTTGCGTTTGTGCCGAGCTCACGGTAATAGGAGACACTTCATTGGTGTGGAGACTTTGGGGCGACGAGATGAGATGACAGTTTCGATGGGTCGTTCCTTTCTGGAGGAGGTTCGGCGTTGGTTGTCGAGCATTGGTTCTGGGGCTTCGACATATTTGGGTCATCTTAGTCACAGGTCGCCGACTGCTGCATTAGGAGTTATTAGATCTGGTGGAGCTGCTTCAGATTTTGGATCGCGTCGGATGTTTGGATACCCAGCACTTGGTCACATCGTGGATGTGAAATTGGATCCGATTGCACGTTTGGGGTTCAGAGGCTCAGTTGATTATCATTTGGGAGCTTCTGATTTTGTTCTGAGCAGGTATGTCACATTGGACTCTCAGCAGGTGGAGAGTGTTGATCAGATCGTTCGGATGTCGCAGCAGGTGGAGAGTGATGCTACTCCACGTTGGGTGGAGATTACTCCATGTTCTCCAGGTCATTCTGCATTATTGGAGATTCCAGCTGAGGTGACACAGCGTGTGAGTCATTTGGATTTGGATGCGGATGACGAGTTGGTAGATTCGAGTGCAGCTGGTAGATATATTTTGGATATGGCCATTGGTTTACCTCAGGTGGAGGTGTTTGGATTGAGTCAGTTCGGGGCCATTGGAGGTGCTATCAGTCACAGATTTGGTGATATTGGGGAAGAGTTGCAGACCTTTCTATTTGTTTGAGGGCCTTTGGAGGCCGTTTGGGTGAACTACGTGAAGGCTTGATTCCTTGGGCAAGAGGATACGTAGGCAGTCTTTATGATGCAGCCGATTTGGTGAGCGACATCGACATTTGGGGTGAGTGTTCGCACTCCCATTTGGGTCTCAACACGTGAGGCATTTGTTGGTTGGTGTCGGCTCAGTTTTGAGAAAACTTCGCCGAGGTGGAGAATTGTGGAGAAGAACTTAAAAAAGCAGATTTTTGGTCATAAGTCGACTCATGCACAGGCATAAGTCGACTTATGGTAAGTCGACTTATGTTGTGTCGTAAGTCGACTTACGTTCTGCTCTGGATTGTTGGTTTTTCGCTCTGCCAAGTCGACTTATCAGGTCTGATAAGTCGACTTATGATCTCTTCTCCAGTTGCTGTTTTTCGTTCTGCCAAGTCGACTTATGCAGACTGATAAGTCGACTTACGACGGGTTTTTTTGGAAAGTTCAGGTTCCTATTTGCAGTCTGTTTGGGTTTCTGTTTTGGTATAAATACCAATACGATTTGAGGGTTTTGTAGGAGCGTTTTGGGGGATTTTGGAGCATAGAAAAGAAAGATATTTCTGAGCTATTTGTTAGGGTTATTGGTTGAGAGATTGAGAGATTTGTTGATGAGATTAGTTGGTTCGTTTGAGCGATTTGTAATCTTAATTTGTACTCTCCTTCTCTATTAGTGAAAACCCACCCCCCTTCTTGCCCCGTGGACGTAGGCATCTCGCCGAACCACGTTAAAATTGGTGTTTGGATTTGTGCCGTTGTTTTGATTTGTTTTGGCCTTCTTTGATCGGCGTTTGTTTTGGTTCCTCGGCGCCGCCGTCGGTCACAACATGAAGATTATATATTTGACCATCAAAGGGCACATACGCAGGGTACGTGTGTTACTCTATAGAAGGTTTTTAATTTTAAAGAATGTTTTTAAAAACATGAATAGTTTTCAAATTTTCATAATGAAACAATTAATGATACGGTGAAGAATGAAAATGCAAGAGGACATCCAGAAGACAACGGCAAGAGACGCAGATCGATCCATCTTCATTAGTCTTCATAAAGTATAAATGAAGAATACTAAGTCATTTACCACATTGAAGTTTAACAGCGTAAAGATGTTCCGCAGTATAATTTATAAATAAAATCAAGTTCCCACATGTTATTTTATTGCTTAGTAAAGCCCACAGAACGAAAACAAGGGTAGACATTACCTTGAATATTTTTAAAGTAATATCATATCGATCTCCATCGTAAGGGGACTGTTTTTTTGACTGAAAAACAGGGAGAGGTTCCCTGTTCACAAGTACATATATTATAAGGATAACCAACAGTTGAGTTTACATACAGATAAAAAAGTAAAGGGAAAGAGATATGAGGCGAGTTGAGCGATAAGGAGCGGACCTTGTCGTCACCTATCAGAACAATTCGCCCATGTTTCTGCCCACACAAAAGAGCAAACTACGGAAGGTATGAAAAAAAGAGAAAAGAGAAGTCAACAAAGAGAATGAACATCTCTACTAAAACAGACCACAGAAACAACTCCACCAAGATAGAAAAGATATAGAAGGCTACAAAACATTCGGAAACGAAGACGCCCACAAATACTACAACGAACTTCTTCACAAGAGCCTGGAACTCCCTTAGGGTAGCCTCCCTGTGGAATCTTCTAACCATCCTACCTTTCTCGAGCCAAAAAGCTACTGATTGTCAATTAGTAGCTGAAAACTTGTCATCCACCACCGTCTCCATGTGTGTTTGAGCTATCTCTTTGAAGCCCAGGTTGATGGCCGCCTCATGCTGCTTGATTCCAGATTTAGAGGCAGAACAGCCTGTCCAAAATAAGACGAATCTAGCAACGTTAGCGGCAGTTTGGAGAGGAGAACTAGCAATGCCGTTGAAAATGAAGTTATTTCGACTGTTCCATATACACCAACAAAAGCATTGTAACACGATATTCCAGATGGTTGCAAGGTCATGCCCAAAAAGTTGCGTGTTAGCCGAGATCATATCCTCCAGGTGCAGTGGCTTGGAATCATAAGTGGACTGTGGTCTAATTTTTCTCCCTAAGACGTAGTTTGATGGTTTATATGGTACAAATCCTTTGCACAGAAGATTGTAGAAAGAAGAAAAATTTACAATAACAAGTTGATATTTACCCACCTTACTTTGTTTCCTTTAGTTTCAGAAACATTGTTAATAAAATAAATATCCATAACATGGAAGATGCTAATGCTGACGCTAAGTAGAAAATAATAAAATAAATAAATTATTCATGTTATGTGGAGAATGGCGAATCCGAAGTAGCAGTGTAATAGTGTGGCCTATCTTGGACTAATTATAGGACTGGAAATTCAAATTCTCCAGCCTCTGAAATTTCGAAAATATCCTAAAGATACGCTGCTCTCTTCTTGCCATCTGAAGGAAAATGACCACTTCCCATCGGAGGAGTCGCGTCGCCGGCGTGATAGGAGACCAAGCCACCAAATTCAACAAAAGAAGCGGATTTTGCTAAACTAGTAAAAAGAGATTTTGGCCAGTGGCCTGTCCGTGTCTCTCCACCTCTCCCACCACGCAGCACCCAGTCGCCAGTTGCACGATCCTTCATGCATACATCGAGTATGTGATAACAAGTCAGCATTGTTCGCGGAGAAAATTGATTGTTTCATTGCAGGATTCATTACAAACTTCAGACGTTTACAACGAAAACAAAAAAATAGTCTTTTTATAAGACCTTTACATAATGAAAAAAAAAAATACAATTCTCTTCAAACAGCGCAGAGATCGTTTATCGATCTTCTGCTTGCGTGGGATCTTGGCCTGTGACGAGGACGTTGATATCCATGGACCACCGTCGATCAGATCTGATTGCTGAAGAATTGGGCAGAGCTTCGTCGATTCACGAATGAATCAAGAAGCCGTAGCGCTTATCTTGGTAACAGCGAGATAATTGCTCTTCTTAAGATCACCACAATGGGGTAATCTTAAGGGACGAATACGAGAACTGCAGATCTGACGAGCTCTTCTTCGTTATGCTGATGAACTCGATCAGATCTCTACTCCTCCTCCTCTCTGAAATTCGTGCACTTTTGATCTTCAATCCGGCAGGGCTTCGCCAACGCTCGAGAATTCCAGATCTCAAAAAAATGAGGCTCTGAGGTTTGTATTTATAGGCACGGGGGGAATTCGGGCTGGAGACACCCTTGGGTGTCTCAACTTGGGCCGAGAAACCCTTGGGTGTCTCGCTCATGCCGAGACACCTCGGGGTGTCTCAACTCAGCCTGAGACGCTCTGTTATGCATGTTTGTTCGTTTCCGCCATAACTTCTTCATCCAAACTCGGATTTGAGCGATTCAAAGTGCGTTGGAAATCCGACGAGGAGTTCTATAAGCTCTAATAATTAGATCATCTACTAAGAAAACTACATCCCTCTCAAGGTATAGGATAATCGACGCCCGTGCTTTCAGATCTAGCTCCTCCAAATCCTCATCAGACATATCCTTGTGCTTTTTCTCTTTTCCCACTAAAGTTTTGTGCAATTTCTGTGAAATCAACGAATTCTTCATATGCATCCTCCAATAGAAAAAACCGTTCTTCCCATTGAACTTTTCGATCTCGTACTTTCCAACTTTAACTGTTTTACTTGTAGACGCTATTCTCCGCTTGTATTAATAAATCCGCTTCTCTCAGGAATTCTAACAAATATATTGTGTTCACCATACAATAATCAAGCACTATATTAGATCAGAAATTTTACCACCTTTAATCTGAATAAAGTTCTTTGATACCAATTGTTGGGTGTAGAGTCACACCGTCACCGTCGTAGAAGCGATATCAACCCGAGAGAGAGCCCTGACTTTTGTTTTCACAAAACTCAATCCAACATCAATATTCGTGTTTCGTGAAGGAAATAAGAATAGAAGTGAAATATCTCAGCAAAATGAGATATGCACTCTTTCTCACAACAGTTCTAAGACTGAACGTCGAGGGAACCTATAACCAATAGCCAACATCCATAAAACAGTAAAGAAATGAGATTTACGTGGTTCGGTAAACTTACCTAAGTCCATGGGAGGGGGAAGGGAAGATTCCATTATGAGGAGAGCACCGGCGACTTGTACAACCCATAAGCTCATCCCAAAGAATAAGTTACCCAAAAAAATTGACATCTCTATTGTAAAATCTTTCTGAGCTCTCTTTTTCTCCCTCAATATCTCACCTTTTTAGATCTGAAAAAACTCTCTTTTGTAGCCGCCAAAACTCTCTTTTCCTCCTATACAAAACCCTAGAAGAAGACTCATATTTATAAGAAATCCGGGCCGGTGTCGAAACCTGAAAACCCGCTGCCCGCTGCACTCCTCCGAGACACAATCTGTGTCTCAGGGACACCCTCGTGGGTATGGCCCCCGCGAGACACATTTTGTGTCTTGTGGGGAAATTGGCTCCGAGACACCCAGGTGGGTGTGGCCCCCACACCTTCACAAAAATATACTTATTTACGAGTAAAACTTTCTCATTGGTCATATCTATATGTTGTTAAAAAGTCACACATATTATTTTTTAGAGTCCCACTAGGGGTACACCTCAAACCATACCACACCTCTATCTATAGTGACAGTGGGTCCTGCATGATATTTTTTTTAAAATTTCATGCATGGTTCACTGTCACTATAGATAGAGGGAGAGTATGGTTGGATGTGTACGTGGTTGAAAGTGTGTCTCTATCATTATTTTATTTTTTACAGAGCGCTATTGTGCTTGCATGTGTCGTTAACTTGGCAATCAGCAAAGCACTATTAATTTGGTCTTGGCTTTTACTTGAACTATTTCCTTATGAAATACTGATATAAGGAATGTGGTTTTACTTGTACTTGCATTTGCCATAGTTTAGCACTATTTGGTCTTGGTCTTGGCTTTTACGATTGTTTCATACAAACGTGCCTGCGCATTTTCTTCTTGTTATGGGTAACTAATGAGTAATGTTGATTTAAACGTTCTCATTTTTCAATCATTGTTAGATGGAATATTACAGGTATATTGTTTTAAAGAACAAATCATACTCATTGTTTTGTTTTGTTTATTATTTATTATTTTCTATTTTGTTCTACTTTTTTATTTTTCATTTTTTGACTCTGTCTAAATGCTTTAACTTCTCTGCTTTCGTGATGGAATAACTATAAGATGGCCATCACGATGAGGATGACGACCATGATGCAAGACATGAAGATGAATGACGATGGCATAAATGTCGTGACGATGGATAACAACTTTTTTGCATGCTTTTATTTTTATTTTTTACTTTTCTACCTTCTGAATTTACTAAAAGTATAAATCCTTCTAAGTTTGCTTTAATTTTTGATTCCCCCCCCCCCCCCCCCCCCCCAAAAAAAAAAATAAAAATAAAAAATAAAAATGTCACTCAACCTAATGGGGAGAAGCCCTAACCCGTCTTCTCCGATTATACACATATGTAGACGGAGGTAGCAAGGAGAATCACGACCACCAAAACTAAACCGACTGCATGCAACTCCCCCGATGTTGGAGACGTGCTTGTGGGGGCCACGGACACACGTGAAGTGATAGCAACCAATTCACAGCCACGTGATGTGACGTTCTTAATGTAATACCGCGTGAAGAGCTGGGAAACGGAAGTGGGGGCCACCACATTTACGTGTGAGAATTGAGTCACGGCCCACCCGAGTTTTTCTCTGCATTCACTTATAAATAGTGAAGATTCCCTAGGTTTTTGGGTGCGCGAAGGCAGGGGAAAGGTGAGGAACTTTGATTTTTGGCGGCTGCGAATTAATTCTCGGATGTGGGCGTGCCAAGCAGAGAAGAAACAAAGGATTGTGTGTGCAGTCTGTTTTTCTTTCTTGGGTAGCGTGCAGAGCCGATTTGAGAGAGTTTTTTGTGCTTTTGAGAGAGATATTTGTGTGAGGAAGAGAGATTGTTTGAGGGTTTAGATTGAGTGATTATAAACCCTAGTTGTATTCTCTCCCTCTAATAGTAGATCTCCCCCTCCTTGCCCCGTGGACGTAGGCAGTTTGCCGAACCACGTAAAATTGGTTTGTTTGAGTTTTTGACCATTGTAATAGTTTTTAGGATCCCTCGACGCGCAGTCCTAGAGCTGACGAGAGGAAGAGCTAATATCTCACTTTGATGAGATATTAGGCTTCAGATTCTTATTCCCTTTGAGAAATAAGAATTCTTATCGATCTTTCTTTCTTATTGTGCACCAGAAACTTTGCCGAAATTTCCGCTGCGCACAACAAGTGGTATCAGAGCTCGGGCTACGTTTGGGCTATTTGGAGGAGTAGATCAATTTGGAGGCTCGTCTAGAGCTTCGTTTGGTGATAAAGGTGGGATCTTTTGGTAAAGACTCTATCTTTCACTTTTGGATCTATTCTTTGTTCGTTGGTGCGTAAGATGTCAGGGAAAGAAGGTGTTTCGGGTGTCGAGGGTGGTGCTTCTGGCGCGAAGACCATTTAGAGTTTGAATATCCACTCTATGAAGATAGATGTGGAGAAATTTAATGGCACAAACAACTTTGGATTATGGAGATGCGAGGTTTTGGATGCGTTAAACGCGCAGAATTTGAAGGATACATTGGAGTTAGATGGCAAGCCAGATGAGATTGAAGAGAAGGTTTGGAAGAAGATGAATCGAACGGCGTGTGGTGTGATTAGGTCTTGTTTGACTCAAGATCTAAAATATGATGTGATGAATGAGACTTTTGCGAAGAAGATTTGGGAGATTCTCGAAAGCAAGTATCTGACAAAGAGTGTTGAGAACCGCTTGCATTTGAAGAGGAGACTTTATCATTTCCAGTTGAAGAAGGGAACCTCCCTTAGAGATCACATGAACCACTACACGAAGCTTCTTGCGGATTTGGCGAATGTGGATGTCATAATTAAAGATGAGGACAAGGCGTTGCTGTTGTTGAGTTCCTTACCCGACGAGGAATATGAGACATTCGTCCTTACGCTTATTAATGGGAAGGCATCCCTCTCGTATAGTGAGGTCACTGCTGCACTAGTGAATTATCAGCTTCGAAAGAAGGATAAGGAGGCTTCAGTTGAGTCGGTAGCAGAGGCATTGGTCGCAAGAGGGAAGGGTCCAAACCGAAAGAATTGGAAGTCACGGTCTAGAGTAGGACATCCTATAATTAGAAAAGATCAGTGTGCTTGGTGCAAGGAGACTGGTCATTGGAAGAAAGACTGTCCAAAGTTCGACAAATGGATAAAGAATAAGCAGAAGGGAAAAGGGAAGCAACCATCATCAGAAGCAAACATCGTATTGGATGGTAATAATTCTGACTCTTCTATTTATTTGCTTTCTATCAGTCCTACAGATAGCTATTCGGAGGAATCTGAATGGATGTTGGATAGTGGTGCGACCTATCATGTGTGCCCTAGAAGGGAATGGTTCTCTAGTTTTGAGAAGCTGGTGGATAGTGTTGTGGTGTACATGGCTGATAACCGTGCATGCCAGATCCTTGGGATAGGAAGAATTCACATAAAGATATTTAACGGGACTGTTAGGGAGTTAAACGATGTGAGATATGTTCCTTCTTTGAGGAAGAACTTGATCTTGATTGGAGCTTTAGTTGGAGAGGGTCTGAAGGTTCGTGTTGAGGACATGGTTCTTGAGATCGTGGAGGACTCTCGGATTGTGATGAAGGGCGTCAGGAGGAATAACCTGTATTACTTGACTGGAGGTATACTGGTAGGTGGAGAGCTGACGACTTCTGTTGATTCGACTAGACTATGGCATTTGGAGCTTGGCCATTCCAGTATTGATTCCTCGCATAGATTGAAAGAGGGTGCAAAGACCTGCAGTTTGAAGTCCAGTGAACATGTTGATGTGAGCAAGAAGACCGAGGTGAAGTGTGACACCTCTATTCACCGTGCTAAGGGTCGTTCTAGAGGAGTTCACGTGGATGTTTGGGGGCCTTCCAAGGGGGCATCATTGGGAGGTAATAGAAGTTTGGTTTCCTTTGTTGGTGACTGTTCTAGGCGTGTTTGGGTTGCAACCAAATCCCCTTTAGAGAAAGTCCTAGTAGTTTCCAATAGATTGAAGAAGTGTGTAATAGACAGAAAGGTGAAGGTACTCCATTCTGATGGGAGGTACAAGATGGACCTATTTTCTGTATTGGAGCTGAGCTCACGGCATTTCGAGACACTTCGTTGGAAAGGAAATCTTGGGGCAACCAGATAGGGTGGCAAATTTGGAGAACCGTGTCTTGTTGGAGGAGGATCGGTGTTTGTGGTCGAGCAATGGTCTGCAGAAGAGTTTCTGGATAGATGCTTCGACATATTTGGGTCATCCTATTAAAAGGTTGTCAACTGCTGTGATTGGAGGTAAAACTCCATTGGAAGATAGGTCTGGTAGTATCACTTTGGTTGAGGCTTCGATGAGGAAGCCAATTGGCTCTCAGCAGGTGGAGAGTTTTGGACAGACCTTAGAGGTATCGCAGCGGGTGTAGATTGATGCTACTCCATATTGGGTGGGGATTTTTCCACATACTCCAGATCATACTGTATTGTTTGGGATTCCAGCTAAGATGACACGACTTGGAGATCAATTTGTTTTGGCTGCAGATGATGAGTTGGGTTTTGATTCGAGTGCAGCTGGCAGACATAGTTTGAATATGGTCATTGGTTCACCTCAGGTGGAGGTGTTTGAGACCATTGGAGGTTCTATCAGTCGAAGAGTGGATGATATTGGAGAAGGGTTGCGAACTCTTCTATTAGATTGAGGCCTTTGGAGGCCAATTGGGTGAACTACGTTCGGCTTGATTCATTGGGCAAGAGGATACGTAGACAGTCTTTATGATGCAGCCGGGTTGGATTTTGACGGGGTGAGATCGATTTGATGAGTTGATACTGACATTTGGAGAGTGTTTACATTCTCATTTGGGTTCTCAACTTGTTATGGATTGAGTCTGTTATCGTGAATTGTTTCACGGTGTACTGGACACAACAAGTGAGACATTTGGTTTGGTTGGTGTCGGCTCAGTTTTGAGAAAACTTTACCGAGGTGGAGAATTGTTGGAGACGTGCTTGTGGGGGCCACGGACACACGTGAAGTGATAGCAACCAATTCACAGCCACGTGATGTGACGTTCTTAATGTAATACCGCGTGAAGAGCTAGAAAACGGAAGTGGGGGCCACCACATTTACGAGTGAGAATTGAGTCACGGCCCACCCGAGTTTTTCTCTGCATTCACTTATAAATAGTGAAGATTCCCTAGGTTTTTGGGTGTGCGAAGGCAGGGGAAAGGTGAGGAACTTTGATTTTGGCGGCTGCGAATTAATTCTCGGATGTGGGCGTGCCAAGCAGAGAAGAAACAAAGGATTGTGTGTGCAGTCTGTTTTTCTTTCTTGGGTAGCGTGCAGAGCCGATTTGAGAGAGTTTTTTGTGCTTTTGAGAGAGATATTTGTGTGAGGAAGAGAGATTGTATGAGGGTTTAGATTGAGTAATTATAAACCCTAATTGTATTATCTCCCTCTAATAGTAGATCTCCCCCTCTTTGCCCCGTGGACGTAGGCAGTTTGCCGAACCACGTAAAATTGGTTTGTTTGAGTTTGTGGCCATTGTAATAGTTTTTAGGATCCCTCGACGCGCAGTCCTAATGCTGACGAGAGGAAGAGCTAATATCCCACTTTGATGAGATATTAGGCTTCAGATTCTTGTTCCCTTTCAGAAACAAGAATTCTTATCGATCTTTCTCTCTTATTGTGCACCAGAAACTCTACCGAAATTTCTGTAAGCACAACACCCGATTCTCTCTCATGGCGATTTACTACAGTTAACGCTAGGTAGAACGATTCATCATGTCACCCGCCGCGCAATGCATATCATCACTGAACCAACCAAGAAATTAACTAGAGCGAAACAGTATTCTAGAGTTCACCCAGAAACTATAGACGCATATATTACTATGGAAGAAATGCGTCAAGAAACTCAATGTACGTACGTACGTGCCAACATATTCAAATATAAATCTCAACAAATCAAAAGGGCAACCGCATCTCAACACCAGTATTAATTATTCATAAACCATCGGGTCCTTCTTATTACTATCAGCTTGAAGAGCTTCTCTAATCCCTACAGCCACTGGGACCACCAATATAGGGAAGCTCAGATTCAGTGGCTGCATAACAATGTGGCTTATCTTGGACCGCTCCTAGGTCTGGAAGTTCAATTTCTCCAGTCTCTGAAAATACGACAACACCATGAATATACGCTGCTCTCTTCTTGCCCTCATTAGGATGATGACCACTTCCCATTGGAGGAGTCAAGTCGCCGGCATGATAGGAGACCAAGCCACCAACTTCAACAAAAGAAGCATATTCTACTAAATTAGTAAGAGATTTTGGCCAGTGGCCTATCCGTATCTCTCCGCCTCTCCCACCGCGCAACTCCCAATTACCAGTTGCATTATCCTTCATGCATCAGATAAATATGTGATAACAAATCAGCATATATGTTACTGAGGGAATACACAATTATAAACGGGTGCATAACGTCACATGTAAAATAAAATAAAACTGCGCATGAATACAAACACGTATGAAGTTCCAACAATCAACCGTGATTAATTGCTACCCATTGTAGACACTACTAATCTTATGGCGTACGTGTGCAATATACATGCGAATAAAATGCAAATGCATAGAAGTTATAAAAGTGAACATGCTAAAGATATATTATAACATTTCATAGCAATCTAATTAACCATTAGATTTTTAGGAGAGCTATTCAAAATCTCATGTCAAACTTTATAAAGTTGTGAGATGTACACATAGATATGGAAGGATGCAGATATATATATATATAACTATGTGTAAACATTATAATTTCACTATAGAATGGGCACATAATCACAAGGTTTGTTTTTCATTTAAAGAGGGTTTTCAAAATTACAATGGCTTCTCGAATTTACACGATGAAACATTGATCTTTTGAAGAGTGTAAATGCAAAAGACGCATCCGATCGATGTGTATGTGCAGCGGGAGAGAACATTCCTCCAATGCAAAATTTTCAATATATATACTAGTCGATCTAGAGTATTGAAACTCATTAACCCCCTACTACATTTTGGTTTTCAGTTCGTGCAAATGTATCCCTATCAGAACAATAAGTTTTTTATCTATAAGAAATTTGGGGGTATTAAGTATGTTCTATGGTATATGTTTGAGTAGTAAATTAAGATGTTTTAAGGTCCCACATGCGGTTCTATTACTTAATAAAGTCCAGAGACTGAGAAATATATAAGGATTAGATGGTTTTACCTTGAATATTCTTAAAGTAATATCATATTGATCTCCATCGTAAATGGACAGTGGTCTAATTTTTGAACCTAATTGGTATTTTGATTGTTTATAAGGTACAAATCCTTCGCACAGAAGATTGTAACATCCAGTGCTTTGAAATCCATCTCTCTGTCAAAAAAGGCACGTTAGAAACCATTTAAACTAGATAATGTATTGCACATAATTAGTAGATAAATTGAACGACTTACCGACCAATACGCCATCAGATGTGTGTCATGGTCACCGTATATTTCTGGGAATACCTGAAATTCGCGTACATAGTTTCATAATCATTTTAACGGAAATATCCTTGACACGGTAGATGTTAATGCTAACCCTAAATATAAAAGGAGAAAATACGATACATATAAAAGGTTTACATGACAATATCGATATAAAAGGTTACACGTACGCAGCTTTATACTTGAAAATATATAAAACTTTGTTTAGTTGTTTATGTTACACGGAGCGTGTCACATCCTGAACTGATTAATCCACATAAAAACAAACAAGCTAACGGATAGCTAGGTAGACTTTTTGCACCACAACCAAAAAGAGCCAATACTTCTGGATTAAAAAAAGCCCCAATATAACTTACGTGCCATCCAGCGCCTATGACGTTGTGGGTACTTTTCGGGCCATCTAGTCCAGTGGCAAGCAAAATTCGCATGGAGCTTGATTGCGTATCACCAACGTCAGACAAACCCCAAACGTTTATAATTCCTTGAACGCCATAAAATTTGCCTTCATCTTTGAGCACTGCATACTGAATGTAGAAACGATTCAATAATAGTCAACAATGTACATTCATCTACGAGTCTAATTTGAAGGAAATAGTACCATAACTTTCTATGATGACAACAAACTAATGATCTCAATTATTCGAAGCAAAAAAATAAAATAAAATGGCACTGTGTTTTTCTCGGTTTTACGTATTTAGAGAATTTTTGCTAATATTTTCAAATCATTACTAAAATCTACTTGATCTAATTTGATCTAGCTCCTATCCATTCTTTGTAAGATTTTTTAATAGACTTAAATGGGACATATCTACTTTCTTATTAAACTCCATAACATTCCATGAAAATAATAATCTCTTTCAAAACTTATCACATTGTCTCGTTTAAAAATAAATACCTCTATTTTAATGGACATGCACCTTAAAGAAATTTGTCCTCCTTTATTCTCTGCCCCTTCTTATATCGAGTATAAGATTACTTACATCAACCGCCAAAGAATATTTGGAGTTGAAAATGGACAAGAAAAGAAAGAATATAGGTGTTAATCTTCACTTCTGGCTGCTTAATTACAAGTCTTAATCTCTACGTTTCAGCGTATTTGCTCCATTGAATTGTGTTCCCTTTTAATTTATAATCTTTTTGAGATTCATACTGTTACATAAGCAATTGTAAATACCAAACAAAAGGAGCTAGGATGTGAAGAGGGATATAGAAATACACATTTTCTGAATCATGCATATTTGCGTAACAAGCACTTAAGGTATTGCTTCTTGATCGCTTTTGCCATGACATGAGTTAATATTTAATTTAACAATTAAACTTTAAAGAGGTTCTGAATAACCTTCATTCATAAACAAAAAAAATATAGTATATATATGTTTTGAGTTTTTTTATTTCAAATGTACAACTTGCACTTCTCATCCTTCACGTAAATGCTGCTAACGTCCTGTGATGACTATTAATGAGTATTGATTAAAAGAAGAGTCAAATTAAACCATGGAGAATCTTGGAGGGATGTCTTCCCCTCGAATCCAACATTCGTTGCTAGAAATATGTTTTCTAAAACATTCTCTCTTACTCCGTAACCTTGGAGAATTGTTTACCAAACTCAGACTCTACCACAACTTCACGAACGAAGAGCTTCTTTCCTTTTCATCGATTAAAATTAAACCATAAAAAAAGAGGAAAATTACTTACATGAATAAGACGTGACTCATCTTTCTTTGGTGAGAAGTCCGAGTGTAGTGAATCCCACGCAACTCTTTCAATATTTTGTGGTCCACTATGATTTCTTGTATGTTGTTCTCCAGTATATAAGTCCAGAGTTCCATTTGCGAAAGCTTCTTTGCTATCTAAATTAGAGCTAGATCCATTCTGTAGGTCAAATTACATAAATAAAAGTATTATGAGCTATGCAACGCAGCAAAATAAAAAAGAAAAGTCAGGTCAGAGAATTGAAATGCAAAACTATATAATTATAGACAATAAGAAAATATGAGAATGAATTAACGATGTGAGTTTGTATGTCTCATCATCTGTATTCGATGAAAAATGCAGGTCTCGATCTATTGAAGATCATATTCGACGTCACATGAGGAAAAAGGTTTTGATTACCACTCATCAAGCCGTTATTAATTAAAACTTGACAAAAACTACCACGACGCCCTCATTAATTAAAACTTGACGTTTTCGGCACTGTGCATGCCCCAAGAACTATGCGCTTATAGCTTGAACTGAATGTCGTATGAGTGTCATCTGGTGCAATTGAATGAGACAAATAGTTGCATACTAGCAATTATGTGCATTGTCTACAGTTTGTGCAGACATCTTCACTAAATTAATTTTTGTGGAAAAAGAAAAACCATTCACTTATATACGAAGAATTTATCCAAGAAATGAGGATAGTGTAGTATGTTGTTCTCTTTAATTGAGTTGTGTCAGTTGCATATTAAGTTATGGATTTTATCTAAAAACATTTTCGTGATTGGTCAGCAGATTTACGCCCCAAAAAAGTATATCCACTTATTATGGGAGAATGTAGTTGTTAGTTCATAAAAAAATATGACATATATCATATACATATGCATATGAAAGAGGGAAAAAAAAAAGATACTCATCTAGATAATCTATAAAGATAAAACGTGACATATGTACTATTACCCTTAATCTTTTATAGGAATTGTCAGATATAGCTTCAAAAACCATTCTGGGATAGGATACTTACGATTTCGCTAAGCAAAAGAGAGAGAAGCAATATATAGACAAAGCCAAGCAAATTATAAGAACCCATTGGTACGAATAATATGTATGAATCCAAAACCAATTTATAGTGGAGAGCAATGTCCTCCTATTCTTTAAGCACCCAAGGTTTGCTCGAAATGGTATTCAATTAAGGGTTTAACAAAAATTGAAGCCTTACCATTTCAACCCCACATTTACGTGCATTAATTCAGTCCATTTTTCCATCAAAACCGGAAATTTCAGCTTCCTTTATTTTGAGAAGGTATCTAGCATTCATTTTACCTCATAAGTATAATAAGGTATCACATCTATCTGTCCGTACAAAGACCCTAATTCAATTTTCACCTAAGGGCTCTCATTAAAACTATCAATAATTTAATATCTTTAACAACCCGTTTTTATTATCATTATACCCTTTTTTCAATATTAATTTCTTCTTTTTTTTCCCTTCACCATTTCCATTTCTTCTGTAATTTCTACTTTGTTTTTACCTTGTTTGCATTATATTAATTTACTTTGTTAAATTTTTATCAAGAAATTTTCATTCAAAAAGAAATTACTAATAATTTTGCAAATGTTAAATCAATATATTTATTGTCTACACAAAGAATAATCCTTTAAAAAAATGAAAATATGGAAAGAGCTAGATAAGGCAAAAAGATTTTCGATTCTTTCTAACCATAGAGATCCATGATTGAAATTTTTAATTTCCAGAAATTTTTAACAATGTTTAGTTCTAATTTGAATAAGATTTTTTGGTGAATATAGATTAGTAATTCTTCTGTAAAATTTCCTAAATTGCCTCCCATTTAAAGCCTTCGGAGCACTTCCTTAATTTGCAACACCCAACTTATTGCCCTCAGGGAAATTTTAATGAATTTCTGAGAATGTTGGTTGGCAAAGGTAATGTGTCTGTTGATTGACAATGGATTTAATTCTCAAATCCAAATTTATTGCAAATATATTCCTTGCTTGCTCCTTGACACCTATAATCGATTTGGTTTGTTATCTTTCCATCATTTAATCAATAGTTGAAATGTGTTTCTTTTGATCCTTAATCAGCTAAATAAAGTAACTAATGTTACACTTCTATTGCACTTACGAACCAAGCAAAATGTACATATAATCTACTCAATAAAATAAAAAGAAAATATTATAGTGATTTTAGTTCTAATAACACGTGAATAAAAATATTATTCCTAAAGTGAAATGCCCTAAGACTCCATCTGATTTTAGACATATTGCTTGATGTAATAGCCTCTATAAGATAATTTCTAAAATCCTTGCTAATAGGATTAAATCTATGATGGGCTAGCTGCTTAATTAATGAGGCTCAATCTGCCTTTGTCAAAGGAAGACACATCTCAAGTAATATGCTTCTTGCAAATGAGATTGTGAAGAACTATAACAGGGAAAAAAATTCTCCTAGATTTATGATGAGCATTGATATCAAAAAAATCTTTGATACTATAAACTGGGATTTCCTAAATGAGATGCTAAAAGGTCTTGGATTTCCTGCTACATTCATCAAATGGATTATGGTTTGTATCTCTACTCCCAAGTTTTCTATAACATTAAATGGTACTCTTCATGGCTATTTCAAAGGAGAATGAGGATTAAGGCAAGGGGATCCAATTTCTCCATACTTATTTAATTTGGGTATGGAGTTTCTCTCTAGAAGACTGGATATGCTCAAGAAGGATAGGTCTTTTAAATTTCATCCTGGATGTAGTAATCTTAAAATCACACATTTAATGTTCGCTGATGACCTCCTTTTATTTTCCAAGGGTGATACTCATTCAGTCCAGTTGCTCTCAAGCTGCTTTAAGGATTTTTGCTTTGTGTCTAGACTAGAAGCTAATCCAGGTAAATGCAAAGTATTCTATGGTGGAGTTGATGAAAGCACTAAGAGACTTGTTGACATGTTATTAAATTTTAACGAGGGTGTCTTTCCTATCAAATATTTGGGAGTTCCATTGATATGTAAAAGGCTAACTCATATTGAGTGCTCCTATCTGTTGAGCAGAATTTCTGGCCAGTTCCAAGACAGTTTGAAAAACAGATTGCTCTCTTATGCTGGTAGGTTACAGATTATTAAAAGCATAATACTTGGTATACAAACATATTGGTTATCAAATTATGTTCTACCTGTTAAGGTCTTAAGGAAAATTGATGAATATATTGTGCAGATTCTTCCTATGGAGTAAAACTGAGCAATCACATAAAATGTCTCTAGTTTCCTGGGATAAGGTTTGTTTGAGTAGGAAGCATGGTGGTCTTGGTATCTATTCAGACTCTATATGGAATTTAGCTGCAACTTTAAGAACAATTTGGTTCATTCACATCAACAAGGAAAGCCTTTGGATTAAGTGGATACATGGCTCTTACTTAAAAAAACCGTGATATCTGGCATATTCAAGCTAAGAGCAGGGATTCGTGGGTGTGGAAAAATATTTTGAAAGTCAGGGATAAGGCTCTGAGAATATATGGTAGTGTTGATAATCTGATGCGTGTAATACAAACTTGTGTCAAGGATTCAAAAATTCAGCTATCTAAACTGTATTCGGTTCTTATACCTGCTACCTTTGCTGTGCCATGGTGTAATGTTGTTTGGACAACTTCAAATCTGCCCAGACATTCCTTTATCAGTTGGTTAGCAGTCTAAGATCGATTGCTCTCACAAGATAGATTGATCAAAAGAAGAATTGTGAGTGATAATGTTTGTTGCTGGTGCTCTGGTTCTGAGAGCAAGGATCATATTTCTTTGATTGTCACTACTCGAGGGATGTTTGGGGTATGGTTATGAATTGGTTACAATTCAGGTGGAGGTCTTGCTTTTGGAGCTAGATCATAGAATGTATTGCTTTCGTTTGAGGGGTAATGGCTTCAAGCAACAGATTAAGAAAATGACACTCATCTCTACAATCTATTACATTTGGTGTGAAAGGAATTTTAGAATTTTCAGATAGGAGGGTAAACCTGCTGCTCAGCTATTCAAGGAGATAAAATTCAACATTTTAACTATCATCCTCAATGGCCACTTCTCGGCTGAAGATGAAGAATGGCTATGTTCATTATAATACTGTTGTTGCTCCTGCAGTCTAGCATTGAATTTCCTGCAGATACTAGCATTGAAGCTCCTCACTGTAGACAATACTACTCTGCTATAGGGTTTTGTGTACATGATTATCTGGTTGTGTACATGACTATCTGGTTGTGTACATGATTATCTAGTTCAGATAATACTGTTCGTAGTGTACATGATTGTCTGGTTCAGATTGATTTTCAGTAAGGAACCATATAGAGAAGAAGAAGCTACTACTTGGAGTTAGCTCAAGAGAAAAATTTGAGGCTATGCACAGTTATAGTTGGTTGTGTGCAGGTTTTGTAATCTGTTCCTTTCAGAGTCAGTTTTTGCTATAGCTCGATCTTGAGCATTAGCTATAGGTTTTGGTTTGTTATCTCACTTACAAATATATGTTCTTGAGATTCTTGATGTACAAAAATTTTACATATTGGCGATGAATAAAATTTTTCATTTACCAAAAAAAAACATGTGAATAAAAAAAACAATATCAAACTCATATAAATTACTTAGTTTCAATTGTATATTGTATATACAATAGTTATGTTCCCATATCCTACATTTCGTACATGCGTTAATGTCCGTGCCCGTACCTACACCCTCACCCGTCACTAGTAAAAAACATAACATCCTAGATGAATTATCGTAGACGGGAAAAATATGATGACAATGTCGACGAAAAATATCCGTCTACGATATCATTATTCCGTCCAGGACACTTTGAAAATTTAGGTGGGACCCACCCAAAGAAGGTTAAAACACACAGACCATGCCCTAGTTTTCAAAAATTGACCGCAAATTCGAGATGGCAAGGGACTCATCGGTCGCATTCTCTCTGCCTCTATGTCTCTCGATCCCTCCCATCGATTCTACTCCTCGTCTTCCTCTCTCCTCCACCAAACACCACTGCCAGATCCCTCATCAGGACTCGATCCCGCCAAATCCGGTGCGTCCATCTCCCCGCCGTCGTCACTGCCAACCCCCCTCCCTCCCTCCCTAACCTTTAAAGAGGGGGCGAAGAGAGAAGAGGAGGTTTCGTACCCTAGCTAATCGAGATGGGGCTGGTGTTTTCGTCCCCTCTTCGTCTCTTTAGGGATGAGGTGAGAAATTTTCAAATGAGGAAGATCATAGAATGGTATTGCTTTCGTTTGAGGGGTAATGGCTTAAAGCAACAGATTAAGAAAATGGCACTCACCTCTACAATCTATTACATTTAGTGTGAAAGGAATTTCATAATTTTCAGACAGAAGGATAAACCTGCTGCTCCGCTGTTCAAGGAGATAAAATTCAACATTTTAACTATCATCCTCAATGGCCACTTCTCGGTTGAAGATAAAGAATGGCTATGTTCATTATAATACTGCTGTTGCTCCTGCAGTCTAGCATTGAATTTCCTGCAGATACTAGCATTGAAGCTCCTCCCTACAGATAATACTGCTCTGCTGTAGGGTTTTGTGCACATGATTATTTGGTTGTGTAAATGACTATCTGGTTATGTACATGATTCTCTGGTTCAGATAATACTGTTGGTAGTGTACATGATTGTCTGGTTCAGATTGATTTTCAGTAAGGAACCATATAGAGAAGAAGAAGCTACCACTTGGAGTTGGCTCAAGAGAAAACTTTGAGGCTATGCACAGTTACAGTTGGTTGTGTGCATGTTTTGTAATTTGTTCCTTTCAGAGTCAGTTTTTGCTATAGCTCGGTCTTGAGCATTAGCTATAGGTTTTGGTTTGTTATCTCACTTACATATACTTGTTCTTGAGATTCTTGATGTATAAAAATTTTACATATTGGCGATGAATAAAAATTTTCATTTGCCAAAAAAAACATGTGAATAAAAAAAAACAATATCAAACTCATATAAATTACTTAGTTTCAATTGTATATTGTATATAAAATAGTTATGTTCCCATATCCTACATTTCGTACATGCGTCAATGTCCGTGCCCGTACCTACACCCTCACCCGTCACTAGTAAAAAAACATAGCATCCTAGATGAATTATCGTAGACGGGAAAATATGATGACAATGTCGACGAAAAATATCCATCTACGATATCATTATTCCGTCCAGGACACTTCGAAAAATTAGGTGGGACCCACCCAAAGAAGGTTAAAACACACAGACCATGCCCTAGTTTTCAAAAATTTACCGCAAATTCGAGATGGCAAGGGACTCATCGGTCGCATTCTCTTTGCCTCTATGTCTCTCGATCCCTCCCATCGATTCTACTCCTCGTCTTCCTCTCTCCTCCACCAAACACCGCCGCCAGATCCCTCATTAGGACTCGATCCCACCAAATCCGGTGCGTCCATCTCCCCGCCGTCGTCACCGCCAACCCCCCTCCCTCCCTCCCTAACCTTTAAAGAGGGGGCGAAGAGAGAAGAGGAGGTTTCGAACCTTGCTAATCGAGCTGGGGCTGGTGTTTTCGTCCCCTCTTCGTCTCTTTAGGGCTGAGGTGAGAAATTTTCAAATGAGGAAGATCAGAGAGGCCTAGCCCTAGCTTAGTGAGCTTGAGAATGTGGCGATCTGGTTGAGAAAAATTTGCCTTGATTTTGAGAATTTGGGGATCGACTGACTGGGGATCGCTCGCCCGATTTTTGTTTGCTTTTTGATTTTTTTTGCAATGAAATTTTAGGTGTTTTTCTTGCAATTTGAGCCCGCGTTAAATTTTTTTATTGGATTAATTCTGGTTATCCATTTTTGAAAATTTGAGTGCTCAATTAGGCTCTCTTTTCCTTCTTTTTTTAGCGCTGTTGATCGTATAATCTGGTTTTGGGTAATTTATTTGGTGGTTCAATTACATTGTAGGTTTAATTTACGCAAGGCATGGCGAGCCTCAGGAGCATTTGTTATTTCAGTTTTAGGGGTTCGCTGGAAGGTTCTTATGTGGATTCTTGTAGTCAAATTACGAACTACTTCGCACAATTTTTTTCGTAAGCTTTTTAGTTCCGCTCAGTTGAATGCTTGGAGGCTTCATGGTTCTACAATTTGATTGAGTAGTAAAATACACAATTTTTTTTAAACACTTGTCCTTGAACATCTTCTCTGTATTTGATGCACTTTGAAGAGGAATGAATCTGGAATTCATATGTTAAGGGGGTGTTTGTTTCAAATCCCAAAATTTCAAGATATGGATTTCAACATAGAATTTGAAATACATAAATTTTTTGGTAGGTTTTGGGATCTCTAAAATGTTGTTTGTTTCAACAAAATTTTAGGATATGAAATACCAAAACTTAGAATGTTTTGTTTGTTTCAAACTTAAATTATAGCATTACAAATTTTAGAATTTGAAATCCCAAATTGTAGCAAACAAAATTTAGGATCACCAAAATAATGATTGGTGAATTTAAGAATTTTTGGTGAGCTTACCTCCAATAAAAAACAAAAACTCTTGTATTTACTCTTCAAGCAAGCCCACGACAAAAGATGAAACTGAAACTGAAACATAAGCTGACCCAAAGCGGAGTCTTATATACATGTTAGCTCAGTCAAAGTCACCAGCACAACCACGGCCAGCAAGCATACAAGGCATTCTAGAATAATGATGTAGAAGAATAAGGAGGTAATGTAGCCAAATCAAAAGCAACAAACCCAGCAACCCAGACCACCAGCGGCAAAAACACAGACCTCCAGCAACAAAATCACAAGCTACCAAGTTTAAAGCACAAGCCATCAAGAACAAGTCAACAAGCAAACTGTATATGAGAGTCAAAAATTTGTTTCAGGCCGCTTTAACAAAAAATTAAACAAAACCTGTATATGAGACTGTGTACAAAAGTATGGTTTGTGGCTCAAAATTAAACAAAACCTGTATGTGAGACTGTGTACAAAAGTATGGTTTGTTTCAGGCCCCAAATCAGTTTCCCCAAATCAGAGTAGTTGAAACAAATTATACACTCAACGTTTGGATCCTCATAACTTGCTAGTATGGTTCAAGCTTTTCTGCATAAAGAAAAACAAAGGAATAAAGTACATAGAACAAATATTGTGCATGAATGAGATTACCAATAAATTTGAAGTAACCAAACCACAAATATCTAGGGAAAAGACTTACCTGTGTACAAAATTAGTCTTGAGAAACCACAAATAAAGGAATTATTGTCATGAACTGTCAATAAAACAATTTGATGGGAGAGTTCTCTCTCATTAGCTCAAAAACAAGCATTGAAAACAACAAGCACAACAAATAGTGTCAAACACAACAAATGGATAGGGCTGTTTCAATACTCAGGATAATTCTTAGAAAACTAATTAAACGATATAGTCAAGCACAACAAATAGAGTTAATGATGTAGGAGAATAAAGCCACCAGCAACCACAAGATTATGAATACCAAGGCTCATAGAATAATGATGTAGAAGAATAAAGAGGTAATGTAGCCAAATCAAAAGCAACAAACCCAGCAACCCAGACCACCAGCATGAAAACTCATAATAGGACCAAGTTAGGAGCTCAGATATAGGCATTAAAATTGAATACATGGATTGCCTCATCTAACAATGGTGTTGCAATGTAGGTTGCAATCAAATGAATGGATTGCCTCACCGACGTTGTGGACTGGATGCAATGTACGTTGCATTCTATCCTAGATTGCCCTACCTAAACATAGCAAAACATTGCAGATTGCATTCTCTTAACTAAGACCATCATCATTGCCCACTTAGAAGAATACAAAGTAGCCATTGAAAACAACCATTGAAACAAATACCCTTGTATTTACCCTTCAAGCAAGCCCACAACAAAAGATGAAACTGAAACTGAAACATAAGCTTTCCCAAAGCATGGTCTCCTACACATGTTAGCTCAGTCAAGGTCACCAGCACAACCAACGGCCAACAACAAATGATGTAAGGGAATAACTCATAGAGTTAAAGATGTAGGAGAATAACTAGAGCTATTGCATAGGGCTGTAGTTAAACGATATAGTCAAGCACAACAAATAGAGTTAATGATGTAGGAGAATAAAGTCACCAGCAACCACAAGATTATGAATACCAAGGCTCATAGAATAATGATGTCTAAGAATAAAGAGGTAATGTCTAAGAACATGGTTGGCAAAAGTAGTGAAATGTGCACTTGACATGGTTAGTAACAAGCATGCTCACAAGCCATCAAACATGCTCAAAGCTCAATCTGAAAGAAACATGCTCAGTAACAAGCCCACAAGCAACCATTGAACACCAAGCCCTGCATGGATCAAGATAATTTGCACACTTGTATCCAAATCAGAATTCTACTTTCTGAACTATTCAATATTGGAAAGGGTTAATTGCATATGTATACCCACCCACCAACACATCCATACACAGATGTCTACACATACCCACGCACCTGAACACCAACACATAATAGCCACAAGCACACACATTCATGCATACACTTGCGCGCACACAAATACAAATGCACACCTGCACAATCACACAACCACATGCACCCCCCAATGCAAACACACAACCACCCACCCACCCACAGATCTCCCGCACCTATGGACCTATGGACGCATCCGACAAGCCCCCCCCACACCAACTACTAAAGAAAGAAACACCAAATAAAATTTACCATACCTAAAGAGCAACATAACGAAGCCAAATTCTAATTAACTAAGCATTCTCGTTGAATTGTTTGCATGGAGAGTATTATCTAGTTGAAATTGTGGCTCTCACTTGTTGAGGAAAAACCAGAATATATCATTTTGCACTGAAAGGAAACATATTTATGTTAGGTTCATTAAACAAAAACATGGTATATAAGGGGGAAAACATAGTAAATCTGAAATCAAAGGTAGACTTACACTTACCAATTATACAAGCACACACACACATACAGGCATACACACTTAAAACATTTCTGAATTCGTGTAAAACAACACTAAGGCAATATCAGCTAAGATAGTGCATTTGAACTAGTTGATCCAAAAACAAAACAACCATACAGCTAAGATAGAATCAACTGGAGGAGAAATGAAAACATCCCCACAAATAGCAGCAGTCAGCATTCCTTCACCAACAAGTCCACAAGGAACAAACATGCTCAGAAAGGTTAATCTGAAACAAACATGTTCAGTAACAAACATTGAAAACAGTCATTGAAACAAACATGCTCAGAAACAAGCAATAACTCAAACAACAAAGGCTCGGACAAGAAATCAGTATGAAAGCTCATAATAGGACCATGGTAGGGGCTTAGATATAGGTATTAAAATTGAATACATGGATTGCATCATCTAACAATGATGTTGCAATGTAGGTTGCAATCAAATGACTAGATTGCCTCACCTAACATTGTAAATGCAATGTAGGTTGCAATCCCATGAATGAATTGCCTTACCTAACATTGTAAATGCAATGTAGGTTGCATTCTCATCCTACATTGCCCTACCTAAACATAGCAAAACATTGTAGATTGCATTCTCTTAACTAAGACCGTCATCATTGCCCACTTTGAAGAATACAGAGTAGCCATACCAATACATATCGTGCAATGTAGGTTGCTAGCAAGTATCATATCCAATCATATTTATCACAACCTGCAAAAGAACCAAGTAACCATGAGCTCACAAGCAACCAAGTAGTAAACTCTAAGGTAGCATTACCCCACTGAAGAACACATCTATAAGTTAAAACGAATGCCTAATAATGTAGCATTTCATCATATTTGTATAAGTAAATGATTACTATATCTAGGTACTTGTCACCTTCCAAGAGAACAGGAAGCAATTGATAAATTAGTGTTTATACAAATCTAACCGTATAAACTAGATTCTCCTCCACTACACACTGATTTGCAAAAGAAAATTACGCATGAACTAAAAGCTAGAAAATAAGAAAAATATATAGAACTTGGAAGTTAACGTTGCCACATATAAAACTTCAGTAGCTCTACAGTGAATGACCAACAATTTGAAAAATTCATGTATAGTGCACACAGCTCTTTATTTGCCACGATATAGCTACACCTTGATAATGCACTAATTGCCTTAATTATAGAAGAACAAACACCTAAATCTCCCAAGCTAACAACTTGCAGCAAAAAGAAGAAACTTTAAAGTATTGTATACAATAATGTATAAAATGGAAATCAAATGAAAATTATTCCATACAGTCCGAATTTACCTCAAAGATGTCATCTTTAGAATTCTCCCACTCGGGCAACAGCACATTATAGCACATTATAGCACGTATCCTGAGATTTAAACAAGTCAAATTAGGGTTCGCGATGCAAATTCAAGAAATAAGAGAAACTTTCTAGGGTTTCTGAAATTGAGAAAGGGGAAGTGAGTCACGATGTGTTCTTTGAAGTCGACGGATCCGCCGTACTTGGGACACTTGTTGCCGATCCGCAACAGGAGCGATCGCCAGCTGCTGCTGCTGCTCATTTAGATGTTCGAAGTGGGTGGCGTCGTAGACGCGGAGAGGATGGAACGAGATGTAGGGTTTTTGCGGGGGAAATAAGACGGCGGGTAAAAGATGAGGGAGACGAACATGGGAGGGGGAAGTGGTGAGTGTATCGATGGGTTTTCAGGATCACGAGTTGAGATGAACTCGTTTTGTCAGAGATCCACCCCAAATCCTCTCTCAGTTGTAGAATTTGGCAAATGCCAAAATTTGTCAGCTTTTAGCACTTTAAGAATTTCATATCCCAAAATTTTTTTTGAAACAAACTTGATTTATGGATTTCTAAAACCCCAAAAAACTACTTTTTACATCCCAAAACTTAAAATCTACCCTATATCCAAAAAAAAAAAAAAACAAAACAAACACACCCTAAGATAAAATTTATGTTCATACTTATAGTGGGGCTAATTGGTTAGTATTTTGTTGTGTTTCAGTGTTTGGCAGGTTGGAATCTGCTAGTGGAGAGGAAATTATGTGATTTGGTTGTTATTTTGTGGTAGGTGGGCTTCGATTGTGTTGACGACGATTTTGATTCGTTCAGTGACTGTGCCGCTCTTGTTAAATCAGATGAGAGCTACAGTTAAATTTAGTGCGAGTTGCTCCGTTACAATTTATTTATTTTTCGTAATTTATGGTTAAATTGTTTGAAAGTAGAAAGTTCGCTTTATGTGTAATTGATATCTTCATCGGTACTCCCTCGTTGTTCTTGCATATGCATGAATTGGTGTGGCATTTTTGTTTTGTCATGTGGATGGAATAATCATTGGCCATTGCATCTGTAAAGAAGAAAAAAAGTGTGACATTAATGTTGGCAGTTATATTGATAAGATAGGAAATTTGCATGCATATATGTATGGAATAATTCATCGTTTCATTGTGTATCATATGTAAACTAAGACAATGAGAAAAGAATGTGAGGTATCTCTTAAAATATATTTAGTATTCGAATGTATAAATACTAGTGATTATACTAGTGCAAAATTTGTATGGAACCTGAAAATATGAAAAATGTTGAAGAACTAACAAAAAGGTGAAATGGACTCATAGAGTCACATGCTTATACTAGTGCAACACTGGTTTATACCACAATTGCAGAGTATAATCTTATCAGAGAATAACACCAAAATTTGAATCTTTATTTATTTTTAGTTCGTATTAATTAATCTTGCTAATTTTATTAAATTTTCTTTTGTAGCACTTGATGTGATCACAAATGCTTATCATTGCCATAGGAGCTAACGACAAGGTACATTTTGTGATCTAGAGGAATTCACATTGTTATCATTTCAATTTTAGGGCTAGGTACCATTTGATGACAATAAATAGAAGTGAATGAATTATGAAAATATTGTACGTGCTAGATACACGTTCTGTTTGTTTCTTTGTTTTAATATATGTATTAATAGTTTACATATGTAATACTGCAATTTAGGGGTGGCAAACGGGTCGACCCGACACATATAAAATTTGATCCGAACCATATAAGTGTGGCCCGATCCGACCTGTTTAATAAATGGGTCAATGTGATCCAACCTGGTTATTAAACGAGTCACTCGACTTGACCCATATAACCCGAATGACCAGTTTATCAAATAAAAGACATATCCTAAAACATATAACTAATAAAAAATTTATACATGCACAAAAGAACACTTCTTGCAAACTCTTTAGACAAAAACCATCACTACTTACAACATGGAGTTATTTCAAAGACATATTCAGTATTTAAATGCACTTCAACGAATTGCAAATATCGACAAACAAAAATACATCGATGCAGCTCTTTAGACACAGAATAATCTAAACTAAGAACTAGCAACAAAGAATTTAACACAAGTAAATAAAGAGATTATACACAAGTTTACAACAAAATAGTTAGGAACTTGATTGCCATTATCATAGTCCATCACTCTTTCCTACTACCCACCACTATTTTGCTAAAATTAATCCCATAATTTCAGAGAGAAAACCCATCAAGCATCATCTTTTTGAAAAGAAATATACTCGTTGCAAGAGCTCTGAAAATAAGATTAAAAGGCAATTACAATTTACAAAAAATTTAACTGACCCATCTCCAAATTTGAGTCAAAAAAATCATTCTCAGAGTGAAGGAGACAATAACTATCACAAAAGGAGATAACCAGCTACATCCCAACACAAAATTCTTCTAATTTAACTCAACACAAGATCCCTCAGAGTGAAATACACAGAAATTATAATCTCCAGCAACAATAATGCCGATCAATCATAGCTAAAAGCTACTCTTCAGCAAAAATAATGCTAATTTGACCTTAAAAGCAAATGCTATCACTCATGTTCAAGGAAACATATTAAAACAATCAAATAAAGAGCTTTACTTAGAAATAAATCAAACCATACCAATTTTATAGATTTGATTGTTCAAGTAATTGAAGTTTATAGCTCTTGTGCACACATGATTGGAATGGCTCGATGTGTCAATTTCAGGGACAGAATCTAAGGGGGTGACTTTGAACTTACACCACATTACAATCCAACATCAGAATTATGATGGGGAACATTACTAATCCTGAATATTACTAATCTTGAGGGTGGTGAAGGACTAGCTGCAGATTTGTGATCATACATGAACACTGAATTCTGATTCTACTGTGCCTGAATAATTTTGTGAGTGCGTTGAGTGTTAAGAAATATCTAAAAAGAATATTTGCTCCGATACCATGACGAAAAAGATAAACTAATGCATTATTATAATTTCTTTGTAAGTACAGATGAAGAACTACTTATACAAATAAGATCAGTTTATTGTAGATATACACTACAATCAATCCTTCAATCAAGCTCAGTTACATGATCAGGTCATAAATTAGTGGTATAACATTACCCTTTTTAGAGGCATATCTGGCATTCGTAAGCATAAACTTCAAAACAAGTCTATCAAGATACGACATAAGAATCTAGCAGCTAGTAGGTTCTTACCTTCAGCTACCACATCATAGTATGAGAGATTCATACTTGTGTTGGCATAGATTCTCCAATATCTAATTGCATGATATCCTCGGAAAGCTCATCTAATTTTGGTTGCATGTCATCTATCATTAATAAAAAAATAAAAAAACCAATAAGCAAATTCATAACATGTATTCTGATGCAAAAAAAACATAAAAATATAATATTAGTATTTGTCTACCTTTGATACCATATAACCAATCACGCGTGCAAATTAAAGCCTCAACATTGTTAGGCTTAAGAATGCTCTACGGTATTGGTTAAGGATTCTTCCACCTACACTGAAAGTACTCTTCGAAGTAACCGTAGAAATAGGAACCGCCATTATGTCCCTTGCCAATAGGGAGAGCTCAGTGTATCTATTAGTCTTCCAAAATGAAAGAATGTTGAGTGAAGCACCACGGTCAAGTCTTGGTTCATCCAAATAAAGTTCTAATTGGGTCTTTTGAGAACAAATAATTTCTTGACTTTCAAACTAGTCGAATTCCTAAATTTAAAAAAAATATGAGAGAATAAATATATGCAATATATATATATATA
>BQKN01066046.1:253617-271958 GCA_022839385.1 Asparagus kiusianus
TTATAGGCACCCTGAACTGTGCCTGCGCACAAATGCCCGACACCCAGACCGCCGGCCACCTCAAGGTGGCTCGGCTCATGCCGAGCCACCCTGAGGTGGCTCGGCTGCCGAGCCACCCCAGGGTGGCTCGGCTTTGGCTCGGCCGAGCCCCCCCCTCCGGGTGTTGGGTTGTTGTCCGTCGTTTCGTCGTTTTCCGTTGTTTCCGGTTCCGGTTATGTCCGTGATTCGGTTATGTGGTTGATTGATCTGGAAACGACTCGTTGACTTGATTCCAGATTTGGCAGTAAGTCGGGTTCCTGATTTGGCAGTAAATCCGCCTTGGTGTTTGAGTTCGAATCCTCTCTTGATTGGATGACTCATTGACTCCCTGAACCGTTGACTTAATCTCGCATGCGAATGGATGCATTCCGTTGTTCACGTGCGGTTCGTTAGCTTTGTAGCCTCGTTAGTTCGCTTCGTCGCGTATCGTTTGGCTTCGGTGTTTGCAAGCTAACGGTAGTGCCTGGATATGTCGCCCGATGGTCCATTTGTCGAATCGGCGTCGTCGAGCTGTGTGAAGGGACCTATAGGCAATTTTATACGCCTACAAGTGTTAGACATAAGTGGTACTTGGATATCTATATATTGTCTGTTAGATTTCTGTTCTTATTTAGAACTTCTCATATATATGATATATGTTCACTTTTCAGTTCAGAACTGTGTTGTGCCTAAATTTTAGCTTGAGAATATTATAAATCATTATATGCATGTTGAATACCCTCATTTCTAAGATTTGCCATGATATTAAGACAATTTCTTTAGCTTTTGGGTGTCTCCCTATTGTTGATTAGCATCTACTAGAGTAATAGCAACAGTGACATGTTAAGCTTGCTTATGCACAGATGAGAGTTCATAGCAGGTCCTAACATTTTTGGGGTTCACCGTGGACTGCAGCCAGTGTGAAAATTAGGGGCGTTACATAGACGTAGGTCAAGGGTTGACCGAATTTCGTGATCACATCTTGTGTTTGCGTTTGCATTGGTGTACATTTATCTTGTGCTCTTGCTTATATCTTCTTTCACACTTGCTTGTAATTTATATTGCTCATAACTCCTTGATATATCTCTTGCAAGAATAAATTAATTAATAAGATTTTAAATTAGCATAAAATTGGACTAGATTAGCATATTACCCTATTCACCCCTCTCTAGGGTAATTTCAACCTTTTGGTTTAATAACCTTTCAGTTTAGGCAAAAGATCTTTCGATCTTAAACAACCTTACGGTTCAGGTTTATGTTCCTTCGAGCACAGACATAATGACCATTATGACAATTATGAATGTAACAACAAATTACTTAAATGCTATAACCTGTAGGCGTATAAAATTGCCTATAGGTCCCTTAGCTTAGCTCAGCACGATGATTCGACAAAACAACGGACATTCGAGCGACGAAGCGACGAGGCACGTAAACAACGGAATACGTTCGCGTGCGGGACCAAACCGACGGTTCGGAAAGTTAACGAGTCGTCCAACAAACAAAACGGACTTGAACTCAAACACCGAAGCGGAGCTACTGCCAAATGAAGATTCGGGGAATCGAATCAAGACCTGAACGAATCAACGAAAGGTCGAGGCGACAAGGCACATGAACAATGGAACACGTACGCACGTGGAATCGAACCAACGTTTCGGGGAATCACCGAGTCATCTAAACAAGAGCGAACTCGGTGATATAACGATCGAATTGGGACCAATCCCGAACTCGAACTCAGAAACGGATTAACTGCCATATTTGGAATCAAGTCAATTCCAGAAACCGAATCAAACCCGAACGACGGAGAACCGGAAACACCGGAAAACGACGAAACCAGCGCACCTGGGGGAACTCGGCCCGAACCGAACCACCCTAAGGTGGCTCGGCCCAAACCGAGCCACCCTAGGGTGGCTCGGTGGCCGAGCCACCCTGAGGTGGCTCGGCTATGGCCGAGCCACCCCTGGGTGGCTCGGCTATGGCCGAGCCACCCAGAGGTGGCTAGGCACAGTTCTGTGCCAAAGGCACAGTTTTGAGTGCCTATAAATAGGCCTGGCACTCGTTCATTTGAGAGGACTTTTTCTGAAATTTCTGAAGAGCCGAAACTCTGCCGGATTGCGACCTCAACTCGGATTGTGAAGGCTTGAAGACTTGGACGACCAGATCTACGTGACACTACTCCGGATCTAAGCTTGGCTCTTAGATCCCGAGATTAGAGCGAGCGTTTCCTTGGTGAAACGATCCCTCTCGGCTACTATCTCCTTGGTGGGATAGTACCCGTTATACCACGTAGATCTGTTCAGATCGAGATTGCGCGGTGGTCCACGGTACTCAACCCCGGCACAGGCGAAGAACCCCACAAAGCGAGGGACCGTAAAACAGGAAACTCGTGATTTGTTCAAGGAAAGTTGTAATTTTCATTTCTTTATTTTGATTTTGTTGTAAACCGGATCTTATAAAAAGACCGGATCTCTTTGTAAACGCATAAAGTTGTTGTCAAAGTTGTAACAGAATCATCAATGAAGAATAACGCAATTTCCCGCTCGAACATAACCGTTGCATGCAGTAACGTCTGAATGCGAGGGTCACGATCCTACGCAACACGAGGGTCGCGCCCAGCCTCGTGCGTGAGCCTATGAGATATTAAAATATTAACTTTCCGCTATGCTACTAAAGATATCTGATAAATATCAGTAGTTAATAAATACATTGTTTGAAAACTCATTTTTGAAAAGCAGCCTTGACCAAAAATATCCAACAAAAGAGTCATAAAACAATTCACCTGAATTGGATATATAATGGTACAAGGGGATCTATCCGCAACAATAGAAATACAGGAGGTCTATCTCACAGTTAATGCTAGATAGAACGCTTCTTCATCCCACCCACTGCAATGCATATCATCACCGAACCAACCAAGAAACTAGAACGAAACAGTATATATTTCTAGAGTTCATCCAGCAACTAGAGACGCATATATACTATGGAAGAAATGCGTGCGTCAAGAAACTCAACGTACCAACATGTTCAAACATAAATCTCAACAAATCAAAAGGGCAATGTTGGATTTAAATCTAATTAAATCTATTTATGGGCACACATGTTATAGCAGTGTGTAATGCTATCAGTTAAGATTAACCCGTATAAAATGATCAATTAAATCAATTTGGGTTAATGGGTATTTAATTTAGTCATGGGCTAATTGAGTAGATACCAAGTTGTAATTATAATTTGATGAGGGGCCAAATTATAAAAGTACAACATCTATAAATAAGGGGTTATGGTCGCTAATCTAAGGTTAAGTTCTCTAATTCTCTTCACCCCCATCTAGAGAGAAATTCGGCTAGAGAGACCTTCAGATTAGAAGATCATCAAAACCCTAATTCAAATCCGTGCAATGGATTCAGGTATAGCTTCCGCGCTCTTTTGTTCTTGTTAATCTCTTTGATTTAATCACGGTCAAAAGTTCAACAGGCAACTGAATCTCAACACCAGTATTACTCATAAACGATCGCGTACTTTCTTATTACTATCAGCCTGAAAGACCTTCTCTAATCACTGCAGTAACCGGGACCACCAACAAAGAATGGCGGATCCGAAGTAGCAGTGTAACAATGTGGCCTATCTTGGACTAATTCTAGGACTGGAAATTCAAATTCTCCAGCCTCTCTGAAATTTCGAAAATATCCTGAAGATACGCTGCTCTCTTCATGCCATCTGAAGGAAAATGACCACTTCCCATCGGAGGAGTCGTGTCGCCAGCGTGATAGGAGACCAAGCCACCAAATTCAACAAAAGAAGCGGATTCTGCTGAACTAGTAAAAAGAGATTTTGTCCAGTGGCCTATCCGTCTCTCCACCTCTCCCACCGCGCAGCACCTAGTCGCCAGTTGCACGATCCTTCATGCATACATCAAGTATGTGATAACAAGTCAGCATGTGTTTTTGAGGGAATAAACATTTATGTGGATTTGTGAGATGTACATAGATATGCAAGGATGCAAATATATAACTATGTGTAAACATTATAATTTCACTATAGAATAGGCACATAATCAAAATCTCAGCTCTATATGCTGCATTATCTCCTGCTTCTCATATGATGCCTTGGTACAAATCTGTCTGGGAGCCAATGTATTTCCCAAAGCATTCTTTCATCTGTTGGTTGGTTGTTCAAGATAGATTGCTTACACTGGACAAGTTGCTCAGTAGAGGGATTGCACAAAATAATCAATGTTGCTTATGTATTGGTGCAGGTTTGGAGACAAGAAATCACCTGTTCTTTGAATGTGATTACTCAAAGGAAATCTGGAATAAGATCATGGACTGGTTATAATTTAGATGGAAATCCTGTAACTGGGAAATGATAATGGATTGGTACAATAAAAGCTTGAGGGGCAAAGGCTTCAAACAGAAAATAAAAAGAATGGCTTTGAATGCAACTGTCTACAAGATATGGATTGAGCGAAACATGTGTTGGAAATTTGGGTGTAGATCCAAACCTCATCGACGTGCTCCAGCGAGGTCATCCAGCTCAAGCGAGCTTGCGGAAGATTGCAGGCGAGCTTGCGGAAGATTGCAGGCGAGCTTTGGAGAAGACCCGCAGGCGAGCTTCACTCAGGTGAGTTTAGTTGCTGGCGAGATCTAAAATCGACAGGCGAAGTCGAAGCTGCAGGCGGAGCTGATGGCGAGCTCATGAAGGACTGCATGCGAACTTGAACTCGAGCGCGTCCCACGAACAGGCGAGGTCCTCTTGCAGGCGAGCTTGCCTAAGATCTGGCGAGCTCGAGAGGGCTTTCAGGGGAGGTCGACGACACGAAGGCAGGCGAGCTTGTGATCGACGACTTCAGGCGAGGTCGTGATAGTTGCAGGCGAGCTCCAGCGTGGTGCGAGCGAGGCTCGAGATCTGGCGAGCTCGAAGATCGCCTCCCCCTTCTTTCTTCGCCTGCGGTTAAGGGAGATAACCTGGATCCAGGCTGGCTAGGGTTTCCCTATAAAAGGGAAACCCATGAGCACGAGATCGGTGTAGCCGCGATTTTTTCTTCTTCAGAGCGATAATTCTAGAGGCGGCGCCATTCATTGAGCTCGAGATTTTCAGAGGAAAATCTCGCTCATTTAATGAGAGATTCCTGTAGCGATCTTTTAGAGAGAGGAGATTTTACTGTTGTAAAATCTCACGCTTTATTTAAACAACAGAGAGTTTTTCTGTTGGTTCTTCTTGAGAGATCTTAAGTTTTGAGATCTACTCTTTACAAGCTTTGTAATCTTCTTTAATATAAAAAAATTATTTGTGTGGCTCCCGAGGACGTAGGCAAATTGCCGAACCTCGTAAAACTCGGTGTTCTTATTCTTGCAAATTTTAATTTGTTGTGGTTTCCTTTTTTCATTGCTTAACACAAGATTCGGTAGGGCAAATTCCGCAGAACAAGTGTCAGAACGTATTTGGTATTTACTTAACAACTGGTATCAGAGTCCTTGTTCAGATCTGTGTGTGTAAGAAATAGCAGAAGAAGGTAAATCTAAAATTGAGAAGTTTGACGGGTCAGACTTCGCCTACTAGAAGTCACAGATGGAGGACTATCTGTACCAGAAGGATCTTTACCGTGTAGGCGTCAAAAAATGCTAATAGATATCCCAGCGCAGAAAACCACTCAAAACTGGGAAAATAACCCAAAACTCACAATTTTTGCTGTCTCGCCAGCGAGACAGTCTTTTACTGTCTCGCCAGCGAGACAATCTTTTACTGTCGCGCCGGTCGAGACAGCATTTGCTGTCGCGCCGGTCGAGACAGCATTTGCTGTCTCGCTCAGCGAGACAGTATTTACTGTCTCGCCAGCGAGACAGTAAATTTGCTGTCTACAGCATTGAAATGGACAAATAACCACCCCAATAACTGCCCTACACGTGTCCATTAACTGCCAAGGGACGTGGGAAACAACGTGGGCGAAAATCAAGCGAATAACTGCCAAAATAACGGAGTTTGAAACGTGGGGAGGCAGTTACAGCAAAACTGCCAAGAATATTCGTTGGGCGCGACATCTTTTTACTGTCTCGCTGGGCGCGACAGTAAATGTTCTGTCGCGCTGGGCGAGACAGCAAATGCTGTCTCGACCAGCGAGACAGTAAAACACTGTCGCGCCGTACTGACTTGTTATCGAGTTGTGTTTTTGCAGTTACAGAGCCCTGAGGCTATAAATACCCCCCTAGGGTCACTTCTGACGAGGATCGAGCATTTTTAGAGTATTCCAGAGCAGAGAGAGGAGAGATTTCAGTTCCTGGAGCGATTCCTTGACATTCAGGCTTAGACTTGTTTTCAAGAAGAACGACTATCTTACATCGATAAGATATCGTTTTCAATTCTGACTTCGATAACGAAGAAAGAGTCATACGCCCCCCTCTCACGATCTGAGATTCGGTGGTCCACGAACCAAAGCGTTCCCGGCACAGGCAAAGTCCCACAAAAGCAGTATTCGATAAACGAATTCTGTGTTATTTTCTTTGAAAGTTGTAATTTTCTTATTTTTCATTGTAATTCTTTGTAATCAAAAGAAGATTAATGGAATCATCAATGAAGACAACTTTTGACGAAAACAAACTGGCGACCACAGTGGGAGCCAGCGGCTTCGCTGCCGAAGCCGCCGTGTCGCAGCCGATAAAGATCATCGTCAGCGAGGAGATCGAATACGAATTCGATCAGGCGAAATTCGAGGAGTACTTATCATCCTCGTCTTCAAAATCTCTCTCCCCGCGCAAGTGCAGGAGGACTTCCTCTTCCAGGAACACTCTCAAGTCTGCAGTGACAATAAAAGCTGCAGATGAAGATTCTCACCCTATCGTTGCTAAGGAAATCGTCCGCAACACTTCTGCTCCAAGGGGCTCCACACCAATTACGGAGTCAATGAATTGCTCACCGGTGCTGACGAAGAGAGCTCGTCAGAGACAACGGCAGCGCCGTGCTCGACAATTGGCTAAGGCCATGCAACAAACCGACGGGGTCCATTACTATGCGGACCTAGAGTCGAGAAAACAGAAAACGAATCAGTTGCCCCAACGGCAAGATAATCACATTTCTGCGAAGCTTACGACGGAGGAATGGACCCTCGTCAAAAGGGCCCGTTCAACTCTGAAGGAACGGATACAGAGGCGAAAGGAGAAAGCCGCCCGCGCTCGTGCTCTACGACAACAAGCGCAGGGAATCAAAAAGGAGTTGATGTCTGAAAAACCACCAAAGGATCGCAAAGTTTGGATGCCGAAGGCACCGCAAGCATCTGTTCCAGGCCCGTCTACTGCATCAACGGTAAAGCCCTGGGTTAGCCCAGATTTGTCTAAGTTCAAAGTCACCATGGCAGATCGCCTTGGTCCCTCGGTCGATCATCGAGGCAAAAAACCAGTTGAAGAAAGTCCAAGTCAAGCAAGCAAACCCTTGGTGGTTTCCTACACAGGGGGTCATAAACACCCTCCTGTAAGAACTAATCCAGTCCAAAACGAAAGAGTACCAGTTCATTCTCGTCTAGGACCCGTGAAGACTCCACTCCCGCAAGGGGGTGTATTTAAAAACTTAACCTTGGATCGCTCAGAAACGACAAATAATCGTACTGTGCATGTTAACAAGGTTCCCAAACCAAAGATAGGTTGCTCAAATCACGGCAGTGATGAGCTGTACTATCGGAACAGTAAATCAAAGAAAAGGAATGTCCGAGAAGACGAATCGCGTTGCGCATGCGAGAGACTCATCAAGGCAGTGTTGACGGAATGCGGTTGCTCACAAACTCAAAAACGAGTTTCTGTGTTTCAAAGACTTTCAAATGAAGCGTCAAAATCCAAAATAAGACGTTTCAACCAGAGAAAGCCTGCAAGGCGACAAGATGAATTCCCTGAGGTCACCATTAATATGACCGGCAGAAGAAAGCAACAGTTAGTCAACCCGGACCCTGATTTCTCTTCGGAAGGAAGAGTTGAGCGGGGTCTTTCTCAAAGAATGAAGCGGTTGCAACGGAGGGCCAACCGACGCCGAGACTACAAGAGGATGCACGAAGGTTTATCGTCAGAAGAAGAACTATCAGATACCTGTTCTGCGGTCGCTTCGGACGATACCGCATCCAGTGTGGGACGAGTGAGAGAATCATTCGCCATCACGCCGGACCAGTTAGCTCAGATACTGCAGGAAGCATTGGCCAAACAACGCGAAGAGATCAGAGCTGAGATCAGAACGGAGATGGAGTTGACAATGCAGCAGGTGCGAGATTTGCAGGTTCAACAAAGTCAACCAGAATCAAGCCAAAAAGCAGAATCCAGCAAACGCAATGCCAAACCTATACAAATAGCTGAGGGCGACGACAAAGAAGACGAGACTATCTTCGACGATCCTCCTCCTGATAAAGATAATTCTGGGAGCGGTCCGGTCAAGTCAACCGCTCAAGCTCTCTTGAAGAAGAGCGAGGAAGAAGATAAGAAGATGCAGGACCTCGAGAGTAAAGTTAATGCTCTAATGACGGCCCAGGAAGTGAAGAAAACGGGCATTCCGTGCCCGTATCCAAGGGAGTGGGATCTAATTCCTTATCCCCCTAAATTTAATTTGATTAACTTTACTCCTTTTAATGGCAGTGGTTCACCAACTCAACACTTGATTTATTTCAAGTCGCATCTCGGCGCGATATCAGGGAATGAAGCCCTAATGGTACGGTCATTCGTAGGAACCCTACGCGGGCCCGCCTTCGATTGGTACCGACGCCTGAAACCCGGAAGCATCAATAGCTGGGGAGATATGGAAGAGTTGTTTCTTACCAACTTTTTCGACGACGACACAGAGGTCTCTATTGGTTCGTTGTTGGACGAGAAGCAGAAGAATGGAGAATCGGTTGACGTATTTGTCAAACGATTCCGGAACAAAGCGGTGAATTGCAGAGATCCACTCACCGAAGAATTCATCCTACAGACATGTCACAATAACTTGTCTTTGGATGTACTGGAGATAATGGGGGTTGTACCCTCTAAGACCTGGAAGGAGTTGAAGGTCAGAGGTGAGCAAGCTGAACGGTTTCTCAAGAGGAGGAATTTGGAGAGAGGTCAGCCACCAAATAATAATCAAAATCAGAAACAGAACTTCAATCCTCGAGGCAGAGGAAGGGGGTCGGGACCCGCTGTCGATGCGCATCAAACGTCACAGCAGCCGCCACAACCGCAGCAGTCTTCATTCCAGCTGGCACCAAATCAGAATCAGCAACCCCAGAAGCAGTTTAAACCTTCTGAACCCAGGTTCCCGAAGGAATATTCTTTCAAAGATGATGAAGTTCCAGTTATCTTCAAGTACCTACTAGAGAATAACAAGATTAAGCTTCCACCGGTCACAAACCAAGAAGAAGCAACGAAGATTAATGACCCAAAATACTGTGCGTACCACAGAAGGGTCCACCATCCCACTAAGGCGTGTTATGTCTTGAAGGACAAAATACAAACCTTAATTGATGTTGGTATTGTGACACCGAAGCCAAAAGAGAAGAAGGTGGGCGCAAACGCGATCTCCATTAGCTTCGGGTCGGTTCCTTTGTCCTGGTTCCAAGCCGAACCAGTACCAGAGGTAAAGATGCAAACTATCAATGATGATCCTCATGGACAGCGCCAAAAAGGGTTAGTATCACATACAGCCCCTAACGGCGAAATCCTTTGGGTTCATCCGGATTTGCTTGAAGACGAACAGTGGACGGCATCCACATCGAAGAAGAAATCGAAGGGCAAAGGAAAGGAGAAGTCCTGTTACGGAGCCTCGGCGATTCCTGAGAAGAACGATGAGGAGATAGCAGTTTTACCACTCTCGGATGAAGAGCAAGAAGTTTTCGCGACGAGGGGTGGAAATGAATACCATTACCAGTATCCTGAAGCTCCTAATCCTAATGGTAAAACTCTGGCAGAACTGGGGGTGGATACGACCCCACCTGTAGCAACCGAGAGACCTCAGAGAGTTGTTAAGCAGAAGGAAAAGGAACCTCAGTCCAAAGAAATTCAAGTTCCGAAACAGTCTCGTTTCAATAAACCAATTGGACGAGACAAACCGGAAAGTTCAAATGCTCCATATCGGTTCGACGTAATGACTCAGTTAGCCAATATCCCAGCAAGGATCACACTGTACGAGTTATTGCGCCTTTCGAAAGAAACCAGGATAGCATTGCAAGAAGCCTTGGCTGATTCTGAAGTATTCCTCACTCAGATCAAACCAACTCCTGAAGAGCCAGAGTCGTCAATACAGCATTGTAATCTGGCAGCCACCAAATTCCCTTGCATCGCTTTCACAAAAGAAGATATGCAAGTCAGGAATTCAAAGCATGATAGGCCGTTATATTTCACAGGATATATCGGTTCGAGCACGGTCAACCGGATTCAGGTCGATCCGGGTTCCGCTGTTAGCATCATGCCACTCCGGTTGATGTACCACCTCGGGATTCCCGCCAGCAAGTTAGCCTCAACGGGAACTGTCATTTATGGATTTAACACTAGCGGATCAAGACCGTTAGGAAAAATCCGGGTGAAGTGTCAACTCGGAGATTTGAAGTCTGAGGTCACATGCTATGTGATTGATGCAGAAACTTCCTATAATTTACTGTTGGGTCGTCCATGGATCCACGGTAATCTTATAGTTCCCTCCACCCTCCATCAGTGTTTGAAATATGTCGACGCTAATGAGGAGGTTAAGACGGTGGTCGCGGATAAGCAACCATTCAAGGGGTTAGAAAACTATTTTACCGACTCCCTTCTATATGGTGCTGAGTCCGAAACTGAACCATCGGCCCATGGCACGGACAGCGGAGATGAAGCTGATACCGAAGCCGGGCTCGATTATAGTGAAGGTCTTGTATTAAATGACATTGAACCTCTTGTAATCGATCTGGACGGTGATGAATCGTCGGACGAAAGTTGTAACTGGCAACTTGCCGATGAAATAATAAAAAATGATTTAGAGTATTCGCCTTGTCTTAATGACGTAATGCAGGAATTGTATGATAATCCTAATCTACACATGCCAATTCGTTCGTCCTGCACGGCGACGAAATATCTGCAAAATTCAGCTGGGACAACGGTGATCCTACCTGCAAAGACAGGGGGTGAGAAGGAAATAATCTTTGGGAAAGGGAATCCATCCCCAACTCCTAATCTTTTCTTGGATAGCAATTCAGATGATGAAAAACCTGGATGGCATTTCTCTCGGTATAGTTGGCAAGCTAATGATTACATGGAAAGACAAGGCTATGATCTCTCGCTTGGTGAAGGTCTTCATTTTGGTCAAGGAGTTAGGGTTCCACCCCGTTCTACTTATGTACCAAAAGGAAAACCGGATAATTATTATAGTCATAATAGAGGTCTAGGTTATAATTCGTCATCTGATGACGAAGATTGCCAACAGATCATTAGCCAATTGATAAATGGAAGCGGGCATTCATCCGACACTTCAATGTGGGACTCTGACACAAGCATCGGAGAGAGATTCAAAGCCCTAATGTCGAACATGGCGACAGTCGATCCTCCTACAACTGAAGAGGACGATCAATTACCTATTTGGGAAGACCCATGGACACATTACATGAATATCCAATATGGCGACCGATTTGAACAAAGAGAACCTCCTACTGAGGATAAAGTGGTCCAAATTAATATGGGTGACGAAACTAATCCGAAACCTATATTTATCAGTGGTGACCTTCCACCAGACGAGAAAGAAGAGTTAATCGCCCTCATTAGAGAGTATATCGACGTCTTTGCTTGGAATTACGAAGATATGCCGGGACTCGATCCGAACGTAGCAATGCACGCCCTCAACATAAAGTCGGATGTCAAACCTGTCAAACAACAACAAAGACGGTTTCGTCCGCAAATTATGGAAGCGATAGAAGCTGAAGTCAAGAAGTTGATCGACTCAGGTTTTATCAGAGAAGAACAACATCCTGAATGGCTAGCTAACATTGTTCCAGTTCTTAAAAAGACCGGAAAGATCAGAATCTGTATTGATTTCAGAGATCTGAATGCCGCCTGTCCTAAAGATGACTTCCCACTACCAATTACGGACGTCATTATTGACAATACTTGCGGATTCGAGAGAATGTCATTTATGGATGGTTTCTCGGGATATAATCAAATCAAGATGCACCCAGACGATGAAAAGCATACAGCATTCAGAACACCCATGGGGGTCTTTTGCTATACGGTTATGCCTTTTGGTTTAAAAAATGCTGGCGCCACGTACCAACGAGCCATGACGCAAATCTTTCAAGAACATCTGCGGAAGACCGTTGAATGCTATGTTGATGATTTGGTCGTTAAGAGTCGTGATAAAAAAGACCACATTAATGATCTGAAGACGATGTTTGATCTGATGAGAACTCATCAGCTAAAGATGAACCCGACTAAATCCTTCCTAGGAATGTCAAGCGGTAAATTTCTCGGATTCGTCGTCACCACAAAAGGTATTCATATTGATCCTGATAAAGTGAAGGCGATAAATGAGCTGCAACCCCCGAGAAATCTTAAAGAACTCAGAGGATTGCAGGGTCGATTGGCATATATCCGTCGGTTTATATCAAATCTGTCCGGAAAATGTCAACCATTCTCTAAACTCGCAAAGAAAGGCGTGTCGTTCATTTGGGATGAAGCATGTCAGAAGGCGTTCGAAGATATTAAAACATATCTAGCGAACCCACCTATTCTCGTTGCACCGAAATCGGGCAGACCGTTTTTGATTTATGTCAAAGCGACGAACCATTCGTTAAGTGCATTACTTGCCCAAGACGACGATAACGGTCACGAGCAAGCAGTATATTACTTGAGTCGCACATTGGTAGGAGCTGAATCTCGCTACCCAATGATCGAGAAGGAATGCCTTGCATTGGTATTTGCCGTCCAGAAAATGCGACACTATTTAGTGGGGCAGACGATTTATGTCATCTCCAACATAAATCCGGTCCGCGTATTCATGACCCAGCCGGCTTCTATGAATTGGCGTTTAGCCAGATGGGCTCTACTTTTATCGCAATATGACTTGTACTTTAAGCAACAAAAATCGGTTAAAGGACGAGCTATTTGCGATCTTCTGGCGGAAAATCCTACAAAAGATATAGTCGAATTGTATGACGATCTGCCAGATGAAACTCACGAAGTTAATACTACCTCACATCAACAAGTGTGGCAGTTATACTTCGATGGGGCTTCTCGCGCAACCAATGTGGCAAGCGCACCCGGATGTTCTAAAATCTCCTCAGGAGTGGGGGTCGTTTTAGTGTCCCCGGAAAAGCATGTCTTGCCTAGAGCATACTCGTTGACCGGACCATGTTCTAATAATGTGGCCGAGTACAACGCGTTAATAATTGGACTCAATTTTGCCAAAGAACTGGGGGTCGAATACCTTGAAGCTTTTGGGGATTCTCAACTGGTAGTGAATCAAATACGAGGAGAGTATGAAGTCAGAAGTTCAGACCTGATTCCATACCATCAGGTGGCTATTGAGATAGCAAACTCATTTGAAGGATTTTTCATTGAGTACGTTCCACGTCTCCAAAACGCGTATGCAGACGCATTGGCGGCATTGTCGGTATCATTGGCTCAACCTCCCGAAACAGAACAATTGATTACAGTGAAGACTCACCAGCTTATCGTTCCAATCTACGACTCGGATGTTAAAGAAGTATGCTCAACAGCGGTTGAACCCGAAGTTCGAGATTGGCGCTTTCCCATTATCGACTACGTCCTACATGGTATATTGCCTGAAGATGTAAAAGAAAGGGAATCGATTCGGCGAAGAGCACCGAGATTTTATTACAACGCCACAGCACAAATGTTGTATCGACGATCGTACGACGGTCTTCTACTCCGTTGCTTATCCGGAAAAGAAGCAGAACAAGCACTCAAAGAAGCACATAACGGAATATGTGGTGCGCATCAGCCCGGTCCTAAACTTTGTGACCGACTTAGAAGAATTGGGTATTATTGGCCAACTATGGTAAAGGATGCAGTTGACTACGCACGACGATGTGAAGTATGTCAGTTACATGCAAATTATATGCATCAACCTCCCGAGTATTTACACCCATCGGCGACGTCGTGGCCATTCGAAACTTGGGGCATGGATATTGTAGGTCCTATTTTCCCACCATCGGTTAAAGGGGACCGTTTCATTTTGGCAATCACCGACTATTTCTCAAAATGGGCAGAAGCAGTTCCACTTAGAGAAGTGAAGACGAGTGAGGTCGTTAAGTTTATTAAACACCATGTTATATATCGGTACGGTGTTCCAAGACGAATAGTACATGATAATGGTCCTCAATTCGTCAGTAACGCATTCATCAAGTTTTGCGGCAAATTCGGGATTAAGGATGTTTCATCAACCGCTTATAATCCCACAGCTAACGGATTGGCCGAAGCTTTTAACAAGACCATCATCAAAATCTTGGCCAAGTTGGTGAAAACCAATAAACGAGATTGGGACGACAAACTTGGCGAAGCTTTATGGGCTTATCGCACAACTGTCCGTACACCTACCGGATCAACTCCATATGCCTTAACATATGGATGTGAAGCTGTTCTCCCATTGGAAATACAGATTCCTTCTCTCCGTATCGCCCTTGCAACGGGAATGACGATGGAAGAACATCATCAGAAACGTCTTGAGGAATTAGAGATGTTAGATGAGAAGCGCTTGGAAGCTCAACAACAGATCGAGTTTTATCAGGCCAGAATTTCTCGGAATTTTGATAAAAGGGTCCGACGACGAAGTTTTAAAGAAGGAGATCTAGTTCTTGCCGTCAGAAGACCTATGATCCTCAACTCTAAGAAGAAAGGAAAATTTGAACCCAAATGGGAAGGACCGTTTGTAATAGAAACAGTCTATTCAAATGGTGCATACCGTCTGGTTACTCAAGACGGTAATAAGTTGATGATGCCAATAAATGGGAAGTTCCTGAAAAAGTATTACCCATAATACGTTCAGGATAACCTATGTAATACGGAAAGTTCCTAGAGAGTCCTATGCAGGATACTTCGGGATAATCCATTATCAGTTGATTATCAAAAAAAAAAAAAAAAAAAAAATGATGATCATATGAATAAGATGTTTTTACTAATATCGTTGAGATGAGATTTAATGACAGTTAATCTTTCCTCACGAAACCTTGTAACACAATTATGAAATGGGAGTCTCGACGACTTGTAATCCCACGCCATGAAACCCCCACCGTCCAGATCAACCAAAGGTCATCGGTCGGTTGAATTCTTATGTTTAAAATCAAAATTGTTCACTGAGTATTTCGTACAAATCAACAAATGCATTGTTATTTGTACCCTACTCTTATTCCTCTTTTGGTCAAACCTTTCTACAGTTAGGACCAAAGCCAAAATCCCCTCTCGATTCATTCCATGAACGAGAGGTCCACAAACTGAATAATCAAACCTTATGACAGTTAGGGTTATTCAAACCAATTCGGATTCTTTAAGTGGAGATCCCACTTTGAGTTTCCTTTGCATCAGGAGATAGAATATAAAATTCTTCCTCTCCGATTTTGGGTTTATCTCTACCAACAAACAAGAGACCAGGAGATAGAATATAAAATTCTTCCTCTCCGATTTTGGGTTTATCTCTACCAACAAACAAGAGACCAGGAGTTGGGATATGAAATTATCCCCCTCCATTTTTGGGTTTATCTCTACCAACAAACAAGAGACAAGGAAATGGAATACAAAATTATTCCTTTCCAATTCTGGGTTTTTCTCTACCAACAAACAAGAGACTCTGAACTAGAATATCCAAGTTCTTTCTTCACAAGCTTAGATTCGTTTTCATGCAAAGAGAACGTAATCCATCCACATTTTAAAATCCATGTCACATACACATGGGGGATGTTATCTCTATCCCTTATTAGAGATAGGCCTACATCTAACACATGTAGCCTACACATTCAATGTTGTAGTTTAAAGTCTAAAAGAGTTTAAGTCTTTTAGCCCAACGTTATATGTGAAACGGACTTAGATAATTCACATACTAGCCCGATTCAAACGGTGTCGGTAAAGGCATATCAAATCCGTTGATGGCTGAGGATTTGCCAAAAATCCTATAAGCATTGTGGTTATTTATTCTAAACAAGAATGAGTAATCATAATAAAAAATGATTCAATATATATTGACCAAGAGTGTTCAAAGGAAGCTACAAAGATATATGCTCTCTAATTACAAAAGTTTATATTGACTAATTTGATTTTCAAGTTTTGACAGCTCTAATGCATAAGTCTGTTCAAGTTCAGCTGTCAATTTAATCTTGAAAGCTTCTTCGTCAACACTTTGAAGCGCGGCAACCTCTTGTTCCTTATCAGCAATTACTTTATCTTGAAGGTTTAGTTGCTGCAACAGGTCTTCCTCAATATGAACTTCTCGCGCCAACTCGGACTCCAAGACATCATAAGCATCTTTGGCCATTGCAAGTTCCTCCTCTAGGCGAGCTATTTCCGCTCGGCTCGATTCTAAATCCCGATGTAGATTGGCCTTAGCCTGTGTTCTTTTGTCAATGTTCACTCTAAGCTGGTGACTATGGGCTCTTAACTTTTGGAGTTCAGAGTTGGCAATTTTCTGAGAATCACGCCACGATTGCAGCCTGGATTCCATATGGGAAGCGATATAGGATGGTACGCCTTTGGTGCGAAGAGTTTGCAGAAGTTCAATATGTTGCTTCAAATCAACCAAGTAAGCAGTGACTGAATCGGCCAAATTGTTATACCCTTCATCTCTGAACCCTGATATAAAACGCTCAAAAGATTTTTTATAACTCTCAAAACATGATCTTTTGGAGAGAATATGATCGACCATGGAATTCAGAAAAGAGATGAAGCCTTGGAGATTGGAGCAGATAACAGATTTATCAGGATCGTCATCAACCAATAATGCTTGGATTTGATCTGATAATGATGAAGGAACTGCGATGAAGATAAATAAGTCAGTATAGAACGTATGTATCCATACAAGACAACAAGATGAAACATACCAAGTTCGACAGAAGAGCCTTCAATACGACTTGGCTCACCCAAGGATGGTAGTCCGGATTCCTGAACAATCAAGGTTGATTCAAGAACGGTAGCTGTTGATGCACCCGCTATATCAGATGGTTTTTTAACTAAAGCCTCAGAAAACGGCGGGTCCAAGCTAAGAGGTTCCTTAGGAGGGGATTCTACAAATAAAAGGATTACAATGATTATAATGGAAAGATAATCCGAAATTTGAAACTAGTTATGAAAAAAAAAACTTACCAGATCTAGGTACAACATTAGCCGACGTACCAACTTCTTCAGTTGGTCTTGCTTTTGTTGCGACTGGACTAATCTGGGGAGTGACGGTGACCTCTATCATCATAGGGTCCATAGGAGTACGAGGTTGAGATTCAAGAACTGATGATTGCAAATCAACCTCAGTTCCTGCCCATGGCACGAGCTCACGATCCCCTGGCTGATCAGTCGCTCCAGTGACTGTAGTTGTATCAGTTTCGACGGCTGGTCCTATAATTCAAACATTTATGCGATTAATCAAGTCAGAAAATGTAAAATAAAGAGCTTACAGAACAGAAATCTTACTCTCAGAAGGACCTGCTTCTGTTAAATTAGCGCCAACCGTTGATTCTGTAGCCGCACCAGCGTCTTTCCCGAACAACAAATCGGAAATTTCTTGATGATCGTCCTCTGAAATATCGATATGATAATCGAAATCAGTGAAGTCGTCAATTTTAGGAGTATGGGCGATTCCCCCTTCTGTTGGCTCGCTCGTTACGACATCTACGGGATACATTGAGTTGTGAATAACATATGAATACAGATGAACTTGCTCAAGATGCAGATTAATTTTACCTTTGTTCGTTGGGATAAGTTCAGGAGCCTCGCTACTTGCGCCAACTTCTTTTAGTTTAGCTAAAAGAATAGAAAGCGCACGAGTCATTAAAGGAGGCACACGGCACCAAAATCCATGCCCCGCATGCATGGGGGACTTTATCTCGATCCCTAATTAGAGATAAGTCTGCATCTAACACATGCTGCCGGGTAGTCTATTCCCGTAATAATAGCAAAGTCTACGTATTCAACATCGTAGCAGGTTGTTATTAATAACACCTAAATCCATGCCTCACACGCATGGGGAATTTTATCCCGAATCCTAAGTAGGGATAAGTCAACGCCTAACACGCGTCGCCGGTTAATCTTTCACCGTAAAAAGGACAAAAGTCTACGTATTCAACATCGTAGCAGGTCGTTATTAATAACGCCAAAATCCATACCTTACACGCATGGGGAACTCTATCCCAAATCCTAAGTAGGGATAAG
>BQKN01066046.1:271968-296547 GCA_022839385.1 Asparagus kiusianus
ATTCAAATTTTCTTTTATCTTCCTTATTGCAATTTTCCTACATACAACGATACATCTCAGTGAGTTCAACATGATTGTTGATCAACTTATCTCAGTCGACCTCAAGGTTGATGACGAAGTGCAGGCCCTATTGATACTATCACGGTTGCCGGATAATTAGGCAGGTTACGTGACCGCAATCAGTAACTCGGCGGGAAAGAAGAAGTTGAAACTGAAGGAGGTGGTAGCTATGATTCTATCCGAGGAGGTTAGAAAAAAATCGAATGAATCAGAAGGTTTAGGTTCAGCCCTAAGTCTCGAGCAAAGAGGCAGAAGCCATAACAGGGGAAACCAAAACAGGAATCGATCGAAGTCGAAGAAGAAAAGGTCGAACTCGAAGGTGAGACCTATCAAGGAGAAATATTGGAACTACGGCCATGAGGGCCACATGTCTTCTACCTGTAAAGCACCAAAGAAAAATGAGCAGGAAGCTCATATTGTGCAAGATGCGCTGATTCTCGCTATGGATAGCGATTCCGATTCATGGGTTATTGATTTGGGAGCCTCATTCCACGCCACTGCTAATAGAAAGTTATTTCAGAACTATGTAGAAGGGGGCTTTGGGAAGGAATAATTGGGGGATAATGAACCATGTAGTGTCATTGGAAGGGGCGACGTGCAAATACAGCTGAAGGGCTCTAAGTGGTCTCTGAAGAATGTCAGACACATACTGAAGTTGAAGAAGAATCTTATTTTGGTAGGTCAACTTGGAGCAGAAGGCTATATTACAACATTCACCGGAGATTAGTGAAAAATCTCCAATGGTACAATGATGGTTGCCCGAGGCAACAAGACCGGTACCCTCTACCTAACTTCACACGCGAGTGACACCCTCGCGATTGCTGCAGGCAAAGAGAGTGCAGATCTGTGGCACAATAGGCTAGGACATATGAGTGAGAAGGGTATGAAGATTCTTCACTCAGAAGGGAAGCTAACCGGCATTGATTCGGTGGAAGTCGGTGTTTGTGAAGACTACATCTTCGGGAAACAGAAGAGAGTTAGTTTTCTGAATGGAGGAAGACCACCTAAAGCTCACAAGCTAGAGCTTGTTCATACAGATGTATGGGGTCCAGCTAGCGTGTCTTCTCTTGGCTGTTCGGCATACTACGTCACCTTTATCGACGATCACTTGAGGAAGGTGTGGGTATACTTCATGAAGCATAAGTCAGAGGTGCTTAACATTTTCAAGAAGTGAAAAGCCATGGTGGAGAATGAGACAGATCTGAAAGTGAAGTGTCTGAGATCAGACAATGGTGGAGAATATGAATTGGAGGAGTTCAAGAAGTTCTGTGATGTGAACGGGATTCGTTTGGAGAGGACTACTCCAGGGACGTCACAACAGAACGACGTAGCAGAAAGAATGAACAGAACGCTAACAGAGCGTGCGAGGAGCATGCGTCTACATGCAGGTCTACCAAAAACTTTTTGGACGGACACGGTGCATACAGCAACGTACCTGATAAATCACGGGCCATCAGTTCTATTGAACTTTGGGATTCCGAAAGAGGTTTGGAGTGGTAAGAAGGTTAATCTCTCACACTTAGAGAGGGTGCGTGGCATATGTTCACATCAGTGATCATGTCAGGAACAAGCTAGAAGCTAAGTCACTGAAGTGTACATTCATTAAATACGGTATTGATGAGTTCGGGTATCGTCTGTGGGGTGAGAATAACAGGAAAATCATTAGGAGCCGAGACGTCATATTTAATAAGGAAGTGATGTACAAGGACAGGAAAAATGCTAAGGCGGGCCAAAGCAGTGAGAGCAGCACTACGGATGCAGACGCATCTGAGTACATGGATTTGGAGGAACTTCCAGATGGGGGAGATAACGTTAATTCTGACCAAAGAATAGAGGAGACTCCAGGTGCAGAACCGACTACCCAGGGCGAGGAGCTTAGGAGGTCATCTAGGGTACCCAAACCGAATCCCAGGTATCTCTCGTCACTAGACTACTTACTTCTGACAGATAGCGGAGAACCAGAATGCTATGAGGAGGCTATGCAAGTGAGCGAATCTCAACAGTGGGAGCATGCAATGTAAGAAGAGATGGATTCTCTCCACTCGAACGAGACATAGGAGTTAGCCCAGCTACCTGCACAGAATAAGACCTTACATAACAAGTAGGTTTACCGAGTCAAGCAGGAGAGTGATGGAAGGAAGAGATACAAGGCCAGATTAGTCGTGAAGGGGTTCCAACAGCGGGAAGGAGTGGATTATACAAAGATATTTTCCCCCGTTGTGAAGCTCACAACCATTAGGATGGTGTTGAGCTTAGTAGCTGCTGAAAATCTCTACCTTGAGCAGTTAGATGTGAAGAATGTCTTTCTTCATGGTGACTTAGATGAAAAAATCTACATGAAGCAACATGTTAGCTTAATTAAGGAAGGAAAGGAAGAGATGGTGTGTAGGCTCAAGAAGAGCTTATACGGATTAAAACAGGCTCCACGGCAGTGGTATAAGAAGTTCGATAACTTCATGCAAAGCAATGGCATAACAAATGCAATTCAGATCATTGTTGTTACTTCAAGAGGTTCGAGTCTAGCTATATCGTGTTATTGTTGTATGTCGATGACATGTTAGTTGCAGGACCGTGTTTACAGGAGATAAACAAGCTGAAGAAGCAGTTAGCAAAGGAATTTGCCATGAAGGATCTGGGTGTAGCGAAGCAGGTTCTTGGGATGCGGATCAGCCAGGATGTGACTGAGGGGACGCTAAAGTTCAGTCGGTCTGAATACATTGAGAATGTACTTCAGAGATTCAACTTGCAGAATGCTAAGGTTGTTAGCACGCACCTTGGAAGCCAGTTCAAGTTATCTGGTGAACAATCACCCAAAACTGATGCAGAGAAGGAGCACATGAGGAAGATGTTGTATTCATCAGCCATTGGTTGTCTGATGTATGCAATAGTTTGCACGAGGTCGGATATTGCCCATGCAGTGGGAGTTGTGAGCAGGTTTGCAAGTAACCCAGGGAAGCAGCATTGGGAGGCCGTGAAGTAGATATTACGATATCTGAGAGGGTATGAATATGTCACTGTGTTTCGGGAGAAAGGAGTTGGTCCTACAGGGATACGTGGATGCAGATTTTACCGGTGATCATGATACGAGGCGAAGCACCCCGGTATGTTTATACCTTAGGGTCGACAGCAGTGAGCTGGGTCTCACGTTTGCAGAAGATTATGACGTTGTCCACAACTGAGGCAGAGTATGTCACAGTGACAGAGGCGAGCAATGAGATGATTTGGTTAACCGGGTGCCTGAAAGAGTTGGGTTTGAAGCGGGGGAACGAAGTTCTTTATTGTGATAGCCAGAGTGCTATATACCTTGCCAAGAACCCAGTGTTTCATGTCACAACGAAGCACATCGAGTTACGTTACCACTTCATACGCTCGATGATTGAGGACGGGAAGTTACAGTTTGAAAAGATTTTGGAGAGCCAAAATCCTACAGATATGTTGACTAAAGCAGTCACCATTCAGAAACTCGAGTCGTGCGTAACTTCAGTTGGTCTTCATATGTAAGAGATGAGGGCGGAGCCACACAGGAGAAGATATTTGTTAAGAGAGAGCTTGCTGACGACGGTTTGATCTCCATGTGAGAGATTGTTGGAAATTTGGGTGTAGATTCAAACCTCATCGGCGACGTGCTCCGACGAGGTCATCCAGCTTAGGCGAGCTTGCGGCAGATTGCAGGCGAGCTTTGGAGAAGACCTGCAGGCGAGCTTCACTCAGGCGAGCTTAGTTGCTGGCGAGATCTAAAATCGACAGGCGAAGTCGAAGCTACAGGCGGAGCTGTTGGAGAGCTCGTGAAGGGCAGCAGGCGGACTTGAACTCGAGCGGGTCCCACGTACAGGCGAGGTCCTCTTGCAGGCAAGCTTGCCCAAGATTTGGCGAGCTCGAGATGGCTTTCAGGCGAGGTCGACGACGCGAAGGTAGGCGAGCATGTAATCGACGACTTCAGGCGAGGTCGTGATAGTTGCAGGCAAGCTCCAGTGCAGTAGGGGCGAGGCTCGAGATCTGGCGAGCTCGAAGATCACCTCCCCTTTCTTTCTTCGCCTGCGGTTGAGGGAGACATCCTGGATCCAGGCTGGCTAGGGTTTCCCTATAAAAGGGAAACCCATGAGCACGAGATCGGTGTAGCCGCGATTTTTTCTTCTTTAGAGCGATAACTCCAGAGGCGGCGCCATTCATTGAGCTCGAGATTTTCAAAGGAAAATCTCGCTCATTTAATGAGAGATTTCTATAGCGATCTTTTAGAGAGGAGATTTTACTGTTGTAAAATCTCGCGCTTTAGTTAAACAACATAGTGTTTTTTCTGTTGGTTCTTCTTGAGAGATCTCAAGTTTTGAGATCTACTCTTTACAAGCTTTGTAATCTTCTTTAATATAAAGGAAATTATTTGTGTGGCTCCCGAGGATGTAGGCAAATTGTCGAACCTCGTTAATACTCGGTGTTCTTATTCTTGCAAATTTTAATTTGTTGTGATTTTCTTTTTCCATTGCTTAACACAAGATCCGGTAAGACAAATTCCACAGAACGGGTGTCAGAGCGTATCTGGTATTTACCTAACAACATGAAGATCTTCCAGATGAAAAATAGAGGTGTTGATCAGTTGGTAAGAGATATAAAGATTGACATTTTTACTATTGTTCTTAACAGCAGCACCTTGGTGGAGAATAGAGAGTGGATGCTCTCTTTATAAGTGTAAATGTAGCAGTGTCGTTAGTTTTCTTCTTTTTGATTTCTCAGTATAGAGTATCTTGATGTACATGCACTTCCCAATTTGGTAAATGAAAATATTTCTTCATTGACCAAAAAAAATGGGCACATAATCACAAGGTTTGTTTTTCATTTAAAGAGGGTTTTCAAAATTACAATGAGTTCTAGAATTTACATGATGAAACATTGATCTTTTGAAGAGTGTAAATGCGAAAGACGCATCGGATGTGTATGTGCAGCGGGAGAACACATTCGTCCAATGCAAAATTTTCAATTTATATATATTAGTCTACAGAATAGAAACTCATTAACCCCCTACTATAGTATATAAATCCTTTTGGTTCAGTTTGTGCAAATGGATCCCCATCATAACAACAAGTTTATCTATAAGAAATTTGGAGGTATTAATTAAGTATGTTCTATAGTACGTTTGTGTAGCAAATTAAGATGTTTTAAGGTCCAACATGGGGTTCTATTACTTAATAAAGTCCAAAGACTGAGAAATAAGGATTAGATGGTTTTACCTTGAATATTCTTAAAGTAATATCATACTGCTCTCCATCGTAAATGGATAGCGGTCTAATTTTTGCTCCTAATTGGTATTTTGATGGTTTATAAGGTACAAATCCTTTGCACAGAAGATTGTAACATCCAGTACTTTGAAATCCATTGATCTATTAAAAGAAAAGACATGTTAGAAACCATTTAAACTAGATAATGTTTTGCACGTAATTAGTAGATAAATTTAACGGCTTACCGACCAATACGCTATCAGATGTGTATCCTGGTCACCATATATTTCTGGGAATACCTGAAATTCTCGCACATTAAAAAGAAGAAAAAAATTGTGATGATTACCCAACCTTACTTCATACTCTTTCATAGTTTCATAACCATTTTAACGGAAATATCCTTGACATGGTAGATGTTAATGCTAACCCTAAATATAAAAGGAGAAAATATGATACATATAAAAGATTTACATGACAAGATCGATATAAAAGGTTACACGCAGCTTTATACTTGAAAATATATAAAATTTAGTTTAGTTGTTTATGTTACATGGAGCATGTCACATCCTGAACTGATTAATCCACATAAAAACAAACTAGCTAACAGATAGCTAGGTTACCGACCTTTTGCAACACAACCAAAAAGAGCCAATGCTTCTGATTTAAAAAAGCGCCAATATTACTTACATGCCATCCAGCGCCTATAACGTTGTGAGTATTAAGAGGGCCATCTAGTCCACTGGCAAGCAACATTCGCATGGAGCTTGATTGCTTATCACCAACATAAGGCAAACCCCAAACATTTATAGTTGCTTGAGCACCATAAAATTGGCCTTCATCTTTGAGCACTGCATACTGAATGTAGAAAGTGTTCAATGATAGTCAACAAGGTACATTCACCTACGAATCTAACATGAAGGAAATAGTACCATAACTTTCTATGAGGACAACAAACTAATGATCTCAACTATTATTCGAAGCAAACAAAAAAAAAGAAGCTTTTTGGCATTGTGTTTTTCTCGGTTTCACGTATTTAGAGAATTTGCTAATCTTTTCAAATCATTACTAAAATCTACTTGATCTGATTTGTTCTAGCTCCTATCCATTCTTTGTAAGATTTTTTTTAATAGACTTAAATGGGACATATCTACTTTCTTATTAAATTTCATAACATTCCATGAAAATAATAACTCTTCAAAAGTTATCACCTCGTCTCGTTTAAAAATAAATACCTCTATTTTAATGGACATGCACCTTAAAGAAATTTGTACTTTCTTATATCGAGTATAAGATTACTTACATCAACATCCAAATAGTATTTGGAGCTGAAAATGGACAAGAAAGGAAAGAATATAGGTGTTAATCTTCACTTCAGGCTGCTTAAATACAAATCTTTCTACGTTTCAGCATATTTGATCCATTGAATTGTATTTTTCCCTTTTAATTTATAAATTTTTTTAGATTCAAATTGTTACATAAGCAATTGTAAATGCCAAATAAAGGGAGGATGTGAAGAGGGATAAAAATAGCTATTTTCTGAATCATGCATATTTGCGTAGCGTGCACATAAGGTATTGCTTCTTGATTTCGCCATGACATGAGATTATATTTAATTTAACAATTAAACTTTAAAGAGGTTCTGAATAACGTTCATTCATAAAAAATATAGTATATGTTTTGAGTTTTTTATTTCAAACGTACAACTTGCACTTCTCATCCTTCCAGAAAATGTTGCTCATTGCTTCAAGGATTTTAGCTCAGTATCTGGTCTGGAAGCAAACAAAGATAAATGCAATGTTTTCTATGGGGGTGTTGATGAAATCACTAAAGGACATATTGGCAGGATCTTGAATTTTACTGAGGGATTCTTCCCTATCAAATATTTGGGAGTACCTTTGATATGCAAAAGGCTATCATATCATGACTGTTCTCTTCTGTTAAACAGAATATCAAATCAATTCCAAGCTTGTTTGAAAAATAGAATGCTATCCTATGCAGGCAAATTACAGATTATCAAAAGCATTATTCTAGGCATTCAAATTTATTGGACATCAAACTATGTTCTGCCTATCAAGGTCTTGTAGGAAATCGATTGAATGTGTAGATCTTTCCTGTGGGGGGAAAACAGACTAGGTTCGAAAAATGTATCCTATTTCATGGGACATAGTCTGTTTAAGCAAGAAGCAAGGAGGTCTTGGCATCTATTCTGCTCCTATATAGAATATGGCTTCTACTCTAAGAACTCTATGGCTCATTCATACAAACAAAGAAAATCTTTGGATCAAGTGGATTCATGGCACATATCTAAAGCACAATGATATTTGGAATGTTCAAACTAGGAACAGGGATTCGTGGATGTGGAAAAATATACTGAAAGTCAGAGACAAAGCTCTGAGACTCTATAGTGGTGCTGACAACTTGATACAAATAATTCAAAGATGTACCAGAGATTCTAAAATCAAACTTTCTGTTCTATACTCTGCCCTATCCCCTACTGCCCTTGAAGTGCCATGGTATAAATCTGTGTGGGAGACATCATGCTTACCCAAACATTCTTTTGTCAGTTGGCTAGCAGCTCATGGTCGCTTGCTCACACAAGACAGACTGATCAAAAGGAGTATTGTGAATGAAAACAACTGTTGCTGGTGCACTGGCAGTGAGAGCAGGAATCATCTCTTCTTCGAATGTCAATTTTCAAGGGAAGTTTGGCTTCTGATTATGGACTGGTTACAATTCAGGTGGAGGTCCTGTAATTGGGATCTGATTATGAACTGGTTCTGTTTAAGATTGAGGAGGAATGGTTTTAAACAAAAAGTTAAAAAATAGCTCTCACTGCAACAGTCTATAGCATCTGGTGTGAAAGGAACACTAGAATCTTCAAGCAAGAAGAGAATGCTGATCAATTGTTCAAGGAGATCAAGTTCACCATTCTAACTACTATATTCAATGGATCTTTCTCGACGGATGATAAGGAATGGATCTGTACTTTGTAACTACTTGAGGTTGTAAGATGTTAGCTATTAGTGTATTCTCAGTTTTCTAACTGAGCAGTGATGTACAGAAATTTTCATATTTGGAAGATGAATGAAATTTGAAAAAGAAAATGTTGCTCATGTCTTGTGATGGCTACGAAAGAGTCAAAATCAATCATGGAGAATCTTGGAGGGATGTCTTCCCCTCAAATTTAACAATCATTGCAAGAAATAGGTTTTCTAAACATTCGATCTCTTACTTTGTAACCTTGGAGAATTGTTTACCAAACTCAGACTCTACCACAACTTCACAAACAAAGAGCTTCTTTCCTTTTCATCAATTAATTAAACCATAAAAAGAAAAAGGAAAATTACTTACATGAAAAAGACGTGACTCATCTCTCTTTGGTGAGAAGCCGGAGTGTAGTGATTCCCATGCAACTCTTTCAATATTTCGTGATGAGTCTAGAGTTCCATTTGAGAAAGCTTCTATGCTATCTAAATTAGAGCTAGATCCATTCTGTAGGTCAGATTACATTAAAAAAAGTATTATGAGCTATGCAACGCAGCAAAAGAAAAAAGCCAGATCAGAGAATTGAAATGCAAAACTAAGTCCAAAATATGTTAATTAATATAGACAATAAGAAACTATGAGAATGAAGGATTTGAGTTTGTATGTCTCATCGTCTGTATTCGATGAAATATGCAGGTCTCTATTAAAGATCATATTCAACCTCACATGAGGAAAAAGGTTTTAATTTCCACTCATCAAGCCCTCATGAATTAAAACTTGACAAAAAACTATCACTATGCCCTCATTAATTAAAACTTGACGTTTTCTGCACTGTGCATGCCCGAAGAACTATGCGCTTATAACTTCATGAACTGAATGTGGTATGAATGCCATCTGGTGCAACTGAATGAGACAAATAGTTTCCTACTAGCAATTATGTGCATTGTCTACAACTTTTATGGAAAAAGAAAAACTATTCACATATATACGAAGAATTTATCCAAGAAATGAGGATAGTGTAGTATGTTTCTCTCTTTAATTGAGTTGTGTCAGTTGCATATTAAGTTAGTTTTTATATAAAAACATTAAACCGATTACGGGTACATGTTTTCTCTCTTCTAATTATTTATTTGTTTCAGATAGAATTAGCATGAAACATGTTCGTGATTGGTCCGTAAATTTACGCTCCAAAAAAGTATATCCACTTATTATGGGAGAATACAGTTGTTAGTTCAAAAAAAATTATGACATATTGTTGGGTATCAACTCAAACTCCAAGTTAGGATATGATTTTTAATTCTTTGTATAACTTCATGAGAATTAGATATGATTAGAGTTCTATCATGATTAGGAGTTTGTGTTTTCATGATGAGGAGTTTGAACCCTATTCTAATTAGGAAGTTAGGCTAGAGATAGGGTTTGGTTTTCCTATATATATATTCTTATATTGTTGGAGGAAAAATCAAGAGAAAAAAAGGAAGAGAGAGGGTGGGTTTGACAGTCTTTGTCCGTGTAAAAGATTGTAATTTGGAGGTGTTAGTGATTTTTCCTTGTTGAGGCTTCGATAAATCTTGTGTGATTTTATTTGTTGCGTTTTGGTGGTTTTTTGGGGGTTTTTGCGAGATCTAAAAATCCCTACACATATATCATATACATATGCATATGAAAGAGGAAAAAAAAGATACACAACTAGATAATCTATAAGTTAAAACGTGACATATGCACTATTACCCTTAATCTTTTATAGGTTTTGTCATATATAGCTTCAAAAACCATTCTGTGATAGGATACTTACAATTTCACTAAGCAAAAGAGAGAGAAACAATATACAGACAAAGCCAAGGAAATTGTAAGAACCCATTGGTATGAATAATATGTATGAATCCAAAACCTATTTATAGTGGAGAGCAATGTCCTCCCAATCTTTAAGCACCCAAGGTTTGTTGGGGATTCGAATTAATCAAATCAAATTCGTACCCTTTCGGATCTTGTGTTTGAGAGTTGAGCAAGAAAGAAATTCACCACAAATTAAATATAAAAACTTGCAAGAAATAAGAACAAAGAACACACCAGATTTAACGAAGTTTGACAACATGTCTACGTCCTCGGGAGTCACATCACGCAATTCTTTAATTAATTGAAGAAGATTACAATGCTAGCAATTGGCCTCTCTTTCTAAGATTTCTAATCTCAAAGAGCCCTCAAAATCCTCTTTTTTGTGCTCTTTTTCTCTCTTTTAAACCCTAGAGGGACGTGTTTCTATTTATAGCAAAACACAATCCCAAACAGATTAGGATTCTAAAACGAGTCTGTCACACCCTGGTGTGGCGCGGACTACACCCATTACAGATAGGACAGACTTTACCACACCAGGGTGTGGCAGACACCATACTCATGGCAGACAGGACAGACTCTGCTACACCAGAGTATGACAGACACCACACCCGGGTGTGGCAGACACCACACCCATCGCCTGTCTTGAATTTTCATATGTGTATTGATTTTGATTCTAGGTTTGGGTCTTCACTCTCAAGACCACAATCTCTCACTTGGAGATCAACTCATTATCAACGAGCTCTCCCAAACTCCGCCTTCTTTGCGTGTATCTTCTCCCTCGGAAAAATTCTTTCTTTAATCAACAATATACCGATGATCTCGCCGATCCTCATAGTGTGGCTCTGCCTTCGTCTTCTACTCGTGAAGGCTAACTGAAGTTGCGCACAGCTCCAGTTTCTTAATGGTGACTGACTTTGTCAACATATCTGCCGGATTTTGACTCCCCAAAATCTTTATTAAGTGTAAGTGTAACTTTCCGTCTTCAACTAGTGAGCGTATAAAATGGTATTTGATATTGATGTGCTTCGTTCTAACATGATATACTGGATTCTTGACAAGATGTATAGCGCTCTGGCTATCACAATAAAGAACTCATCTCTCTTGCTTCAAATCCAACTCTTCTAAGCATCCGTTCAACCAGATCATCTCCTTGCTTCAGTCACAGCGACGTACTCAGCCTCGGTTGTAGATAAAATCATAATCTTCTGCAGACGTGAGACACAGTTCACTGCTGTCGACGCTAAGGTATAAATATACCTCGTGGTGCTTCACCTCGTATTATGATCACCAGCAAAGTCTGCATCCACGTATCCCTGCACTACCAACTCCTTTCTCCTAAACATAGTGGATTGTTCATTGTTCCTCTCAAGTACCACAATATCCACTTCACGGCCTCCTAATGTTGCTTCTCTAGATTGCTTGCAAACCTGCTCACAACTCCCATTGCATGGGCAATGTCCGGTCTCGTGCAAACCATCGCGTACATGATACTCCCAATGGCCGAAGAATATGACACTCTACTCATATGCTCTCTCTGTATCTGTCTTAGGCGATTGCTCCTCAGATAACTTGAACTGACTTCCAAGGGGTGTGCTAACAACCTTAGCATTCTACATATTGAACCTCTGAAGTACCTTCTCGATATATTCAGCTTGGCTCAACCTTAATGTCCCTTCAGCTTCATCTCTACTGATTCGCATCCTTAGAATCTGCTTCGCTGCATCCAGATCCTTCATTACAAACTCCTTTGCTAGCTGCTTCTTCAAACTGTTTATCTCCTCTAAACACGGTCATGCTACTAACATGTCATCAATATATAATAACAATATAATAAAGCTAGACTCGAACCTCTTGAAATAGCAGCAATGATCTGAATTGCATCTTCCATAGCCATTATTCTACATGAAGTTATCAAACTTCTTATACTACTGTCTCGGAGCCTGTTTTAAACCATATAAGCTCTTCTTGAGCTTGCACACCATCTCTTTCTTTCCTTTTTCAATGAAGCCAACAGACTGCTTTATAGATTTCTTCATCCAAGTTACCATGAAGAAAGACAGTCTTCACATCTAACTGCTTAAGGAAGAGGTCTTCTACAGCTACCAAGCTCAACATCACTCTAATGGTTATGAGCTTTACAACAGGAAAAAATATTTCCGTGTAGTCCACTCCTTCCCTCTACCGGATTCCCCTTCACTACTAATATGGCCTTGAATCTCTTACTTTCATCATTCTCCTACTTGACACTGTAGACCCATTTGTTATGTAAGGTATTCTTCTGTGCAGGTAGCTGGGCTAACTCTCATGTCTCATTAGTTAGTAGAAAATCCATCTCATGCATCGCATGCTCTCACTGCTGAGATTCACTCACTTGCATAGCTTCCTCATAGCACTTCGGTTCACCGCTATCTGTTAATAATAAGTAATCAAGAGATGAAAGATATCTAGGATTCGGTTTGAATACCCTGGATGACCTCCTAAGCTCCACACCCTGAGTAGTTGCTTTTGCACCTGGAGCCTCCTCCGTTCTTTGGTCAGAATAAACATCTTCACCCCTATCTGAAAGTTCCTCTAAATCCATATACTCGGATCTACCTGCATCCGAAGTGCTGCTCCCACTGCTTTGGCTATCCTTGCATTTTCCTTATTCTTGTACATCACCTCCTCATTGAATATCAGGTCACTGTTTCTGATGATCTTCATGTTCTTATCCCAAAGATGATATTCGAACTTATCAATGCCGTATCTAATGAATATGCACTTCTGTGACTTAGCTTATAGCTTGTCCCTGACATGGTCACTGATATGAACATAAGCCATGCAACCAAATACCCGCAGGTATGAGAGATTGACCTTCTTGTCACTCCAAACCTCCTCTGGAATCCTAAAATCCAATGGAACTGGTGGCCCGTGATTAATAAGGTAAGCTGTCGTATGCACCACATTCGCCTAAAATGTCTTAGGCAGACCTGCATGTAATCGCATGCTCCTGGCACGCTTTGTCAAGGTCCTGTTCATCCTCTCTGTAATGTCGTTCTGCTGCGGTATCCCTGGAGTAGTCCTCTCTAAGCGAATACTATTCGTAGCACAGAACCTCTTGAACTCCTCCAGCTCGTATTCTCCATCATTGTCTGATCTCAGACACTTCACCTTCAGATCTGTCTCATTCTCCACCATGACCTTCCACTTCTTGAAGACTCCAAACACCTCTGACTCGTGCTTCATGAAGTAAACACACACATTCCTCGAGTGATCGTCGATAAAGGTGACATAGTATCTCGAACCGCCAAAAGAAGACACACTGTCTGGACCACATACATCTGTATGAATCAACTCTAGCTTCTGAGCCTTAGGTGACCTTCCACCCTTCTGGAAACTAACCATCTTCTGCTTCCCAAAGATGCAGTCTTCACAAACCTCGACTTCCACGGAATCAACCCCGGTTAGCTTTCCCTGTGAATGTAGAATTTCATTCCTTTCTCGCTCCTGTGTCCCAACCTGTTATGCCACAGATCCGTACTCTTTTTGCCAGCTAGAATTGCGAGGGTGTCACTCGCATGTGAGGTGAGGTAGAGTATTCCTATTTTGTTACCTCGAGCAACAACCATCGTACCGTTAGAGATCCTCCACGAATCCCCGGTGAATGTCGAAACGTATCCTTCTGCTCCAAGTTGTCCTACCGAAATAAGATTTCTCTTCAACTTCGGTACGTGTCTCACGTTCTTTATGTTCCACTTAGAGCCATTCATCTGAATCTGCATGTTGCCATTTCCAACAATATTACAAGGCTCATTGTCCCCCAAATAAACTTTTTCAAAGTCTTCTGCTACATAATTCTGAAGAAGCTTCTTATTAGCAGTGGCATGGAAAAAGGCTCCTGAGTCGATGACCCAAGAATCCGAATCGCTATCCATAGTAAGGATCAAAGCATCCTGCACGATATGAGCCTCCTGCTCATCTGCATCCTTCTTTGGACTTTTACAGACTGAAGACAAATGGCCCTCCTGACCGCAGTTCTAACACTTCCCTTTGACAGGCCTAAACTTTGAGTTTGACCTCTTCTTTGACTTCGACCGATTTCTGTTCTGATTCCTTTTCTTCTGGCTTCTGCATCTCTGCTTGAAACTTAGAGCTGAACCTGAACCTTCTGATTCGGACGATTTCCTTCTAACCTCCTCGGATAGAATTATGCTAACAACCTCACTCAACTTTAACTTTTCTTTCCCCGCCGAATTACTGATTGTCGTCATACAACCTGCCCAACTATCCGACAACTGCGATAGAATCAATAGGGCATGCACATCATCATCGAACGTGATGTATACAGAGATGAGTTGATCAACAATCGTGTTGAACTCGCTGAGGTGCATAGTGAAGAACCGTCCTTCTACCATTTTGAGGTTGAAAAGAGTTTTGACGAGATGCACCTTGTTTGCTACAGACGGTTGCTCGTACATCTTCACGAGCGCTTCCATAAGCCCTACCGTCGTCTTCTCCTTCAATATGTTGTGGGTGACTGCCTTGATGAGCGACAACCGGATTTGCCCTAGAGCATTCCTATCCAGTATCTCCCAATCATCGTCTGACTCCTCTTTCTTCTGTCCCTTATCCTTACCCATCAACGGGCGATACAAGTCCTTCTGGTATAAATAATCCTCCATCTGTAACTTCCAGTAGGCGAAGTCTAAACCGTCAAACTTCTCAATCTTAGATTTGATTTCCTCTGCCATGGCTCTCTTTCTCATAATTTTGCTGAACGGAGCTCTGATACCAGTTGTTGGGGATTCGAAATAATCAAATCAAATCCGTAACTTTCCGGATCTTATGTTTAAGAGTTGAGCAAGAAAGAAATCCACCACAAATCAAAGATAAAAACTTGCAAGAAATAAGAACAAGAAGGAACACACCAGATTTAACGAGGTTTGGCAACGTACCTATGTCCTCGGGAGCCACACCACATAATTCTTTGATTAATTGAAGAAGATTACAATGCTAGCAATTGACCTCTCTTTTTAAGATTTCTAATCTCAAAGAGCCCTCAAAATCCTCTTTTTCTCTCTTTTAAACCCTAGAGGGACGTGTTTCTATTTATAACAAAACACAATCCCAAACAAATTAGGATTCTAAAACGAGTCTGTCACACCCTGGTGTGACGCAGACCACACCCATTGCAGACAAGGCAGACTCTGTCACACCAGGATATAATAGACACCACACCCATGACAGACAGGATAGATTTTGCTACACCAGGGTGTGGCAAACACCACACCCATGGCATGTCTTGAATTTTCATGTGTGTATTGATTTTGATTCTAGGTTTGGGTCTTGTAATACCCCAACCCTTGAGTGGGTGATGTGATTAGATATATTTGATTGGAATACTCATACCACCAAGATGCATCTTCTTTTCGGGAACCCAACTCTTAATAACTCCAAAGTTAAGCGTGCTTGGCCTGGAGAAATTCTAGGATAGGTAACCCCCTGGTAAGTTTTCCAGGGAGCGCGTGAGTGAGGACAAAACGTGCTGAAAAGACATGTGGTGGTTTGTGCGACCAGACAATCAGATCTAATAGTGTACGACTTCGGGATTCCGGGGCGGGCCATAACTTGTCACTCCCCCAAAATGCGCAGCTAATTATGAGATGCATGACAACAGCAACATGAGCACAAAGCACATGCTAAGCCTGCGGTGCACTTCTATATTACAATAAACTTCATTCAATATTAGCTTTATAGACAAATAAAGAAGTTTCAGAGCAAAACTACATTATAAGAAGTTCACTCTAATGAGTCAAAGACTCTAATTACATAAGCATAGTAGCAAGACACATATAACTTTGACTTATGCATCAAACACCCTAAAGATCTTTCTCATGTTCCAAAGCTCCGAGATACAGATAAAGCTATCTAATTTTCATCTGCAAAGATTGAAAAATAACGTGGTGAGTTTACACTCAGTGATCAGAAAACTTATCATTAGCTGATCAGACAAGTTTATGAATTAATCAATATTAGAATTTTAAATAAGCTATCATAAAAAAAGAACGATTGAGAAATGCATAATATTTCGAATAAGAGAATTTCTAAGAATAGCTTGTGATATTATCATAAAAGAATATTCACAATTTAAGAAATAATACGAATGAACAATAACACTTTTAAAACTGTAATTATCGGTCTAAATTCACAATTTGTAACGCCCCCGTCTCGGAATCTCGGAATCACTACGCTATTAAATCTGATGGACTGGCCTTACAAACCATCACATGTCTTTTCAGCACGTTTTATCCTCACTTACGCGCTCCTTGAAAAACTTCCCAGATGGTCACCCATCCTAGAATTTCTCCAGGCCAAGCACGCTTAACTTTGGAGTTTCTAAGAGTTGGATACCCGAAAAGAAGATGCATCTTAGTGGTATGAGTATTCCAATCAAATCTATCAATATTAATCACATCAACCTCTCAAGGGTTGGGAACAGGTCTCCACTCTCAAGACCAACAAGGTTTGCTCGAAATGGTATTCAATTAAGGGTTTAACAAAAATTGAAGAATTACCATTTCAACCCCACATTTATGTGCATTAATTCAGTCCATTTTCCCATCAAAACCAGAAGTTTCAGGTTCCTTTATTTTGAGAAGGTATCTAGCATTCATTTTATCTCGTAAGTATAATGAGGAAGCACATATGTCTGTCCATACATAGACAACTGATTTAAATTTCACCTAAGGGCTCTTATTAAAACTATCAATAATTTAAAATCTTTAAAAACCCGTTTTTATTATCATTATACCACTAGTAGAAAAATGAGCAACCTAGACGGAAATTTCCGTCTAGGTTGCTCTAATTTCCGTCTAGATTGGTTCACCTAGACGGAAATCCGTCTAGTATATTTCCGTCTAGCTTGGGGCAAACTAGACGGAATTCCGTCTATGTTGACCAACCTAGACGGATATCAACCTAGACGGAATTCCGTCTAGGTTGAAACAACCTAGACGAAATCCCGTCTAGATTGCTCTGCTACAGTGGGTTTTTTGGCAAAAACTACGCTGCACGCTATATAATATCACATGCACACAATATTGCACAACAGCAAATCATATTCATATCCAACACAATCAATCTAATTATATTTCAATATCAAATATAATTATATTCAAATAATACATTCACCAAATACTAGAAAGATACATAAATTTTTTACATAGATTATAAAAATACAATTGTTTACATAACTTGATGAATTTTGCATAATTTATAGAATCCAATTGCATTTACTCCTCCAATTTGTTGAAGCATCACGTTTCTTCCTCCTTGATCCTACATTATACAAAATTCAACATCAATTAGTCCATGCCATGAAATACACTACAAAAAATGATATACTAAATAATGATCAGGAATATTAGCTTCTTAACATCACTCTAAAATTCAACATCTATTAGTCCATGCCATGAAATACACTACAGAAAATGATACACATGCATGATACAAAAGTATCTTATTTATAGCTTTCTTAGCACCTAATTTGATAGCTGATTGGAGATGTCCCCTGTAGACGGTAAAAATTACCTCTGCAAACTTATGTGAAATTCGCCTGCAAAGAGAAGTTGCCCACACAATTTGAGGGCAGGGTTCACCCTTGGACTCGATTCGCAGGCACGGGCCTAAACCGCGCGGTCGTCAAACGCGCGCTCGCGTCTATTTCGCCCCAGGCTCGCCTGTATGATCGGCTCGCCCGCATGAGTCAAGATCATCTAATTCGCCTTTCTTTTTTCACAACTCGCCTGATCGAGTCTAAAGTCAAATTCGTCTGTAAACCTCAAGGCCGCCAGTGTAACTGGGTATCCGCTATCCTATGTGCAAGGGTGGGCTTTCCCACTTCCCGTGATGTGAGGGGAGGGAGCACAGTACTCCAAGCCCATCGAGTAGTCGTTCACGATGCGAGTGATCAGACAGGCGCCAGACCAACCTGCACACTCATAAATGCAGTCCAACTCGCTTGTCCGAATCAAGGGCTGGATCCGCCGGCATTCGACAAGCTGTCCAAACCCACTTGAGTACTGGACACCCGTTTTCCCGCTTCTCATGATGTGAAAGGGGAGAGCACAGTAAGCCTGTCGAATAGCCGCTCACGGTACGAATGATCAGACAGGTGTCAGATCAACCTGCACACTCATAAATGCAACTCATCTCACTTGTCCAAGTCAAGGGCTGAGTCCGCCGGCACTCGGCAAGCTGGCCAAATTCACTCGAGTATTGGGCAGCCGCTGTCTCACATACGAGGATAGGCCTTCCTACTCCTACGTGACATGATGTGGAGCGCAGCCCTTGAAATGACCGTTCTGAGTACATATGAGCGGCCAGATGTCTCTCAACAGTACATGGTCACCTCCTATAATTCAAGGAGCGGTCACGTCGCCTCTCCTCTATTTAAGAGCTTCTTTCAGCCACAAGGAAGGGGTTGAGCGATTGAGAAGTTCAGCGAATCCGCTCATAGTTAATTGATTCAATCAGCTAACTGAACCACTAGCTCTCGACTCCCAATGGAGTCGACGACAAGCTCTTTGCATAACCTTTGCACTGCAGCGTCCTCTCCCAGTTCCGAGCCTTGATCGCCGTCGAACTCGGAGACTCGAACTCCATCAACCCGAGCTCCTACTGCGTACTGGAGCTCACCAGCAACCTCGATCGAACCGTCTAAGGGAAGCAGACTCGGTGCGAGAATCGAGCGAAGCATCCTGTAGCTACCGAAAGTCCCCACGTTAAACAAGGAGGGCATTCCCTCCGGAGGGCATTCCCTCCGCTTCTGTTGTAATTTTCGATCCATTAGTTTGTAATAAGCTATTCTTATAAATACAAACAAAGTTCCCTGTTTTCGGGAAATCAAAATTTACACCTACATCCCCAAAAAAATATCGGCTGCTCTGTTAGGATGCACTTGAAGTAAATACAAAATGGATATAAATACTTTCTTTTAGCACATACAAGTGTGACCACAAATTGTCTCTGAAATCTAAATGCATAGCCCAATATGCATATCCAGTGCTAGTGAGTCCGAGTGATGGGGGATGAAACAAGAAATAAACAAATTGTCAACCATATATTCAATCATTAACTTCCTAGATACCTCTTTCACACATCTAGAATATGTAAACACTAAGATATACTAAAAAGTACCAATCAAGTACACATCAGGTATGAAGAATATTCAAACTCAGATATGTTTTTCAGAATCTTCGTAGGTTATTGGCTTGTCATCAGTGGATTACATTTATTAGCTTTGTTTGTAATTCAGATGATTATGTTTGCCTTCAATTGATTCTTTACATCAGTAAGGTTTCCTTCTATGTTGCTTGAATACTCACAACCAAGAGGACACATTCATATCCAATGCATATTTGATACTTGCACATTTGGATACTTTGCTAGATAGTCCTAGTAGTTTCCTAAAATTATATTAATATTAAAAAAAAACGTTAGTTACAAATGCTAGCTTGTCCTTACTTTCGATTTTTCTAGCATCTTGCATTTATCACCCTTAATAAATCACTGTTTGTAGGAAGTATTAACTGTTAATATCTTAGATGACAAATTGCCCCCATTCCTATTCACAAAAACTGTGTGATTGTGATGAGAAAAAGCAGAAGTAACTAAAACATTTTACACAATCACTACTGAAACCAAAATCATTTATTAAAGGACATAAAGGTAAATACTGACTTTCATGAATGCGTCCATATAAGAGACTCTCCCCTCGCCAATGCTCCAAAGGTCTAAATCTTCGTCTGGAGCTTTTCTTTCTACCATTTTCCCATACTGTACCTGCACATAAAAGTACAACATGAATGCATCAATTAGTGGATATAGCATGAAGTAAGTAATTGACTCCATAATATTTTATCTGCTAGAAGCATTGATAAATCTGGCATTAATGAAGTGTCAGGATATATCTAATAAAACAACACAACATGAATGTAAAGGTGTTTGCCAAGGATGCAGATTCATGTCAAGCGATAAACTGAATAATGCAAAGCAAGGACCTACACAAAATATATTGCATCTCACAAAAATAGTTAAACAAATAAATAAACGCTATAAAGACTATTAATTCACATGAAAAATACCACGCCAAGCAATCTGCAATCAGTAAACCGGGTCAAAGGGACATCTGCCTATATTGACCAAAAAGTGATGATCATAGCTCCCTTTTGTCAGGCGTCAAATACTCAGAAATTACATTTAAGGCAATGTGGTATGGGATATACATAAATGGTGAGTGCAGATTCAAGGATAAAACTCCTAACTTCATGTGGGGAGACAAGCTACAGGTACTGAATGTTAAACAATGATAACTGTATCTACTTTTATATCATGGTATCAAGTGCTCAAGAACGTTAGCGAAGATACTGGATATGCCTACCGATATTCAAAATACTGTATAAATACAACAGCAAGATTACAATAACATGAATGCAGCGAACCTCATTAGTTTCTGCTGGTGAGTTGTGTCTATTTTGCAAGTGTTGATTGGTAGAAACGGTTGCTTCTGGAGAGCATGTGATCTCTGTCAAAGATAGAAGAAAACACATTAGAACTTATAAAGTAAGAAATCATGACCATAGCCATCATGGATGCAGAATCCAAAAGATAAAGTGGTATTCATCATTTGCAACATAGCACCAAAAAGAATGTTGCCTAGGAAAATAAGTGACAAAATACTACATTGAAGACCAGACCAAAGCAATTGCGATAATCTGACAAGATAAAAGCAGAATAGTTTTAAAGGAAAAGAAATATTAGCATGTAAGGCAGACTAGATGAAACCAATCTGAAAACAGGAGTCAACCAAAAGGGGTACTTTCTTGTTATATTTATTTTCATGATTGCTGTAATCATCATATAGTTCTTTTCCGTCATAAGTTATTCTAGCTTGTGTCAATGATTTATAAGTAACTCTTCTATCACTGAAAGGTCTGAATAGGCCCAGTCACACACTGCTCTTCATTATACAAAGACACTTCCACACTGTAAAAAGTTGTTTCATGGCCAACATCAGCTTCATCGTCAATTATTACCATGGCCAAAGCATTATCATACCAAAATATATCAGCTATTAGAAAATCTCAAATCCAACCAATTTCATTTACAGATTGACCAATTCTTACAGGGTTTGTCTATCAAATATTAACTGATTTGATGCAGACTTCACAGTTTTAACATAACAATGACCAATAAAAAGACTTGGAAGGTAGGAAATTAGGAGGTCGAAAGACCAACAACATAAGACACTACCATTTGCTCATAAGACACTACCATTCAATTTTGTTAGGACTTGAGTCAGGTCATCGACCTCCTACTTGAACCTTAACGACAACAATTAATGGCATGAATGCCAAGAAAAGAATTCAAAACCTGAAACTTTAGGAACTAACCCAAAACAAAATGTATTCCCTAGTTATGTTTTAAGATTATTCTGGCGCTCTTGATCGAGATCTCCTCCAATAGAGGACAACCTCTAAGCACAGCATCAACCCCCTTCACTCTAAAAGTGCAAGACCCACAAGAAAACTTCCTCAGACTCCTACAGTTCGAAGCAAGAGCAGCCATACCTATGAAAGTGATCTCTTTGCACGCTCGTAGCTTTAACCTAGTGAGATTAGGGCACCGCCGAGAGATGACCTTGAGCGCGTTGTCGCTGATGCTATCTGATCGGAGATCGCAGTTGAGGGCGAGTTTCGTGACGGAATCGAACCGGTCGAAGATCGCCGGAACCGCGTCGACGAGAGCATGTGCGTCGAGAGAGAGGCGGTGGCGGCTCTGGCCGTCGACGGAGATGAGGAGGGCGTCGGCTTGGAGGAAGGCGGAGATGAGGAGGATAGGAGGGAGCGGTCGCCGCCTCGGAGGAAGGCGGAGATGAGGAGGGCGCCGGCGATGAGGGTGTCGGCGGCAACGGCGAGGAACAGGGGCTTCTCCGCGATCGGAGATCTCATCGTCGGCGAGTTTTTGGATATTAGAATGCCGAATAAGGAATGGGGAAAGGTCTTCAGGGGATAAGAGAGAGAGAGAGATATTTCGGGATTTGGCCAATTTGTGGGTTTTTAGATGGAGAGGGGGAATTTCTTTAGGCAATCTGGACGGAAATTCCGTCTAGGTTGATTATTAGGGGTTATTTGGTTCGTTTCTTAGATATAGGAAAATGTAATTTCATGTAAAGAAACATAAGTTTTTAGTTTTTCAAACTTTTCCAAGAAATAGATTGTTTTGATTTGAATCGCACAAAAAAATGGTGGGAAACCAATGTTTTTACTTTTCTTGTGTTTGGTTTGCATGAGAAAAAAAGGAAAACTTTTGTTGATTTGACATTTCTCACTTTTCTTGTGTTTGGTTGGTTTTGAAGTGTGTAGGGAAAAGTGTTTAGAGTCAACCATGAAAAGATTACCCCCCACTATAGACAAAAAATTATTTGTGCTAGTTATGGGATGTAATCTTATATAAAAGTGCGAATGTATCATGAACAAATAATAATAACCCGAATGGATTATAAATTTCTGTTTGTATTAATGAAATCATACGAAACCTGAAATCATCTGAAACCTACTGTAACATGAACTACGTACCTGATTTGACATGAAATATACCTGTTTGAGATGAAAATAATCACACAAAACCTGTTTTCCAAGAAAAAATAAACAAGACCTGTAATAACCTGATTATTCATAAATTTATGAAATACGTACCTGAATTAGCCAAAAAAATTCTGAAACTTATAAAAACATATAAACGGCCTGAATAGCCATATTTTAGTATATAACATAGCAAATAGCATCGAACCTGATAATTTATGCATCTTGAACTTTATGTGCAAAAAATCATTTGAAAATATTTCTTGACATCATGTCAAATAAATCAGCCACATGTACATGTGAATTATGGTTGTGGGCTCAGAACTTGTTCAATATCATCATTGTTAGCCATCCAGTGCAATATCAATAGATATTGCAGGTTGCTAATCTCAAAAAAATTGACAATCATCATAGCCTAAATTGAACACCCACAAACAGTATCATAATCAACAAACAGTGCGGAAAATCTGAACACACATAGAACTCCACAAAACATGAGCTCAAATAGAAGTTGAACAACAGAGCATCCACAAAACATGAGCTCAAATAGAACTTGAGCAAAAGAGAAGATGTCATATGTGCACAAAACATAGCACAAACCAGAGCTCACAAAACTGGTGTGCACAAACATGAGCTCAAAGAGAAGTTGAACAACAGAACATGTAATCAGGAAACACCCACCAACCTGGAAGTTGTCACAAACCTGGACACAACAACAAACCCAAAAACCAACCTGGAAGGAAATCACAAACCCAACAACAAACAAGAACATCTTTTAGCAACCTGGGAGGAAATCACAAACCCAAATATGTAATCAACACAAACTCAAATTGTGTTCAGCAACCACAAACCAGAACCACTATTTAGCAATCTAGAATGAAATCACAAACCCAACAACCAAAAAACAGAAGGAACAAAATCAAAAGGAACAACCAACAACAAGATCAACCAACAACCAGCAACAACAAACCCAAAAAACCACCAACCAACCAACAACCAAAGTAACCAACAACCAGCAACAACCAACAACAACCACCACCAACCAGTCCAACCAACAACCAACAACAACAACCACCAACCAGACCAACCAACAACCAGACCAACCAATAACCAGCAACAACCAACAACAACAACCACCAACCAGACCAACCAACAACAACAACCACCAACCAGACCAACCAACAACCAGACCAACCAACAACCAACAACAACCAACAACAACAACTACCAACAATCCCGAGCACATATTGTGTTTAGCTTAGGGCTCAGAACTTTGTCAATATCATCATTGTTAGCCATCCAATGCAATATCAATAGATATTACAGATTGCTAATCTCAGAAAAATTGACAATCATCATAGCCTAAAAATAAAAAAATCACCAACGAAAACCAAATACCTAAATGCCCCAGAGCAATAGTCATCCAGTACAATGTGTACACATTGTAGGTTGCTTGCATCTTAGGAAATATCCTGCATTCACAAATTCAATTACAAAAGTTAGTATTCCACAAAATGATATTAATCATAGAAGATAAATATTACAAAATGGAAGCAAATAAATACTTACTACATATTACAACAATATGTTCCATCATCATAATGTTCCACAAACACAATAAAAACATTATCACCAAAAGTAAGTGGATTTCACAAGTATGTTAGAAATGAGAATCACAAAATACCACGTAGAGACTTCTTTTATCGGTCTTCAACCCCCTTCGTTGAGAAAGGTAGCAATTTTCTCTTTTTGACTAACCGATGATATGCCCATAAATAGTCTTGCTTCATGCTCATTCAAATATAAGTGTCGGTAGTATGTATCTAGCTTTTCAACACTAAAGTCTTGTAAATGAGCATATATGA
>BQKN01066046.1:311547-322477 GCA_022839385.1 Asparagus kiusianus
ATATAAAGCAAGGGGGAAATGTATAGAGATAAAATATGACATATTATGTGCAATGTAAAAACAATTATGCGATAGAAAACTAACAATTTTGTTGAGCAAAACAGAGAAAATCCATACGCTGACAAAGCCATAGAAACTGTAAGAACCCATTGTTACAAATAATATGTACGAAGCCAGAACTTATTTATAGATCTATGGTAAATGTCCTCCCATTTCTTAAGTACTTAAGGCTTTCTTCGAATGGTACTTCTTCAAGGACCCAAAATATGGGACCAATAGCGGGGCAAGTGAGGTGTCCCCCTCCTATTGGATAATGAGTTGGCCATCATTAATGATGGCCAACTCATTATCCAATAGGAAGAGGATACATTACTTGTCCCCCCTATTGGTCCCATATTTTGGGTCCCTGTAGCAAAGCTCTTAGCAAAAATTGAAACCTTACCTTTTTTTTCTTTTTTCTTTTTTTTTTTTTGGTCATTGAAAACCTCACCATTTCAACCGCGCATTTATGTCATTGAATTCTTCCCTTTATTAGGACAAAGTGTGCAATGCATTAACTCTAACATTCTAGCACTATAAGGTAATATATCTATCCTATCAAATATACATATGTTAACTAAAATTTACATTGTTTTGGAGGTGCTGTGATAACCCCTCTCAGCTTCCTTTTATTTAATCTGCTCAAATATAGGATTTCTCATAACCCCTCCCCCCACCCCATTTTAACTTTTCTCGGCAAATTTCATCGATGTTGTTACTATAAAATATAAAATGATCTAAATACCCATTGTAGTATAAATAAATCTCCCGAAAAATTGTATTTGGGTTATCTAATTAAATTTATATCTTTCTAATTTATAAATAGAAAATTTTGGATCGTTTTATTCATGATTGTGAACTAACATGGGCGAAGATGATATTACAGCAAAGCAGATTAATTAACTTTTAATTTATACATAAAAAGTTTTGAGCGCTTAGATGAAAATTTTTATGGATAACTATTTATCGAATAGAGTTCCTATTATCGGAGGGATGTACGAGTAAAGTTTGCGTACATAAACCACAATGCTTAAGGTAAGTCCATATTATAGGGTAGAAACTTGTTTGATAATAGGATCTTTTTATTGGATTTTTAACTAAGGACTTTAGTTTCACATAAAGTAATACATAGGTCGGCCTTGGACAAAATTACTTTAGGATTTTTTTCATTTTATAATTTGATCACTTGTAAATAGCACAAATTTCATACCAATATTCTTATTAAACATATTAATTATGATAAGATAACAATGTAATAATCAAAAGGATCAAGAGTATTTTTGTCCAAGAAAAATTTTTCTCAAACTCCCACATTTAAAGGGAGTATGATTTTACTGTTTCCCACAATCTTTTGTCGTTTTGTCTTCCATTATTTCCTTTTTTTTCTTTAAAAAATTCCTCAAGGACCCAAAATATGAGACCAATAGGGGGGACAAGTGAGGTGTCCCCCTCCTATTGGATAATGAGTTGGCCATCATTAATGATGACCAACTCATTATCTAATAGGAGGGGGACACCTCAATTGTCCCCTATATTGGTCCTATATTTTGGGTCCTTGTAGCAAAGCTCTTTTTCTTTCGTTGTTTCCTATTTTATTATTTATCTTGTTTCTATTATATTAATTCTCTTACTTGATTAAAATTTTGGTTGAGACTTTTTCACTCGACAAAATTTGAGTATTAAATTTTATAGAAATCAATATCATAATCTCTACTATCAACACAAGGAACCATCTGATCCTAAGACGAGAAAAGAAAGAAAGAAAGGAAGCCAAAATTTCTAACTGTGGATGGTTATTATTTGAAACTTGATCTTAAAAATTTTCTAACTATAGATAATTTTAATTTGAAGAAGAATCTTATGTGGACATAGATTATGGTGGTTCGTTAAAATTTTCAAACTTGCCTTGCATTTAAAGCATTAGAGGTCTTTGTAATTTGAAAGCAACCAGCTTGTCACCACCGCAGACACTTCTGTGAGGTTCTAATAATGCCGCTTGAATGTACCTGTCAATAGACAGTGGATTTAATCCTCAAATCCAACTTTGTGGAGCATGTAAAAAGATTATACATCTATTGCAATTGCAATTTTATTGTTTTCAGTTAAAGTTAGAATTTCACGTGCATAATTCCACTTGCACCTGTAAAGTCTTACATAAGTTGCAATTACTTTCACTAATAGAGAGAGATAATGTTAAACAACATAACAGAATAAGGACTTTAAAGAGCATGTAAAAAGATTATACATCTATCGCAAAAGCACGTGCAAAGATTATGTTAAGCAGTACGTAAAAAGCAACTAGTTGTTGTACCTCTAAAAGAGACCTGGTGTGATCCAAAAAGGAGGCGGCCAAATTAGCTGACCAGATGCAAAGAAACGCTCAATGCTTCCATCCTCCAAGTTACAAATTCCGACATCTCCTCCCTTCATTCTATAATTTGGTCCCATCGGTATGTCCCTCAAATCTTCGGTAAAACATATGCAATTGCCTCTCACACCAGGAAAATCCTAGCTAGAGATACACATAGACCGGTTGCTTCCTATGAACAACGCATAATCACCCAAACCCCTCAACTGAATCCATTTCTGAAACCCTCGTCCCACTGAAATACTCTGAACTCCACACTCCAGACTTGATTTTCATCGTGTATGAGCACAGCCAAGCAGTCCTTTTCCCTGGGGCTCGAAGAAAGAACCACCTTTTCATATAAATAGTACCTGAATTCTTTCAGGATTCCACCGAAACGAAGAAGAATCCTCAAACTTGAGCACGTACGCGGTGATGTTACCTACAGAATCGCGATCGGGGGAGAAGTTCGGTAGGGTCGAAACCGGAGGGAGCTGGATCTGGGATCGAGTGATGGGATTGAGCAAGGTCGGGTCGGATCGGCCGTCGGCGGTGACGATCCAGCCGTCGGAGGAGCCAACGCGGAGCCTGCTGCGGATCGGGGGATCGTCGGGGAGTTGGAGGTCGAAGGAGGTTCGGGTGGAGAGTTCGATGACGGTTGCGGTGGTTTCTCGATCGGAGGGCTGGCCGGCCGGGGAGCATTAGCCGCGGGGTTTGGTTAGGGTTTGGGGAGAAGAGCTTGGCTTTGAAGGCTGATGTGCCCATGGGCAGCAGACCGCACAGAATCCGATGCAGGAGGGGACGGAGAGCTTGGCCAGCATCTCGGCCATGGCGTCGGCAGGGAGATTATTCCAGTGATCCGCCATGGATTTGGGAGAGGGGAATTTGAGTCGACGCTTCAAACCCTAGTCTGAGAAATTTGGAAGCAACAATTCTACATGGTTAGAGTTATACTTATGAATCCAAGAGTCCTTTACAAGAGCCCTATCCAACCTCCACCAAACCCTAGCATCATGGTCTTGTTTGTTATTCCAGGACCCAGGTAAAGAAACAACCCAATGTTTTTAGATGCAAGAGATGGTTGTCCTCAATGAAAGAATTGAAATCCTTTGTATCAGCACATGTAAGTGTAATACCTCCTAGTTTTTCATCATTATTGGTCATAGTATTGGAATCCCCACATAAAAGTCATGGTGTATTTCCAACACTCTTGATACTCTTGGAGGAGATCAGTCCATAAAGCCTTCCTAGAATCTTGTTGATTAAAAGACCATAAATAGAAGGAAAAAAATACAATTTATCCTCTCATCCATTGTTTTGACAGTGCAGGTAATGTGTTGAGGAGAAATGTAATCAACTTGTATATTCAGTAAAACAGGATCCCATAAAATTAGTATTCTTGCCTTTTCTGTGCTTTGACACATTTGAGATCCATTTCCAATTTTCTTTGTTATTGCTGGTATTTTAGCCTCCTTTACTTTTGTTTCTAGCAAGGCAATGAAAGAAAGATGATACCGTGAAATATGCTGCCTGATCAGGTGTTGTTTAGAGTACTTGTTTAGTCCCCTATCATTCCAAAAAGAAATATTCATTTGGTTTGATCCCCTCTATCCATTGTAGAGGGATCAAGATCACATACTATTCCAGCTAGAGGAGAGAATGAATTAATAGGTGAGAGCCTCTTATTACTTTTTTCCCCTTTGCATTAGCATCCAAGATTTTCCTAAGCGTATATGAGTATCAGAATCAGATTGTGAAACATGTACAACATGCACATGAAATTTTCCTGAGTGTATATGAGTATCAGAATCAGATTGTGAAACATGCACAACATGCACATGAGATTTTCCTGAGTGTATCTGAGTATCAGAATCAGATTGTGAAACATGCATAACATGCACAGGTTTTTCTCCAGCTGAAACATTTCCTGAGCTCAAGTTATCACTAATTTTCCTCACCTGCTCAGCATGCATTAGATTCCTCTCATTTGAAAAGTTGTCAGTATTCTTTCCAACAACATTTCCTAAAACCTGTTCAATCCTAGCATTATGCTTTTGAATAGGCTTCTGAACAAGTAAATCAGGAACATGCAGGACATGAGTATCCTGAAGGTGTACAGCATGCACATGGGAAATAACTGATTCCACTCCAGTTTTTTTCCTAAAGGATCTGTTTTTTGTTTAGGCCTCCATATTTGAAATCTTGCCTGTTTCCTACAATGTAGAGTGTCATGACCCACAATTTTACATACTTCACACCATCTAGGCTTCAATTCATAATACACCTTCTGCAGAATATTTTTTCCATCTGGTCCTTTAATTGTAATTTCATCAGGAAGAGTAGAGGGCATGTTTACTTCCACTAAAACTCTAGCATATGCAAGTCTATGCCTATTAGCTGTAAGCATATCAGTAGTAATTAGCTTTCCTATAATGCTAGCAATTTCGCTAATGCTCTTTGCATTCCATAGGTTCAGCCTCAAACCTGGTAATTGTATCCAGACAGGGTAAACACTCTCATTCCTTTTCTCCAAGTCTTCATCAATAGTCCATGGCTTCAAGAGTATAAGCCTGGAACCAAAGAACCAAGGTCCATTCTCCAAAATGCTTCTCATATCATCTATATTTTTGAATTTGAATAGAAAAAGACCAGGTTTTAAGAGAAAAGTTTCAGGCACCACCAAATTCCCCCATATTTTCTGCACATAATTTTCCATTGCCTTGAACTTAGCATTTAGACCCAAAATCTATCCATTTAGAGAAAACTTCCAAAAAGATCTCCCTTCATTCCATTCCTCTTCATCAAAGGTTACTGTATCTTTAACATCAGGAGGCATATAATTCAGGCTAAAACCATTTCTAGGTTTTCTATTATCAGCAAAAAACTCACTCAATTTTTCTTTGCCATTACAGGATCTGGAATTGACACATTAGCAGCTTTCTCAAGTGGCGGGAAATTTTTTTCATCCAAGAAATCTGTTTCTGAACTAATTTGGGGAAATTTATCAACAGATTCAGAATTTTTCCTATCAAGATTCCCAGAGATTTTATCTAGAGTCAAAGAAGAATCCAATTTCAAAGAAGTATCATCATTTAGGAAATCCGAGTGATTCTTGGATGAGATATCTAATTCAAGATTATCTGCCCGAAAAATTCAAGAAGAACTACATTCACCAATTTCAGAGTTCAAGGACTTACTTAGTTGTCTCAATTGAAATCCAAATACCTCAGGAGTATTTTAAAAAGTGTGAAAAGAACTAATAACTTTAATAATTTATTAACAGTAAAAAAATTAAGTTGTACATGTCAAGTTACAGCAAAATCAAACCGCTACAGTTGCAAGTGGCAAATTTTAAATTTTGAAACAAACAAATGCAGCTGTAGTTACATGTAAGAAGAGTTGCAATATTGTCACAATTGCATGCAAGCGACACTTAAGGTAATGGAAACATAAATCTCAGCACAGCCAAAGGGCAAGACAAGCAAACAATTCTCGGAAACAACGACAGCAGCCTTATTATTGTTGACGGGTTTATGCTTTAATAATTTCTAAGCAGAACAACCACCGGGACCACCAATGTAAGCCGGAGCATAAGCGTGGTATCCTCCAAAAGGGAAACTATAACAACCCGGTTTACTCTGGACTACGTCCGGTGTGGGAACCGCAACTGCGTCTATCTGCGTGAACACGAAAGCGTCCTTAACGTACGCTGCCCTCTTGTCGCCGTCATCAGGAGAATGGCCGCTTCCCATCGGGGGAGCCCTGTCGCCGGGGTGATAAGAGACGAGGCCACCAAATTGGACGACAGTAGCGGCTTCCTCTAAATACGGCAGAAGAGACTTCGGCCAATGGCCTATAGGTTTGTCCCCACGGCGCCCAGCGTGCAGCACCCAGTCTCCGGTTGTTTTATCCTAATTCGTAGATCAAACGAGCGAGCGAAAACAAATCGTAAGATATATATAGCATGTATTTTAGTCGTGAAATAAATATGAAAAAATTATAAACGGGGGTATCGTACTTGAGTATTTATCATAATAAACACGCTAAAAGGTAGTTTACAAAATTAAACAAAAATCTTATACTGTGCACCACACTTTAAAACTTCACTAAGTTGAGGACTTTATCAACTTTTATGCAAATATGGTACTGGAGAATACGTAGAAACAAATCGAAGTACATAACTATGCGAGAAGATTATATATTTGACCATCAAAGGGCACATTCGCAGTGTGTTACTCTACCGAAGGTTTTTAATTTTAAAGAACGTTTTTAAAATCATGAATAGTTTTCAAATTTTCATGATGAAACAGTGATACGGTGAAGAATGAAAATGCAAAAGGCACATCCAGAACACAACGGCAAGAGACGCAGATCCATCTTCATCAGTCTTCATAAAGTATAAATGAAGAATACCAAGTCATGCATTTACCACATTGAAGTTTAACAGCATAAAGATGTTCCGCAGTATAATTTATAAATAAAATCAAGTTCCCACATGTTATTTTATTGCTTAGTAAAGCCCCACAGAACGGAAACAAGGGTAGACCTTACCTTGAATATTTTTAAAGTAATATCATATTGATCTCCATCATAAGTGGACAGCGGTCTAATTTTTGCTCCTAATTTGTATTTTGATTGTTTATAAGGTACAAATCCTTTGCACTGAAGATTGTAGCATCCATCACTTTGATCCCCATCAATCTAATAAAAAAATGACACATTAGAAAACATTTAAACTAATAATGCATTGCGCATTTATGGTGAATAAATCGAACTACATACCAGCCAGTATGCTGTTAGATGTGTATCATTGTCACCATATAATTCTGGAAATACCTGAAATTCTCACATATTAGAAAGAAGAAAAATTTACGATAACAAGTTGATATTTACCCACCTTACTTTGTTTCTTTCAGTTTCAGAATCATTGTTAATAAAATAAATATCCATAACATGGAAGGTGCCAATGCTAAAGCTAAATAGAAAATGATAAAATAAATAAAATTTGGTTCGATTATTCATCTTATACGGAGAATGATACTACCTAAGTAGATTATGTCACGTAAAAGGTAAAAAAGCAAACTGATACTTCAGCTTGTATATAAGCTCTACTTTTAAGTGCATGTTTAATTGTGGAAAAAAAAACTTCGAGAATAGAAAGATAGCAAATCAATAATAAATATACAAAGAACTATTAATTAATTTCTTCTAATAAGATTAACATTTCTTCAAATAATTCCATACTTAATGATTGCAAAATAGATAATGTGGCATTTACGAAATTATGATTTTCTTTTACTAAGGAATTGAAATGTCTTATCAATAAGAATATAATAAAAGAATATCCACCATAAGGTTTCACATCAAAATATCACAATCCAGTACATAAATCAAAATAAAACACCACCAAAAAGAGCCAATACTTACGTGCCATCCCGCGCCTATAATGTTGACGTTAGTAGGAGGGTCAGCGTCTCCTCTGCCAACCGCAATAAAAAGCGAGCTAGATTGATTAGCACCGACATCGGGCAAGCTCCAAACACTTAGAGTTGCTTGACCACCATGAAATAGGTCCATTTTTTGACTTAGAATTGCATACTGAAAGTAGGGAGAATTCAGTGGTAATCAAGTATATTCATATATGAATCTAACAAGAAAAATAATAATAATATAGACTTTCTATGAGAACGAGGAACTGATAAATTAAACTACTAAAACCAACCTAAAATCGTCAATGTTTTTGTTCTGGTAACATGACATATCACGCATTTAGAGAATTTATTAATCTTAGTTTCTTCTCCTATCTACTCTTAGTAAGATTGTTTTTAAGATTCAAGTGGGCCTTATCTACTTCCTAATTACATGCAAGAACATTTCAAAAAGAAAATAATAACTCTTCCCATTCCATCTCCTTATCTCAATCAAAAATCAAAAACTTTATATTAATGGATATGCACCATAAAAAATCTTGCCCTACTTTAATCCCTTTCTTTTATTATATAAAGTATAAAAATTAATCACATCAACAACCAATAATACTTGGAATAGAAAATGCAGTCGAAAAGAAAGGATATAAGTGTTAATCTCTTCACTGTTCAAATTCAGAATGATTATAGGAAGTCTTTCTGGGTTTTAGTACTTATTTAAAACAGTGGATTGTGTTTCTCCTTTTGAGATTGAAATTGTTACATAAACTATTATAAATATAACAAAATAAAGGAGGATGTGAACATGGGCAGAAGTATCATATTCTGAATGGTGCATGTTTGTTTAATACGCTCTTAAGAATATTGCTTGTTGATTTTGCATGAGATTGTATTTAACTAAATATCAAACTTTAAAGATGTATCAACAGACTTCATTTCAAAAATAAATTAAGATACGGTTTACTTATAACTTTTTATTCCATATGTACTACTTACACTTCTCTACCCTTCACAAAAACTCTGCCTGAATCTTTTTGTCTCTTGAGATGACTATGATCAATATTTATTACAAATCAACTAAGTCAAAAGAAGAATAAAAATTATGGAGAATCTTGGACAGATGTCCTCTCTCAAATTCAACCATGATAGTATGATTTTTTTGTTTGGGGGGGGGGGGGGGGGGGGTTGTATTTCTGTTTCCTTTTCTTACTTTGTGATTTGGGAGAAACATTTATCAGACTTAGACTCCACCATAACTTAGCAAACAAATAGCTTCTTGCCATTTCATCGATTAATCCACAAAAGATATAAAGAATAAGGAAGATGACATACATCAACAATAGCCGTTGGATCTTTCTTTGCTGCGAAGTTAGAAAGTAGTGAATCCCTCACAGATCTTTCAATATTTTGTGACCCATGAGCAAGTTTTGTAATATGTTGTTCTCCAAGTGATAAATGTAGAGTTTCATTTGAGAAAGCTTTTCTGCTATCCAGATTTAAGAGAGACCCATTCTGTATAACAAAGGTACATAAAGGAGTAGTATGAGCTACACATGAAAAAAAATGTGAAGTCATAGAGTAATTAAATGCATTAATACTAAGTTCAATATATATTTAGACCATAATAGAATACGATGAGAATGAATGATGTGAAGTTCTACGCCTCTCTAGTAAAGATATCTTCGACCTCATGTGATTACTGTTCTTCAGGCCGTTAATAATAAAAGCTTAAAAAGAAAACTACCATATTTGTGTAACGTTTTCATATGCATTGTGCACAGCCAAAGGTCTATATGTTTATAGCTCGAATTGTATGTTTTGGATGGTATTTACTGCAATTAAATGAGACAAATAGTTACGTACTAGCAATCGTGTACATTCTCCGTCATTCATGCATACATCTTCACTAAAGTTTTGTGGAAAAAGCAAAACCATACACATACAAAGAATTTATCCAAACATAATAAGGATAGCCTAGTGCGTTTCTCTCTTTGATTAAGGTGTGTTAGTTGCTTATTAAGATATGTTTTTGATCTAAAAACATTAAACCGATTATGGAACATGTCAAGTTTTTGTCTATTCTACTTCTTTATTAATTTTAGATAGAATTAAGCATGAAATATGTTCATTATTGATCGGTAAATTTGCGCTTCAATAAAGTACATCCACTTATTATGGAAGAATGCACTTGTACGTTTATAAAAAAAAATGTGACATATATACACCATATACATATGCATACGAAAGGGGAAAAACACATACGCACATAATGTATAAAGATAAAATGTGACATATATACCATTAGCCGCAATAGATTTGGTCATATATAGATTCAAAAACAATTCTACGATAGAAAACTCACTATTTTGCTAAGCAAAAGGGAGAGAAGCAATATATAGACAAAGCCAGGGAAACTATAAGAACCCATCGGTACAAATGATGTGTATGAATCCAAAACCTATTTATAAAGGAGAATCCAAAACCTATTTATAAAGGAGATCCATGTCCTTCCATTTTTTTCTAATTAAGCACCAAGGCTTGCTTGAAATGGTATTCAATTAAGGATTTAGCAAAAAAAATGAATTAGCATTACACCATTTCAACCCCACATTTATGTGCATTAATTCAGTCCATTTTTCCATCAAAACCAGAGTCCTTTATTTTGAGAAAGTATCTAATGTATTCATTTTACCTCTTATATACAATATAATGAGGTAATGCATCTATCGGTCCATACATGGACCACTAATCCATTATCCACCTCAAGGTTCTCATGAAATGAAATTAAAACTTTCAATAAATTAAAAATATTTAAAAAACGAATTTTTTTTTAATATCACTATACCGTTTTTTCCATTTTCTTGTTTTTTACCTTCACCACTTTCATTTCTTTGGTAATTTTCTATTTTATTTTTATCATGTTCGCATCATAATAATTTGTGTACTTTGAAGATGCTTAAATCCTTATTTTAAAATTTGAAACTGACTAGATACGGTTTCGGTTTCGAATATGATTTTTTATTTTTACTCAAATATGGTTCCAGATATGGTTTCAGATACATTAATCAGGCTCAACTAGCTGATACGGTTCGTATATCCGGATGTTCATTTTAAGAGA
>BQKN01066046.1:361084-394377 GCA_022839385.1 Asparagus kiusianus
CTGTTTCTCATTTCATCTGAATTATAATTTGACATGTCGAGGTATTGTATCAACAGACGAGTAACAATAAGGTCGTCAAGACTGGATATTGCTCACGAGAGCAGATGTGTGTAGCGTGATACTTTTTCTTCCTTTTCTTTATTAGTGTCTTACTATGAACAACCTATGTGGTATGCTCATATACAAGCAATAGAAGGTTCTGTGGGTAGTGTCCTCCACATGTTTTTTGTTCTTTTGGCAGAGGTGGTTATGGTGGTGTTAATATTAAGTAGCAATCAACTACAAATAAATTTTTTATTTTTTATTTCTTTCTGATGGTTTATGTTTATGGATCGAATATACCGGCATGCTTCAAATTTGTGATGATAGTAGCTAAATTGGTTTTTTATTTGTATTTTATGTACATTATAGTAGTACTGAACAAAAGTGTCTAAACTTGTACAGCCAACTTTAAGACTCTTCAAAATATCCAAACTATTTTCTTTATATTGTTTGGAATTAATTTCAAGCATGATTTTTTGCACATATAGCTCATCAACATGCATAAATTATCCGTTTTGATGCAATTTGCTATGTTATATAAATATTTATGGCTATTCAGATTCTTTATATGTTTTTATAGGTTTCAGCAGAATTTTTGGGTAATTCGGGTATGTACGACATAAATTTATAAATAATCAGGTTATTACAGGATTCGTGTGATTTTTTTAATCTCAAACAGGAAAATTCGAACTTTTTTATGATTAAGATTACCTCATAATAGGAGCACAAAAAAATTTGTATGTAGTGGGGGTAATCTTACCATGGTGATTATAAACATTTTTCCCTACAAATTTCAAAACGAGCCAAACACAAGAAAAGTGGGAAATGTCATATCAACAAAAGTTTTCCCTTTTTTTTCATGCGAACCAAACACAAGAAAAGTAATTACATTGGTTTCCCACCATTTTTTATGTGCGAACCAAAGCGAAACAATCTATTTCTTGGAAAATTTTGGAAAACTCAAAACTTGTGTTTTTGTACATGGAAATGCATTTCCCTATATCAAGGAAACGAACCAAACAGCCCCTAATAGACTATAGCAACGGTTAGGATTTGCTGACGTGGATTTTTTATTATTTTATAAAAATTAATCTAATAGCAACGGTTGTTCTATTTGCAACGGGTTTAGAGCGTTGCAATAAGCTAATTGCAACGGCCTTAATAGTAACGGATTATTTACAACGGTTTTAACCGTTGTTAATGTATTAGAAACGGTCCATACCGTTACTAATAGGCCTATAACCAACGGTTAAAACCATTGCTATAAGGGGCTTTTGTAGTAGTGAAAGAAATTGTAGAGAAAGTTCAAATTAAAATTGGTAGATTGTGATCTCAGTTTGTGGTTTCTCTCTCCTCTTCTGTTCAATTATTTGAATATTTACTCTATTTTAGATTAAATATTAATAATTTTAAGATAATAAAGTATTTATATATTAAACTGAATGTACTTAAATTTAAAATATTTATAATCAAATTATTTTTAATTTAATTTATTTAAAATGGAACATATTTAATACTATTTGATGACTTAATATATTTAATATTTAATATTCATATTAAATTAGATATGTCTATTATTTAACATTTCCTAAGTATATGAATATTTTAAATATTTAATATTATATTACATTCATTTACTTTTTATTTAAATGTTAGAAAAGAAATATATTAAGTACATAAATATGGAATATATGCAATATTTAAAAATTAGTAACAAAAATATTTAATACTAAGTCATTTGAATATTTGAGGTCAAATGTTTGATATAAAATTTTCTAATGTATTTTAATATTTACATATTTAAATATACAAATTAGTTTTTTGTATGATCGAATACTTCTTATTTTATTTATGTACTTGAAAGCTAGTGATTTTTATCCACGTGCTTGCACTAGTTATCTTCTATTATGTGATATTATCTACACCGTTTAAATGGACTACAATATGTATTCAGTTTTGTTGTTTCTATCCGTTAATTGAAATGAGGGTAGGATAATTTTCCAAATTAATATTCCCTTTTTATAAATAATTATTATTTAACATAATAATTTATTTTAAAACTCTTAATTCAAAGTAATCCACGAATCTAAAATTTGATCAGAGAATCCAACCCTCGGTCTCCGAATCCAAAGTAAAAATTCAAAAATCCAAGCCAAAGTTAAAGAATTCCACGCAAAAATTCAAAATCCAATCCAAGAGTCGTGGGCTCTAACCATAAAATCCGAATTCAAATTCCAATCTAATATATGGACAATTGTCCGAGTCTAATTCAACAATCCAAAACGAATAACACCCCCTTAGAGGTTCTCCATATTAGTCTCTTAAGAAACATATATATGCATCCATTTTTAAATTTGCCATCTAAGTAGCCGAGCTAATGTCAAAACCGGCTGTATCTAACAGACAATTGATATATATCTATGGTAAAAAAAAATTAGAAAAATAGTAACATGCGTCATTCCACCATCCTGCAAGCCAATATCATCGTTATACAAACTATATATGTAACCGGGTGACTAAACGCTCCAAGAAGCTCACTTCACCAACCATTGGAAATATAAATCTCAACAAATCGAAAGGACAACACAAGCAACAGTTCAGAAATAATCACGTACTTATTGACAGCTTGATGAGTTCATGCTTCAAGCAAAAGTACAACCACCAGGACCACCAATATAAACTGGATAAGATGACAAATAGTTTCCACCCACATGATAACAATCTCGATGATTTTCGAGTATTACTGGTGATGGATCGCTAAATTCTCCGGTTGGTGAAATCACGAATAGATTCTTAAGATAAGCTGCTTTGCCCCCGCCGTCATCAGGAGAATGGCCACTTCCCATCGGAGGAGTCCTGTCGCCGGGATGATAAGAGACGAAGCCGCCAAATTGGACATGAGTAGCAGCCTCTGCTAAATTAGTAAAAAGAGATTTCGGCCAATGGCCTACACGTTTGTCTCCCTGGCGCCCAGCGTGCAGCACCCAGTCCCCAGTTGTATTATCCTTCATGGACCAAACAAGCGAGAACAAATCATAAGATAGCATGTTCTAGTCGTGAGAATTATAAACAGGTATCGTACCTGAATTTTGATTTATTGACTAATGCATGTTGAGGCTGGGTATTAACTAATGCATGGTAGGTGCATGTCAAATGGATTTTGATTTATTGAAATAATAGTTCTGAAGGATATTGCAACCGAGAATCAGGGCCGTTGTGTTTCCACAAAATCGGGGTAGATATTTGTCACCGGGAGACTGAAAGAAAATGTCAAACCAAGTTGCATAATGTAGCATTTGAAAGTTCAATTATATTTTTAAGAGAGAAATTTGTGAACTTCTCTGTTGAAATTGGTTACCACCAACAAACACCCTAATGTTTACCCATTATACGCATTACTAGTTTAATGACATGTGTCATATAAACGCATTTAAATACAAATGCATTTTATTTATCATAATGGACATGCTAAAAAGTATTTTACAAAATTTAAATAAAATCTCATACTGTGCACCACAATTTAGAACTCACAAAATTGAGAAACTTTATCAACTTGTATGCTGATATGGTACTGGGGACGTATGCCGAAGCAAATGGAAGCAAATAATTGTGTGAAGATTATAAATTTAACCATCAGAGGGCACATATGAAGAATGTGTTAATCCATAGAAGGTTATTTAATTTTAAAGAATATTTTCAAAATCACGAATAGGTTTTAAAATTTCATAATGAAACAGTAACACAGTGAAGAATATAAATGCACGATATGCATCCAAAACATAAGAGCAAGAGACAGGGATCCATCTTCATCAGTCTTCATAAAGTAGAAAGGAAGAATACCACATTAAAATTTGACAGCATAGAGGTGTTCCATAGTATAATATAGAAATAAATCAAAATGTTGAGGTTCCAACATGTGATTTTATTTACTTAGTAAAGCCCACAGGACGAGAAAAAATGGTAAACATTACCTTGAATATTCTTAACGTAATATCATATTGATCTCCATCATAAGTGGATAGTGGTCTAATTTTGTTCCCTAAGACGTATGCTGATGGTTTATAAGGTACAAATCCTTTGCAGAGAAGATTGTAGCATCCGGTACTTTGAAATCCATCCCTCTATTAAAAAAATAACACATTAGAAACCATTTAAACTAAATATTGCATTGCAATTTTATGGTGGATAAATCGAACAATATACCGTCCAATACGCCATTAGATGTGTATCATTGTCGCCATATATTTCTGGAAATACCTGAAATTCTCACAAATTAGAAGGAAGAAAATTTTGCGATAACAAGTTGATATTTACCCTACTTACTTTGTTTCTTTCAGTTTCAGAATCATTGTTAATTAAAAATATATATATATATATCCATTACATGGAAGATGCTAAGGCTAACACTAAACAGACAATGAGAAAATAAATAAAACTCGGTTCAACTATTAATGTTATGTGGAGAATGACACATCCTAAGCAGATTATGCCATGTAAAAGGCAAAAAAGCAAACTGATACTTCAGTTTGCTGGAAGGCTCTACTTTGGGCACATGTTTTATGGTGAAAAAAAAAACTTTGAGAATAGAAAGATAGTAAATCAATAATAAAGTTAGAAAGAACTAATTAGTTTCTTCTAATAAGGTTAACATTTCTTTAAGCAGCTCCATATTTAATGATTATAAAATAAATAATATAGTGTTTACGAAATTATGATATTCTTTTTTCAACAATTGAAATGTCTTATTAATAAGAACGTAATAAAAGAATATCCAACATAAGGTTCCACATCAAAATACCATAATACAAGTACATAAATCAAAATAAAACACCATTAGAAAGAGCCAATACTTACATGCCATCCAGCGCCTATAACATTTTTTGTATTAGGAGGGCCACCGTCCCCGCTGTAAAGCAAAACTCGAAATGAGCTTGATTGATTAGCACCGACATCAGGCAAGCTCCAAACATTTAGAGTGGCTTGAGCACCATGAAATTGGTCCGGTTTTAGACTTAGAATTGCATACTGAATGTAGGGAGAATTCAATAGTAATCAAGTATATTCATTTCTACGAAGAAAGTAGTAAACTTTCTATACGAACCAGGAGCTAATAAGTTAAACTACTATTTGAAGCAGCCATAAAATCTTCATCCTATTTGTTCTCGTAAAATGCAATATTGCTTATTTGAAGAAAATAATATAACAATTTAAAAAGAACATTTCAAAAAGAAAATAATTATAACTCCGCCCAATCTATCTCCTGATCTTAATTTTAAAAAAAATAGTCTATATTAATTGACATGCACCTTAAAGAATTTTGCCAGTTTAATTACTCCTATTCTTTTGTTATATAAAGTATAAAAACTACTCAGGTCAACAACCAATAATACTTGGAATATAAAAAGGAGTAGAAATGAAAGAATATAAGTAATATTCATCTCTTGAATGTTGGAGTTCAGAATGATTATATAAAATTTCCGTCTAGGTCTAGGTTGCTCATTTTTCTACTAGTCGAAGTCTATTTAGGTTTCACGTGTTTAAAACAGTGAATTGTCTTTTTTCCTTTAAGATTAAAATTGTTACATCAGCTATTATAAATATCAAAAATAAAAGCGAATGTGAAGAGGGGGCAGAAATACGTTATTCTGAATGGTGCATGTTTGTTTAATACGCTCTTAAGAATACTGCGTGTTGATTTTGCATGAGATTGTATTTAATTAAATATCAAACTTTAAAGAGGTACCCAATAGACTTCATTCAAAGTGAAAATATGTTATACTTCTTAAGTTTTTATTTCATGTGCACTACTTACACTCCCCAACCTTCGTAAAAACTCTGCTCGGATCTTTTCCCTTTGCAATGACTATGAATGAATTTTGGTTACAGATCAAATAAGTCAAAAGAAGAACTAAAGTCATGGGGAATCTTGAAAAGATGTCCTCCCTCAAATCCAACCATAATAGTATGAAATAGTGGGGTATTTTTCTTCCTTTTCTTACTTTGCGATCGTGGAGAAATGTTTCAAACTTAGACTCTACCATAACTTAGCAAACAAATAGCTACTTGTCGTTTCATCGATTAATTCATAAAATATAAAAGAAATAAGGAAGATGACATACGTTATTAACTTGCGTTGGATCTTTCTGTAGTGAGAAGTCATAAAGTAGTGAATCCCCCGCAGATCTTTCAATATTTTGTGACCCATAAGCAAGTTTTCTAATATGTTGTTCTTCAATTGATAAATGTAGAGTTTCATTTGACCAAGCTTTTCTGCTGTCCAAATTTGAGATGGACCCATTTGAGATGGACCCATTCTGTATAACAAAGGCACACAAAGGAGTATTATGAGCTACACATGAAAAAAGAAAAAGCGAAGTCGAAGAGTATTTAAATGCTATACTAAGTTCGATATATATTTAGACCATAATAGAATATCATGAGAATGATTGATGTGAAGTTCTACGTCTTGTCAATCATCATCAGTATTCAATAAAATATGCAAGTCTCTAGTAAAGTTATCTTCGACCTCATGTGATTACCATTCTTCAGGTCGTTAATAATAAAAGCTTAAAAAGAAAACTACCATATTTGTGTAACATTTTCATATGCATTGCGCACCCCCAAAGGTCTATATGTTCATAGCTAGAATTGTATGTTTTGGATGGTATTTACTGCAATTAAATGAGACAAATAGTTGCATACTAGCAATCGTGTACATTCTCGATCTATCATTTATGTATACATCTTCACTAAATTTTTATGGAAAAAGCAAAACCATACACATACAAAGAATTATCCAAACATAATAAGGATAGCGGCGTAGTACGTTTCTCTCTTTAATTAAGGTGTATTAGTTGCTTATTAAGATATGATTTTTATCTAAAAACATTATACCGATTATGGAACATGTCAAGTTTTTGTCTCTTCCAATTCTTTATTTTAGATAGAATTAAACATGAAATATTTTCATTATTGATCCGTAAATTTGCGCTTCAATAAAGTATATCAACTTATCATGGAAGAATGCACTAGTAAGTTCATAAAAAAATGTGACATATACCACATACATATGCATAGGAAAGGGGGGAAACACATACACACCTAATGTACAAAGATAAAATGTGACATATATACCATTACCCACAACAAATTTTGTCATATAAAGATTCAAAAACCATTCTACGAGAGCTAGAAAACTTACTATTTTGCTAAGCAAAAGAGAGAGAAGCAATATATAGACAAAGCCAGGGAAACTATAAGAACCCATTGGTACAAATTATAATGTGTATGAACCAAAACCTATTTATAAAGGAGATCCATGTCCTTCCATTTTTTCTAAGCACCAACGCTTACGAGTAAAATGGTATTCAATTAAGGATTCACCAAAAAATGAAGCATTACCATTTCAACCCCACATTTATGTGCATTAATTCAGTCCATTTTTTCATCAAAACCAGAATCCTTTATTTTGAGAAAGTATCTAATGCATTCATTTTACCTCTTAAAATACAATATAACGGGGTAATGCATCTATCGGTCTGACAACTAATCCAATTTTCACCTAAAGGTTCTCATGAAATTAAGACTTACAATAAATTAAAAATATTTAAAAACCCATTTTTTTTACTATCACTATACCGTTTTTTACATTTTTCATGTTTTTTACCTTCACCACTTTCATTTCTTTGGTAATTTTCTATTTTATTTTTATCATGTTCACATCATATTAATCTGTGTACTTTGAATATGCTTAAATCATTATTTCAAAATATAAAACTGACTAGCTGACATGATTTCAGTTTCGGATATGATTTTTTTCTTTTTACACAGATACGGTTCTTGATACAGTTTCGGATTCATTAATCAGGCTCAACTAGCGTTCGTATATCCGGATGTTCATTTTAAGAAATTTTTTTTTAAATAACAATATAATACAATTGTCATGTGTTTCTTTACATCCTTAATTACCTAAATAAAGTAACTAATGTGTGTTATTGTTGCAAGAAGGTAAAGATGTATTGAAGAAAAGGAATTGAATGAGGATAATTGATAGCTAATTCTAAGCTTGATCATAGCCCCTTAATCTTTCCCTGTAGAATAGACATCATGTCTACATTTCAGATCCTACAAATTAGCCAGCATGCCTTTATTTTAGATCCTAAAAAATAGCAAATGTGCTGGCTGTTTAGAGCTTAAACCATGACATTTATTTCCATTTATAATATTTCACATCTGTATATATATATTGATGTTATGAATCAATACAAATTATCAAAAGAAAATCATAATTCTTTTCAATATTGTTTCTTTTATTTTAAGATGATCTTCTTCTCAATGATGAAGTTGAAAATTGAGTATAAATATGTATCAACCAAATGTCACTGGTCGAGTTATGCTAGGCACAGATAGAAGAGCATAGAGAAGAAAATAATAGAAGAGCACAATACAAAATAGATGGCATATTTCTTTATAGAAGATATGTAAGCACTACTAAATGCAGAAAGCTTTATCAATGTCAAAGAGTAGTACGAACTGTGCTGTTACAGGGAGGTGAACGCCGCCTGTGACTGCAACGATGACTAGTTAAGTGCAAATTGGCTGGTCTTCCCCTACTTGTAAGCAGGTTGTGAAGTTATAATTCTGCTTCGCTTCTCTCGGGAAATGTAGTACATTTGATATATACGTGCATATATGAAGATGATTTTTACTAGGTTTTATAAGTTTATTGTTTTCAGGTTAAAGTTAGAATTTCACATACATAAATGCACCTGTGAATTCTTATATGAATACAAATTCTTTCGCTAATAAAGAGATCATGTCCGATAATGCAACAACTACTCAATGCAAAGCATAAGGAGGAGCATGCGAAAATTATATATCTGTCACAAAAGCACAAGCAAAGATTATGCCAGATAATGGTAACCAGTAAGAATTGTACCTCTCTGAAAAAGACTTGGTGTGACCCGAAGAGGAAGCAGCTGAATTAGCTGAGCAGAATTATAAGGTCAAGTAATGCTCGATGCTTACATCCTTCAAGATACAAATCTCGACATCAATTCCCTTCATTCTATAATTTCATTCCATCAGCATCACTAAATCTTCAGTAAATTAAATAGATATAACTGTGAACGGAGGAGTCTCACATGGGGGCCACACCCACGTGATTCTTAGAGTTTATTCGGCGTGAAATCGGGTCGGGTCAATTAATTAGTTTGGCCTGGATTATTTCGATGCAACTATATATATAACTTGGCTTCATAACCTAGGTTAGCGTGCGAGGATTTTTTTCAATTCGTTTTGCGGCTACAAGTGAAAAACACAGAGTGCAAGGCTGCGGAAAAAATTGCGGCTGCAGGAGAAAATTTCCAGCGGCAGAAGAAAAGAATTGCGGCTGTGTTGAAGAGATTTGAGCAGTCTTTTGTGTCGAATTTGAGAGGGTTTTGTGCATCCCTTTGAGAGAGATGTTTGTGTGAGAGGTTTGAGAGTTTGTGTGAGGGTTTAGATTGAATGATTGTAAACCCTAGTTGTATTATCTCCCTCTAGTAGTAGATCTCCCCCTCCTTGCCCCGTGGACGTAGGCAATTTGTCGAACCACGTAAAATTAGTTGTCTTGCTATTTGTATGATTTGTAATAGCTTTTAGGTTCCCTCAACAGGTTAGTCCTATAACTGATGAGAGGAAGAGCTGATATCTTACTTGATTAAGATATTTTGCTTAAGGTTCTTGTTTCCTTTGTGAAACAAGATTTCCTATTGCAATCTAACTCTCTTGTTGTGCCGATGTGCTGCCGAAATTTTCGTTGTGCGCAACAAGTGGTATCAGAGCCCAGGTTTTAGATCTAGGGTTTTAGAGTTTGGTGGAGGAAGATTCTTATGTGAAGCTTCGTTCTTGGAGTTCTAGGCTTCGGTGGAGATAGCATTAGGAGTTACCGTTGGAGATTTTACTTTCCTCATGTGGACAGGAGATCTATTTGGAATCCGATCTAGGGTTCAGTTGGGTGGTTCCTAATTTCTATCAAATTTATTCTTTCTTTATAATTTTGGAGTTAGTTTACAATGGGAGAAGAAGGTGAAAGCAGCAAGTCGATGGCGAGTACAATACAAGTTGGTTTTCAGAACACTAAGATTAGTATGGTGAAGTATGACGACAAAACTAACTTTGGTTTATGGATGAGCGACGTACAAGATGCGCTTAATGCTCAGAATTTGAAAGAGACCATCATGGTCTACGAGAGGCCACCTAAATATGATGAGGCGATATGAGAGAAGATGAATAGGAACGCGTGTGGGGTAATCAAGTCCTATTTGAAACAGGAACTAAAATATGATGTGATTGGGGTGACGTCTGCAATGAAGATGTGGAAAATTCTCAACAACAAGTATCTCACGAAGAGTGTTGAGCACAGGTTGCACTTGCTGCGAAGACTCTTCATATTTTAGATATCCAGAGGCACCTCACTAGCGGCGCATGTGAACCACTATACTAAGTTATTGTCGGACTTAGAAAATATTGATGAGAAGATTTCGGATGAGTACAAGGCTATTATCTTATTGGGCTCCTTACCGGATGAGGAGTATGACATCTTTGTGCTCACTTTGTTGAATGGGAGATCTTCTATCAGCTATAGTAAAGTAACTAACGCTTTGACAAACTATGACTTGAGGAGGAACGACAAGGAGACTTCCCACGCTAGTACTTCAGGAGAGACCTTATCAACGAGAGGTAGAAGCCCATATCCGAAAGGTGATAATAGAGGAATGTCAAAGTCTAGAAGTCGTCACTAGTTAGTAAAGAACCAATGTGCATTCTGCAATGAGCAGTGACATTAGAAGAGAGACTGTCTGAAGCTCAAGGAGAAGGAGAATGGCAAGAAAAAAGGTCTGAAGGTTAATGAGGTGAATATTACGAAAGGCGATGATTCCAATAATTAAAGTTTTCCTCTACTGATTACTCTGGAAGTGAACCACTTGGATGCATCAGATTGGATGCTTGATTCCGGCGCTACCTATCATGTGACGCCTAGACGAGATTGGTTTGCATCGTTTGAAAGACTCGAAGGGAGCGTTGTTGTCATGGGAAATGATCAATCCTGTGGCATTTATGGGATAGGTACTGTGCGGATCCAAATGCACGATAGAGTAGTCCGCGAATTGAAAGAGGTGAGATTCGTTCCTCAGCTGAAGAAGAACCTTATCTCAGTTGGAGCTTTGGAGGTGAAGGGATTCAAGGTGACCTTTGAAAATGCTATAGCGAAGGTTACTAAGGGATCTTTAGTGGTGATGAAGGGAGTCCACAGTCGGAACTTATACTATCTGAAGAGGGGCATCGAGATTAGCCAGGTTGCTTCAGCTATTTCAGAGGCGGACATGAGCAGGCTTTAGCATTACAGATTAGGGCACACATGTGATAAGTCACTGCAGGCTTTGTGCAAGCAGGGGCTATTGAAGGGAGCCAAGAGTGAAAAGATTGAGTTCTGTGAGCACTGTGTTCTTAGCAAGAAGACGAAGGTAAAGTTCGGGATTGCCATTCATAGGACGAGGGGCATCCTGGATTACGTGCACACAGACGTTTGGGGTCCCACCAAGACTGCATCACTTGGTGGTCGACATTGGTTCGTCACGTTCGTTGATGACTATTCTAGGCGATGTTGGGTGTACACTATGACGAAAAAGAGTAAAGTCCTAGATTTGTTTGTGGAGTAGAAGAAGAGATTGGAACTGCAGACTGGAAGAAAGATCAAGACGTTGCGATCCGACATGGTGGTGAGTATACTTCTGACCCCTTTCAGCAGCTATATCGAGACGAGAGCATAGAGAGACACTTCACGGTTAGTCATACACCATAACAAAATGGGGTGACAGAGATGCTAAATCGATCTTTGCTGGAAAATGTCCGATGTTTATTATCGCAGAGTGGTTTGGAGAAGATATTTTGGGCTGAGGCACTTACATATGCGAGCCACCTCATTAATAGGCTGCCTTCATCTGTGATTGAGGGGAAGACCCCTATGGAGATGTGGTCGGGAGAGCCAGCACACGACTATGACTAGCTCAAGATATTCGGGTGTCCTGTATTTTATCATGTGAGAACAGATAAATTGGAACCTCGAGCTATGAAGGCTATATTTGTAGGATTCAAGCGTGGTATCAAGAAATACAAGTTATGGGATCCAGTTGATAAGAAGATTGTGTTGAGTAGGGACGTCATATTCGATAAGGCTTCTATCTTGAAGCTTTCCAGCTCTCATCAGGTGGAGAGCACCCCGACAGAGGAGATATCGCAGGTGGTGGAGATCGATGCAGCTCCACATTATCCAGATGGTACAACATCCATTAGAGTGCCGACTGAGGTAACACCAGGCGAGCACGGCAACGACGAGGAGGATATGAGTACAATTATGCAGGATCATGGATCGATGGCTCAGGTTTAGGATTTTATTGCGGTTTAGAGATAGAGGAGAAACATACATATGCCAACACGGTATGCCGACACAGTTACGTATGCACTTCCGGTGGAGAGTATCGATGAGTTGGTACCTACTACATTCAGAGAGGCCGAGCAGAGTTCGGAGGCTGATTCATGGCAGGTGGCTATGCAGGAGGATATGGAATCTCTTCATAAGAACAATACATGGGAGCTTGTTGAGCTTCCAAAGGGGCTAAAGGTAATTGGTTGCAAGTGGGTATACACGAAGAATGAGGGCATTGAGGGCACTCCATTGAGGTTCAAAGCTAGGTTTGTTGCGAAGGGCTATGCACAGGAGGAAGGTATTGACTATAATGAGGTTTTCTCTCCGGTAGTGAAGCATTCTTCGATTCGGATTTTGCTAGCTTTGGTGGCACAGTATGGTTTAGAATTAGATCAGTTGGATGTGAAGATGATATTTCTTCATGGTGATCTTGATGAAGAAATATATATGACTCGGTCATTGGGATTCCGAGCTGCAGGGAAGGAAAAATTGGTTTGCAGGTTGAAGAAATCGCTATACGGTTTGAAGCAGTCTCCTCGACAGTGGTATAGGCGATTTGATGGTTTTATGATTGGTCATTCGTACACTCGGAGCCAGTTTGATCCTTGAGTATATTTTCGCAAGTTAAAAGGAGGTGCGTACATCTATTTGTTACTTTATGTCGATGACATGTTAGTTGCCTCTACTTCCAAGTCGGTTATAGATGAGTTGAAAGTTCAGCTTTCAAATGAGTTTGAGATGAAGAACTTGGGCAACGCGAAGCGCATTCTAGGGATAGAGATCGGCAGAGATAAGAAGAAGGGCAGAAGTTGTTTGAGACAGGTGACTTATTTGAAGAAGGTTCTACAGCGATTCTATGTTAGCATGAATACGAAGCCAGTTGGTGTACCTTTGGGAGCCCATTTGAAGCTTTCAGCTGGTCTTTCACCGAAGACAGTTAAAGATCGAGAGTTGATGTCGAAGACTCCATATGTGAGTACGGTTGGAAGCTTGATATATGCGATGGTATGTACGAGACCAGATTTGTCACAGGCGGTGAGCATGGTATCGAGATACATACACGATCCAGGAGTGGGTCATTGGGACACTGTGAGATGGATTTTGAGGTACATTCGAGGTACGCTCAATGTTGGTTTAGTTTATGAGCGGGACACTACAGGTGGGCAGCTATGCATTGGTTATGTTGATTCGGATTATGCCGGGAATTTGGATAAGCGTCGGTCCACGATGAGGTATGTGTTCACTTTGACCCGTGCGCTGGTGTGTTGGAGATGCACCTTATAGTCTACGGTGGCTTTGTCTACGATGGAGGCAGGGTATATGGCAGTTACGGAGGCTGTGAAGGAGGCTATTTGGCTTCGAGGACTTTTGGAGGAACTTGGTATATCGTAGCGGTCCGTCACCATTTATTATGATAGCATGAGTGCTATCTATTTGGCGAAGAATCAGGTTTTTTATACGAGGACGAAGCATATTGATGTTCGTTATCACTTTGTTCGAGATATTCTTTAAGATGGTGATGTGGAGATTGTGAAAGTCCACACGAAGGATAATCCGGCGGATATGCTCACTAATCTGGTTCTGAGTAATAAGTTTAATCATTGTCGAAACTTGTTGCACATTCGTGATTGGTGAGGCCGTTGGCGGCCATTTGGATGAACTGCGGGTGGCTTGATTCCTTGGCCAAGAGGATACATAGGCAGTCATTTATGATACAGCCGATTTGGTAAGTATATACCAACATTTGGATGCTTTAGTGTCGGCTCAGTTTTGGGAAAACTTCGCCGAGGTGGAGAATTGTGAACGGAGGAGTCTCACGTGGGGGCCACACCCACGTGATTTTGAGAGTTTATTCGGCGTGAAATCGGGTCGGGTCAATTAATTAGTTTGGCCTGGATTATTTCGATGCAACTATATATATAATTCTCGGCCACCAGGAAAATCTCGGCCAGAGATGGACATTGACCCATTGTTTCCTATGAACAAAGCAGAATCGCCGAACTCCTCAACTGAATCCATCCTTGTGACTCTCATCCCACTCATCACTATGAAAGTCTAGAACTGATTTTCCTATTTTTCGGTATCCTGCAGTCTCCACACTTAAAGCAAATTGCCCCAAGGTGGTACTACCAGATATCTATAAAATTCTTGGGTTTCTATTTCGGGTCCATATGAAAGAAGCATTGGCTTTTTACAATTGGTATCCCAAGCTTGAACTAGTCACTTATCATCAAGGATAAAATAAAAATAGATTCTTGTGACATGCAAGATCGTGATATAGAGCACATCTAGTTGAGGAGGGGAAATTGTTCAATTGCAGGCCAAGTTATTAATAATTACTAACTAAGAAAGTGACGACTATTGATATTTTACTTCTAAACTTAATCGTGGGCTTTGAATTTAGGCATTATGGGCTTCATTGGAGATCTTTTGGACTCAAAATAAACTTTTTTTGAGCTCTTTTTCAATAATCCTATAGTACCTATAAATTAAGGGGAAAAAATTTATTATCAGATATATTTATTCAAAAAATATAGATAATGATGATATAAAGTGCAATAAAATGTGATGATCGGTATGTATTATGTAAGATGTGAGAGACTAATAAACCCTATAATTTCAGGCCCAATCATAGTTAAGGGTTATTGATGAAGATTGTTGATTCGGACTCGGATTTTTTCTTGAATTTTAATTTAGAGTGTTATTTGTTTCTAGCTAGAATTTAGATTTAAATTTAAGGAGTTATTGGTTTAAGAATTGGATTCAAATTTAAATTTAAATTGTTACTAGTTTAGGACTAGGATTTGAATTTGAATTTAATATGTCATTGGTTTAGGACTAGGATTTAGATTTGATTTAAGGTGTTGTTGGTTGTGTAAGATTGTTATTGGGACTAGAAATTTAAAATCCACAATCCATACTAACTCTATAGTTTTTAATGAGAAATTGTTTACAGAAAGTCCAAGTTAAAATTGGTGGATTGTGATCTCACTCTGCGAATTTCTCTCTCCTCTTCTGTTTAATTATTTGATATTTACTATATTTTAAATTAAATATATATAATTTTAAGATATTATGTATTCCTAAAGTATTTATATATTACACTGAATGTACTTAAGTTTAAAATATTTATAATCAAATTATTTTTAATTTAATTTATTTAAAATGGAACATATTTAATACTATTTAATGACTTAATATATTTAATATTTAATATTCATATTAAATTAGATATGTCCATTATTTAACAATTCCTAAGTGTATGAATATTTTAAATATTTAATATTATATTACATTCATTTACTTTTTATTTAAATGTTAGAAAAAAATATATTAAGTACATAAATATGGAATATATGCAATATTTAAAAATTAATAAAAATATTTAATACTAAATCATTTGAATGTTTGAGGTCAAATGTTTGATATAAAATTTTCTAATATATTTAATATTTACATATTTAAATATACAAATTAGTTTTTTGTATGATAGAATACTTCTTATTTAATTTATGTACTTGAAAGCTAGTGTTTTTTTATCTACGTGCTTGTACTAGTTATCTTTTGTTATGTGATGTTATATACACTGTTTAAATGGACTACAGTATGTATTCAGTTTTGTTGTTCCTATTCATTAATTGAAATGAGGGTAATTTTCCAAATTAATATTCATTTTTTGTAAATAATTATTATTTAACATAATAATTTATTTTAAAACTCTTAATTCAAAGTAATCCACGAATCTAAAATTTTGTAAGAGAATCCGACCCTCAGTTTATGAATCCAAAGGGAAATTTTAAAAATCCAAACCAAAATTAAAGAATACCACGCAAAACTCAAATTCCAATCCAAGAGTCGCGAGCTCTAACCATAATCCGAATTCAAATTCCAATCTAAGAATGGTTGATATATGAACAATTATTCGAGTCTAAATCTACAATCCAAAACAAATAACACCCTTTTAGGGTTTTTCCATATTAGTCTCTTACGAAACATATATATATGCATCCATTTTTAAATTTGCCTTCTTAATTTGCCAAGCTAATGTCAAAACCGGCTGTATCTAACAGATAATTGGTATCTATGATAAAAAAAATTTTAAAAATAGTATTGCGTCCACATAATATCATCATTATGCAAACTAAGTAACCGGGTGACTGAACGCTCCAAGAAGCTCAATTTACCAACCATTGGAAATATAAATCTCAACAAATCAAAAGGACAACACAAGCAACGGTTCAGAAACAATCACATGGTTACTGACAGCTTGATGAGTTCATGCTTCAAGTAAAAGTACAACCACCAGCACCACCAATATAAACTGGATGATGTGACATATAGTTTGCGTCCACATAATAACAATATGGATTATTTTTGAGTACTTCTGTTGATGGAACGATAGATTCGCCTGTTGGAGAAATTACGAATAGATCTTTAAGATAAGCTCCTTTGCCCCAGCCGTCAACAGGAGGATGGCCACTTCCCATCGGAGGGGTCTTGTCGCCGGGATGATAAGAGACGAAGCCGCCAAATTGGACATGAGTAGCAGCCTCCGTTAAAGTAGTAAAAAGAGATTTTGGCCAATGACCTACACGTTTGTCTCCCTGGGGGCCAGCGTGCAGCACCCAGTCCCCAGTTGTATTATCCTTCATGGATCAAGCAAAAACGAAAACAAATCATAAGATAGCACGTTCTAGTCGTGAGAATTATAAACAGGTATCGTGCCTGAATTTTCTTAAAGATAATGTTGAGGCTGGGTATTAAGTAACGCGTGGTAGATACATGCCAAATGGATTTTGATTTATTGAAATATTAGTTCTGAAGGATATTGTAGTCCGGTCCGCAAGATTGTTGGTCTTGAGAGTGGAGACCCAAACCTAGAATCAAAATCAACAAACACATGAAAATTCAAGACAGGCCACAGGTGTGGTGCGCGTCACACCCTGTTGTGACAGAATGTGCCTTGTATTTTGAAGACATGCGACAGGTGTGGCGGAATCTTCCTTTGTATTCTGAAGACATGCCACAGGTGTGGTGTGCACCACACCCGGGTGTGGCAGACTCGTTTTCAGAATCCTACTCTGTTTTGGATTGTGTTTTGATATAAATAGAAACACGTCCCTCTAGGTTTAGGAGAGGAAAAGAACACGAAAAAAGAGGGTTTCGAGGGCTCTTTGAGATCAGAAATCTTAGAGAGAGTAAGAGGCCAATTGCGAGCATTGTAATCTTCTTCAATTAATCAAAGAATTGTGCGGTGTGGCTCCCGAGGACATAGACACGTCGCTGAACCTCGTTAAATCTGGTGTATTCTTTCTTGTTTACTTTCCTATAAGTTTTTATCTTTTATTTGTGGTGATTTCCTACTTTCTTACTCTCAACACAAGATCCGGAAGGGCACAAATTCGATTTGATTGTTTTGAATCCCCAACAACTGATATCAGAGCTTCGTTTCAGCAAATTTGTGAGAGAGAGCTATGGCAGAGAAAATAAAATCTAAGGTCGAGAAGTTTGACGGTTCAGACTTCGCATACTGGAAGTCACAAATGGAGGACTATCTATACCAGAAGGACTTGTCTCGCCCGTTGATGGGCAAGGATAAGGGACAAAAGAAAGAGGAGGCAGATGATGATTGGAAGATACTGGATAGGAAGGTTCTAAGGAAAATCTGGTTGTCGCTCGCCGAGACAGTCGCACACAACATATTCAAGGAGAAGACTAGGGTAGGGCTTATGGAAGCGCTCGCGAAGATGTACAAGCAACCATCTGCAGCAAACAATGTGCATCTCGTCAAAACTCTTTTCAACCTCAAGTTGGCAGAATGACGGTCCTTCACGATGCACCTTAGTGAGTTCAATATGATTGTTGATCAACTTATCTCCGTGGACATCACATTTGATGACAAAGTGAAAACCCTATTGACTCTATCTCAGTTGTCGAATAGTTGGGCAGGTTGTGTGACGACAATCAACAATTCGGTGGGGAAAAAGAAGTTGAACCTGAGTGAGGTTGTTAGCATGATTCTATCCGAGGAGGTTAGAAGGAAAGCGTCTGAATCAGAAGGTTCAGGTTTAGCACTAAGTTTCGAGCAGAGAGCCAGAAGCCAGAAGAAAGGGAACCAGAATAAGAATCGATCGAAGTCGAAGAAGAGGTCGAGCTCGAAGGTTAGGCCTACCAAAGGGAAGTGTTGGAGCTGCGGTCATGAGGGCCATATGTCTTCAATCTGTAAAAGTCCAAAGAAGGATGCGGGTGTGCATGAGGCTCATATCATGCAGGATGATTTAATCCTTGCTATGGACAGCGATTCAAATTCTTGGGTCATCGACTCAGGAGCCTCTTTCCACGCCACTACTAATAAGAAGCTTTTTCAGAATTATATAGTGGGGGACTTTGAAAAGGTATATTTGGTAGGCAATGAACCCTGTAATATTATTGGAAAGGGCGGCGTGCAGATTCAGATGAAGAGCTCTAAGTGGAACATAAAGAACGTGAAACATGTACCAAAGTTGAAGAAAAATCTTATTTTGGTAGGATAACTTAGAGCAGAAAGCTATGTTTTAACATTCACCGGGGATTCATGGAGGATCTCCAACGACACGATGGTTGTTGCCCGAGGCAACAAAACAGGAACACTCTACCTCACCTCACATGCGAGTGACACCCTCATAATTATAGCTGACAAAGATTCTGTGGCAGCAGGCTGGGACATATGAGCGAGAAGGGAATGAAAATTCTACATTCACAGGGAAAGCTAACCAGGATTGATTCTGTTAAAGTCGGGGTTTGTGAAGGCTGCATCTTTGGGAAGCAGAAGAGGGTTAGTTTCCAGAAGGGTGGAAGGCCACCTAAGGCTCAGAAGCTAGAGTTGATTCATATAGATATATGGGGTCCAGCCAGTGTGTCTTTTTTTGCAGTTCGAGATACTATGTCACCTTTATCGACGATCACTTGAGGAATGTATGGATTTACTTCATGAAGCACAAGTCAGAGGTGTTCGGAGTCTTCAAGAAGTGGAAGGTCATGATGGAGAACGAGACAGATCTGAAGGTGAAGTGTCTGAGATCAGACAATGGTGGAGAATACGAGCTAGAGGAGTTTAATAGGTTTTGTGCTACGAATGATATTCACTTAGAGAGGACTACTCCAAAAATACCATAGCAGAACGACATTACGGAGAGGATGAATAGAACCTTGATGGAGTGTGCTAGGAGCATGCGATTACATGCAGGTCTGCCTAAAATATTTTGGACGGATGTGGTGCATACGGCGGCTTACCTTATTAATCATGGGTCATCAGTTCCATTGGATTTTAGGATTCCACAAGAGGAGGTTTGGAGTGGTAAGAAGGTCAATCTCTCACACTTATAGGTATTTGACTGCGTGGCTTATATTCACATAAGTGACCATGTTAGGGACAAGCTAGAAGCTAAGTCACAAAAGTGTACATTCATTGGGTACGACATTAATGAGTTTGGGTATCATCTTTGGGATGAGAAGAACAGGAAGATCATCAGGAGCCGAGACGTCATATTCAATGAGAAGGTAATATACAAGAACAGAAAAAATACCAAGGATAGCCAAAGCAGTGGGAGTAGCACTTCGGATGCAGGTGGATCCGAGTATATGGATTTAGAGGAACTTCTAGATAGGGGTGATGATATTTGTTCTGATCGAAGAACAGAGGTGGCTCCGAGTGCAGAAGCAACTACCCAGGACATAGAGCTTAGGAGGTCATCCATGGTACCCAAACCAAATCCTAGATAACTTTTATTCTTGATTATTTATTGTTGACAGATAGCGATAAACCAGAGTGCTATGAGGAGTCTATGCAAGTAAGTGAATCTCAATAGTGGGAGCATGCAATGTAGGAGGAGAAGGATTCTTTACTCACTATTGAGACATGAGAGTTAGCCCAGATATCTGCACAGAAGAAAGCCTTGCATAATAAATAGGTCTACCAAGTGATGCAAGAGAGTGATGGAAGCAAGAGGTACAAGGTCAGATTAGTTGTAATGGGGTTCCAGCAGCAAGAAGGAGTGGACTACATGGAGATATTTTCTCCTGTTATAAAGCTGACAACCATCAGAATGGTGTTGAGTTTGATAGCTGCAGAAGACATCTTTCTTGAGCAGTTAGATATGAAGACTATCTTTCTTCATGGTAACTTGGTTAAAGAAATCTACATGAAACAGACCGTTGGCTTCATTGAAGAAAGAAAGGAATAGATGGTGTGCAAGCTCAAGAAGAGCTTATATGGTTTGAAATAGGCTCCGAGACAGTGGTATAAGAAGTTTGATAACTTCATACAGAGCAATGGTTATGGAAGATGTAATTCAGATCATTGTTGCTATTTCAAGAGGTTCGAGTCCAGCTTTACTATATTGTTATTATATGTTGATGACATATTAGTAGCAGGACCGTGTTTAGATGAGATAAATAGTTTAAAGAAGCAGATAGCAAATGAGTTTGCAATGAAGAATCTGGGTGCAACGAAGCAGATTCTAAAGATGTGAATCAGTAGGGATGAAGTTGAAGGGACATTGAGGTTGAGCCAAGCTGAATATATCGAGAAGGTACTTCATAGGTTCAATATGCAGAATACTAAGGTTGTTAGCACACCCCTTGGAAGCCAGTTTAAGTTATCTGAGGAGCAATCGCCTAAGACAAATGTATAGAGAGAGTATATGAGCATGGTGCTATATTCTTCGGTCATTGGGAGTCTCATGTACGCGATGGTTTGCACGAGACCGAACATTGCCCATGCAGTGGGAGTTGTGAGAAAGTTTGCAAGCAATCCAGGGAATCAACATTAAGAGGTGTAGGCTGTCTAAAATTTACAATAAGATAGCTGGTTCCCCATCAAATACTGATGCTGAAAGTTACAATATGACGACTTTCAGAAAGTCACTCCAGGAAGATCGATGAAGGTTACAATCAGATAATCTTCACAACAACAACATGGCTGAAATCACTATCAGAGATGCTGATGAGCAGTGTAATGATTTTAGAAAAGCGGGAAGATCTAGAAGGGCCTTAAGCAAATCTTCAGTATGCTGAGAAGCTCATGATCAAGATATCTTAGCGAAGATTGTGACCTGCAGTTGATAGAGCGTTATTGGGACATCTCAATTATCACAAATGACCTGAATAGTACCTTCTTGATTGGTCATTGGTGTCATCCATATATAAAGACAAAGGATACATGCACAGCTCGAACGCAGCTCATCGCTGCCCAACGCAGCTCATCAACCGCTGCCGAACGCAGCTCATCGCTGCTCAAACGCAGCTCATCAACCGCTGCCGAACGCAGCTCATCGCTGCCCAACGCAGCTCATCGCTGCCCAACGCAGCTCATCAGTCGCTGCTCGACGCAGCTCATCGCCGTCAAACGCAGCTCATCAGCCGCTGCTCGATGCAGCTCATCGCTGTCAAACGCAGCTCATCGCTGCCCAACGCAGCTCATCGGCCGCTGCTCAACGCAGCTCATCGCTGCTCAACGCAGCTCGTCTGACTTATTCAAACACGATCATAACAACTCTGAAGCTGTTCTCAACCCACGATTTGGGGAATGGTTTACGTGGGTTGTTACACCCGATTAATGGGGTAACTAATCCCCCACTTAGGCGCGGATTATGGGGGCAGTTACACCCCCGATCCCCCTATAAATAACAACAAACTCAGTAGAGTTAAAGGATGGGATTTGGGATAATCAGATCTTGAGAGGCTTAGATCGGATCTTCTGAGAAAGAGTTGGAGATTTAACTCTTTATACAGTCTGGGGAATCAACATCCAAGGGAGAATCCAGACATTACATATTTGGCTAATTAATCGAATCATTTTCGGTTCAAACAACTCTTGTTATCAGAGTTTGTTACTCGTTCTGAGTTACAATACTCGGCAAGAGTCATCAACCATAAAAGTCAGTTGTTCCAGCAAGTTGAAGTATTCAGATCGTCAACGAGAAGCAAATTCGACGCGAGCACTCGAAGGAAGCATCTCATCGCCACCGTGAAGAACCCAGTCTTAAACAAAGGGGAGAATCAAAATTCATTCTCTTCTCTTTTGTACCCCGGAATTCAAATTGTAATTGAGAGTTGAGAGAGTTGTAATCATTCTTTTTCTAAGCAGTTAGAGAGAATAAAATCAAATACAATTCTTTTTACTATCCTTCTTGTTACAAAATTTCCAACGAACAAAAGATGGCGACTCCGCTGGGGACTAGCTTCACTGATGAAGAAGTGGTGGTGCAATCTGATGCTCACCTCGCTGGAACGACCGTTGAGACCCTGGTAGTTGAATTCGATCAAGCCAAATATGAGGAAGCTCTTTCCTCTGGTTCGTTGAGCCCCAAAGTCAGGCGCAACACCCAGAAAGCTTCTACAGAGATCCAGCTCGTTGCAGAGAAGCCGAAGAAAGTCCTCTCCTTCGGCCAAAGCCTCAAACTCGCTCTGCAGGTTGAAGATCCTATACCCGCGTCGAAATGTGTAGTGGGTAGCAAAAGGCCTCTGGAGCAGGAAGATTTAACCATTGTCAACAATGACGCGGCTAAGATCCTGAAGTAAGCCAAGAAGAACGCAGCTCGAAGACGGAGGAGATCCATCCGACGAGCACATCTTCGAGAAAACCGATCCGCGGTTCAAGGCAAAGGTTGCGTTTCCAAAACCTCGCCGAAAGATTGCGTTCCTCTGCCAGAACGCATGCTTCGCGTCAATGAGCCCAATTACGAGCCGCGAGTAATACAACTTAAACGCGACCCTCAGTGGTGCGTTGTACCTCCAAAACACAGTACTGATAAGAACGCACCTGATGAGTGCGTTCAGATAAAACAAGACCCCAAGAGGTCTGTTTCTAAACGCAGGTTCAAGCCTGATGTTCCCAAACCACAACGCTCTTGCGTTTCAACTCCAGGACGCAATGTGATCCGAGAGGGACAACATGGGTTGAAGATTCATGTGCAGCAAGAACCAGCCTCGTCCAGTCAAGGACAGGGGGTTGCGTTCCCAATAGATAATTCTCAAATTTCCGATCTGCGAGAATTACTTTCTAGAGGGAAACCAACACAACAACCAGCTCACTCATGTCATTGTGAGAAGATCATTTCAACAGTCCTTTCCGAATGTCAATGTTGTATACCTGAACCTCGCAGGTCCGTATTCGATAGGCTGTCCAACGTCGCAAGGCCCACCAAAAGACGACGTCACCAAAAGAGGAAAGTTTCAGAAACTGAATACCCTCAGGTCACCATCAATATGACCAGTAGGGGGAAAGCCCGGCATCCTAGTCCTGACGAATCTGAAAGAAGCCATTCCCCGACTGTTCGAGAAATCTGCGACGAATTTGAAGGAGTGTATCGACATACCCGGACACGGACGGGAGCAATCCGCCCGATCGACTACCAGAAGTTGGCCAAAGGAATTACTTCTGATGATGAACACTCAGCGATCGTTGAATCCCAATCCTCGAGTTCTGTTGGAATGCGAGAAGTCTCCGCTTACATGACTAACAACCCCGAAGATTTAGCTAAAACAGTTAATGAACACCATATTATGCTTCATGCACAGCAAGAGACGCTTCTCCAATTGAAGGACATGTTGGCCCAGCTCCTCGCCGAAAAAGGCCAAAAACCCGAATCTTCTCGGAAGACAACTTCGAAAGGAAAACAGAAAGTGCTGGAGCACGAGACTCACAATTTGGAGTCTTCTTCCGAAAATGAGAAAGAAACGGAGAGAGAATCGAATCTCCAATCAAACAAAGTAGATGAGCTAGAAGCCCGCCTTAACGCAATGGCCAACAGAAGCGAGCTTCGCGAAGAAGGAGTGATACGGCCTTATCCTGCAGAGTGGGATACAGCTCCATATCCACCAAAGTTCAAGGCCCCAACCTTGCAACCATTTGACGGCACCGGATCACCGAATCAGCACATCTACTATTTTAAGTCCCAGACTGGAGATGTGGTGGCCAACGATGCCATCTTGACTCGACTATTCATCGGTACCCTCAAGGGTGTAGCCTTCGAATGGTTTATGAAGTTGCCTGCCGGTTCTATTCAGAAATGGATAGACTTGGAAAGGCTTTTCTTAGCGAGATTCTTCGAAGATGACACGGAGGTCTCCGTTCCGACTCTTCTCGCCACCAAACAGAGAAAAGGAGAGTCCATCAAAGCCTATGTAGAGAGGTTCCGCAGTATGGCATTGCGATGCCCATCAGGTATGACTCAGTCAACCCTAGTTGAAACTTGCAGGCACAATCTGCAGACTCAGCTCCTTGCCCAGATGGGGGTAGCAGAATGTCGTTCCTGGAGACAACTGGTGTCGCAAGGGGAACAAGCCGAAGAGATTGTTGCTCGAATTAAAGCTGAAGAAGAACCACAACCCAAACCGCAGCAACAACGTAATCAGAACAATGCCCAGCGATCTAAGGGGAAAGAGACTTTAGCAGCTGATTACACGCAAGTGCCACCGCCCACTAAGCAAGGCAAGACCCCGAATCAACAAAGGGCGCCCAAGCAGTATTCATTCAAGGAAGAGCATGTGGACACCCTGTTTCAGCTCCTTCGAAAGAACAACAAATTGCAACTCCCTGAAATCAGGAAGCCAGACGAAGCAGGGAAGGTAGACGACCCCAACTACTGTCGCTATCATAGGTTCTTGGGACATCCTACCAGGAAATGTTATGTGTTCAAGGACATCTTGCAAAATCTGGTAAACGCAAATGTACTCACCTTGAAGCCCGAACAAAAGACTGTATCTACCAACATGATAGCAGTCCAGTTTGGCGACTTCCCTCCAGTGACAACCGCGAATGGTGTAGTCCCCATCCCCAAAGGGGAAATGCACTTGAAGAATACTGACATGCATAATCAGAAAGGCAGGGGGTTGATACCTCTCTCTACCCCAAAAGGAGAGATCATGTGGGTCCATCCCGATTTGATTAAAGATCAGCAGTGGACGAATGCCTCGTCCAAGAAGAAAGGAAACAAGGCTAAATCATCCCACATGATTAGCCCTTCCATGACTGAGAATGATGATCATCTCAAACCTCTCACTGACTCAGAGGAAGAGAGAATTGTCCTGGCAGCATACCCAGGAGATAACGCTGGCACTCGGTCAGGAAAGACTTATTTGAGGGATTACACCCAGAATCCTCAAGAAACTGAAGAACAGCTACGGGACGCTGGGGGTTCTGCACCAAAGAAGCCCATGGATAAAGGAAAGCAGAAAGAGCTTCGTTTCAATAGAAATCTTCACCAGGAGCGTGGAGAGTCAAGCGAGCCTTTCCAATTCAATGTCATGGCACAACTGGCCAACATACCCGCCAGGATTACTTTGTATGAGCTATTGAGGTTGTCTAAAACCACCAAGGAAGCTCTGATTGAAGCTTTGAAGAACACGGAAAGTTTCATCACTCAAGTTACTCCGATACCTGAAGCGTCCGAAGATCAGTCGTGTCTGCAATGTCTGCAAGCGACAAAAAGTCTGCCATGCATATCTTTTACTCAGGAAGATATGCAGGTCCAGCACAAGCACGATAGACCCCTGTATTATACAGGGTACATCGGATCATCAGAGATCAGCCGCGTTCAAGTTGACCCAGGCTCAGCACTCAGTATCATGCCATACAGAGTCATGCAAGTCATAGGGATTCCCATGCATCGGCTGAACGCTACTCAAACTACCATTTTCGGGTTCAATGCTAATAGTACCCGGCCTCTGGGAAAGCTCAAGCTTAGATGTCAAATTGGAGACCTCAAGTCAGAAGTAACTTGTTATATCATCGATGCAGACACGTCTTATAATCTCTTACTAGGACGCCCATGGATACATGCTAACCGCATTGTCCCATCTACTCTACATCAAGTTATGAAGTATGTCAACGATGAAGACAAAGTTCGAACCCTGATTGCGGAAAAATACCCTTTCAGAGGAGTAGAAAATTTCCACACAGATTCGGTCTTCTATTCGGAATCGCAAGAGAAAGAAGATGTTGACAGCGGCAACGAAGCGGACGTCGAGCCAGATCCCGAGGGAGATTGTCCATGGGAATTGAACTTTGATGTAATGAGTGCAGCTGAGAATGATAATAATGTACCGAGTGAGGGCGAGTGGTGCATCAATGAAAATTTCATTTTGGCGTACTTGTCTGATGATTCTTTTAAAGTTGAACAAACAGGTACCAATCCATGGCGCGTGCTTTGTGCGGAAACATCTCTCACATTGCCAGTTAAGCCATCTTTCGCTTCAGACGAAGAAGTCGAAAATGCACAAAAGGCTTTCTTCAAAGTTCCGCCTAGAAGGAAAAGACAGAAGCCGATTCATTTCGGTAAAGTTAAACCCGAACCACTCAAACGGGGAAGTTCTGAAGAGGATGATGGAGTGCCTCAATTCCATTATCACGAACCTAACTCCGTCCAACTAATGAAACAAATGGGGTACAACTTTAACGAAAAACAAGGTTTAAACTTTGGGAAAGGAAGACGAACACCAATTCGAATGTCTCTCACTCCCGAAGGAAAACCGCCAGATTATTATCAAAAGACCAGAAGAGGCTTGGGCTACGTCACAACGCCTCCTGCCTCAGAAGATGAAATCAGTAATTACCTGCGGCAGAATCATTCATCTGGAACATCCTCCTGTGAATCTGATGTCAGCGTCGGACCTTTCTTCAAAGGCTTGACTGTGAACATGGTGTCGACTAGTCATCCAGGTGAAGACGCAGGAGGAGATGAAGAATTAATCGAGTCGGCCGACGACCCTTGGATCAAACGTCTTAACATTTTGTGGGATATGCGTTTTGAACAACGCGAACCGCCCACCGAAGATAAAGTAATCCAGGTCAACATGGGGGATGAATCTGACCCTAAGCCTATCTTTATAGCTGAAAATTTATCATCATCCGAAAAAGAGGACCTTATATCTCTTATCCGAGAATATATAGATGTCTTCGCCTGGAATTATGAGGATATGCCAGGTCTCGACCCGAAAGTGGCCACGCATCATCTTAACATTGATCCGGATGCCAAACCCGTTAAACAACAACAACGTCGGTTTTGTCCCGAGATCATGGAAGCAATTGAGTCCGAAGTGAAGAAGCTTATAGACTCGGGTTTTGTCAGGGAGGAACAACACCCGGACTGGGTGGCCAACATTGTTCCAGTTCCCAAGAAAAACGGTAAGGTCCGGATATGCATTGACTTTCGCGACCTTAATGCAGCTTGTCCGAAGGACGAATTCCCGCTTCCTATCACAGATGTTATGATCGATAACACCTGCGGATATGAAAGAATGTCTTTTATGGATGGATTCTCCGGGTACAATCAGATCAAGATGCACCCGGACGACGAGAAGCATACTGCATTCAGAACACCGCTGGGAGTGTATTGCTACACGGTAATGCCCTTCGGCCTGAAAAATGCAGGGGCAACGTATCAACGGGCAATGAACACCGTCTTCCATGAATATCTGCGAAAGAAGATCGAGTGCTACGTTGACGACATAGCAGTGAAAAGCCAACATAAAGGTGATCATCTTGCAGACTTGAGGACGATGTTCGAAATTATGCGGACACATCAGCTGAAGATGAACCCTACAAAATCATTTCTTGGGGTATCAAGTGGAAAATTCCTGGGATTTATCGTCACATCCAAGGGAATCTCTCTTGATCCAGAGAAAGTACGTGCCATACAAGACATGCCACCTCCGAAGAATCTCAAAGAGCTCAGAGGTTTGCAAGGTAGACTAGCCTACATCCGGAGATTCATATCCAATCTTTCTGGGCGTTGTCAGCCCTTCTCTAAGCTCATGAAGAAAGGGATATCCTTTGTTTGGGATGCTGAGTGTCAAAGAGCATTCGAGGAGATTAAGAGATATCTCACTCAACCGCCAGTTCTTGTAGCTCCAATATCAGGCAAGCCATTCCTGCTATATGTGAGAGCCATGGAACACTCTCTAGGAGCCTTGTTAGCCCAGAACAATGATCAAGGTCAAGAGCAAGCCATCTATTACTTAAGCAGGACCATGATGGGAGCCGAACACCGGTACAATCCAGTTGAAAAAGAATGTCTCGCTTTGGTATTCGCGATTCAAAAGATGCGACATTATCTTGTTGGACAGACAATTCACGTCATCTCCAAGGTGAATCCCTTGAGAGTTCTAATGACTAAGCCATCATCTTTAAACTGCCGACTAGCAAAATGGGCCATTCTCTTATCGCAATACGACATGCAATTCATGCCCCAAAAAGCGGTCAAAGGTCAAGCGTTGGCAGACTTTTTAGCTGATCACCCGGTGATAGGGACATCCAAATTGTATGAAGGGTTACCTGACGAGGTTGCAGAAGCTTGTACCACTCAAGAATCTACGCAAGTGTGGAAATTATTCTTCGACGGCGCATCCAGAGCAAATCCTCATGGAGCAATTACCGCGGGAGTAGGGGTGGTATTCGTCTCCCCAAGTGGTCACGTGATCCCCAGAGGATTTTCCCTAATCGAGCCTTGCACCAACAATGTGGCGGAATATAATGCTCTGTTGCTAGGAATGCAATTGGCCGAGGAACTTAACATTCGATATCTTGAGGCTTACGGTGACTCTCAGCTCATCGTAAATCAAGTTCGAGGGGAGTACGAAGTGCGTCACGAGGACTTAATCCCGTACTACTTCGCAGTGCTGAAGCAAGCTAAGAAATTTGAAGGATTCTTTATTGACTACATTCCACGAGCTCAGAACACTTACGCGGACGCTTTAGCCTCACTGGCGACTTCTTTGGCATTGCCGCCAGGGGCTGAAACAACAGTCCCAGTCATAGGGCGTGAATTATACTGCTCTAAAATTCCTGAAGAGGAAAATTCAGATAAGGTAACGACAGAAGAAGTCTGTGCGACCTCAATAGAATTAGAAGCCAGGGATTGGCGATTTCCATATATCGACTATGCCATATATGGAATTTTACCTGAGGATCCCAAGGAAGCGGCCACTATCAAGCGAAAGGCCATCCAATTCTATTATGATGCAATTTCTCAAACCCTGTACCGTAAATCGTGTGACGGAGTTTTGCTTAGGTGCCTTTCTCGAAAAGAAGCAAAAGAGGCCCTAAAGGAAGCTCATGAAGGAATGTGCGGAGCTCATCAGCCAGGAGCCAAATTGGGCGATCGTCTCCGAAGAATCGGGTATTACTGGCCGAAAATGTTTTCAGATGCGGCAGACCACGCTAAACGTTGTCATGAATGCCAGATTCATGGTGATTTTATCCACCAAGCACCGGGAAATTTACACCCTACATCTGCATCCTGGCCATTTGAGGCATGGGGTATGGATATCGTCGGTCCGATTTCTCCTCCAACTTCTAAGGGACATCGGTTTATTTTGGCCGTGACCGATTATTTCTCTAAATGGGCGGAAGCAATCCCGCTAAAAGAGGTCAAGACTTCAAATGTGATTAAGTTCATCAAACATCATGTCGTCTACCGTTTTGGAGTTCCGAGACGAATAGTGCACGACAACGGGACACAATTTGTCAGCTTCGGATTCCAGAGATTTTGTGATAAATTCAGGATCCAAAGTGTCGCATCTACGGCATATTATCCGCCAGCGAATGGTCTTGCGGAAGCCTTCAACAAAACCATCGTGAAGCTTCTTAAGAAATTCGTTTCTAAAAGCCGACGTGATTGGGACGAAAGACTCGGTGAGTGCCTGTGGGCATACCGAACAACAGTAAGGACTTCTACCAGAGCTACGCCGTTCTCTTTGGTATACGGCTGTGAAGCAGTACTACCACTGGAAATTCAGATTCCTTCTCTGAGAGTCGCGATTACAACAGGACTTACAGATGAAGAAAAACATCAGCGACGCTTGCAAGAACTTGAAGCCCTAGACGACAAGCGACTTCAGGCTCAGCAACAGATTGAATTATATCAAGCCCGTATTTCTAAGGCTTACAACAAAAAGGTTAAAGAACGGGTCTTCAGGAAAGGCGATCTAGTTTTGGCTAATCGACGACCTATGGTGATGACTCACAAAACCAAAGGGAAATTCAATCCCAAATGGGAGGGACCTTTTGTGATAGAGACAGTCTACTCCAACGGAGCCTACCGTCTCATTAATAAGAAAGGCGATAGACTTATGATGCCAATTAATGGGAAATTCCTTAAGAAGTATTACCCTTAATCTGCAAGGCTCTTAAGTCTAACTGGGGGTTGATTATTAATAAATTGTTCTCCTACTTTGTATGCCGTCAAGTTAACATTACACCTCTGACGATTTAAAGATCATTATAATAAAGGAATTTTCTAATTTTTTCCAGATAGCTATCAGCATAGTCTGTTTGGTGAAAAAGTCCTAATTTTTACTGCGTTCAACTCCCCTGAACGCAAGTCCTACAGCTGCGTTCAGAACAAGAACACAGCTGCGTTTCAAATACAGCTGCGTTCAGAACAAGTCTACAGCTGCGTTTCAAATACAGCTGCGTTCAGAACAAGTCTATGACTGCGTTTCAAATATCACTGCGTTCAGAACAAGTCTACGGCTGCGTTTCAAATACCGTTGCAGCTGTGTTCAGCCCACTTGAACGCAAGTCTTATGGCTGCGTTCAGAACAAGTCTACAACTGCGTTCTTACCAACGAACGCACAACATGATAATTTCAACTTCCAGAAAATGCTCTACAAGCTGGAAGGCATCAAGTCTATCATCAAGACTAAACAACTACAACCCAAGTCCTGAAGTTGCCTGGTGAGATGCAAATAGGCTTGCGTTCAAGTCATTCAAGCGCAAGGAAATAATTCTCAAAAGATTTCAACATCACAATGAAGACTATAACATCTCAGACAAACACAGAAGATGTAAGGAAAAGCTAACAGTTCATATCACGCAGATAATAAGTGTTTGAGGAAGTAACATAGAGTTATTACAAAATCAAAACACAAAAGGATTGGGGCAGCTGGAGTTTAAAGTAGAGAGAAGCTCATGAGATGAGCTTCTGTATCCGATATAGATTTTTCATGCTTCGCCAGCACCTCTTCCCTAACTCTCTTCTCAAACTCAGCATCAGAAACCGCAGCAGCAACAGAGGCCTCCTGTTTTAGCACTTCAACAGCCTCTTTCTCAGCCTGAACTTCTGAAGCGAAAGTGGCGTCCCCAAGGATGAACTCTTCTTGAGTTATCTCTCCAGCATTCAGCTTGGCCTTTGCTTGACGACGTTGCTTCTGCAAGTCCCTAATACGAGCCTTCTTCTCTGAAATGTTCAAAGCTCGGACCCTATCAATAATTGCCGCTTCCAACCTAGCTCCTGTGGTGGCATCTCGAACTTTATATTCCAAGTCTGTATGCTGCAATTCCTCCAAATAACGAGCAGCCCCCGAGTATCGGCGTATCGTCTCGCCAAAACGCTTAGCGTAAATAGGGTTGACCTCCGCAAGAGCATTTAAGCCTTCTATGATAGGCGCATGAAACTCAACGAAAGAGCCCCACCCGTGCATCACGGTGCAGAAGGCCTGCCTTACCATATTTTCCAGACGCCTAGAGAGGAAAAGAACGCTATTAGGCGACAGACGAGCAGCGTCATCACTCACTCGCTCGAAGTTCTCACGTGGGAAGATTACGGAGATGGGTGGAATGAGAGGAGCGTCTTCCTGGGGCATTCTTTCCTCCTCATCATCAGAGATAATAATAGGCTCAGCAGCACGAGCCCCACCTGTCAATAAAGCCAGCATAAATTCAGTAAGTCCCCAAGTAACTGAATTTAAAAACAGGAGGCTAAACCTGCGCCCGAATCTCAGAACGCGGCAGTTTAGACCTGCGTCCTAATCAAGCTGGACGCAAAGAATCTAGACTTGCGTTGGATTTCTTCTTATCATCAAACACAAAAAGTTCTGTTGCACGTTCAAGGTCAAAACAATTCTTATCACAAACACAGGAACTCCCCCGTGTGATCCACAATGAGAGTTCTGTTCTTCTTCACAACGATGGACACAAGAAATTCTTTCAAGATCCAAAATCAAGAAGATGAACAGTTTTCATCAAGAAACATACAAGTTCTTAGCAAAGGCCGAAGAGACGAACCTTGTTCGTCATCATCAACCAGAATCCAGTCAAGGAATTTTAAGAACAGGAAAACGAGGGTTACCTCGATGATCAGACGCTGGAGGCGTCGACGGTGGTCCAGAAGAGGACCTAGAAGCGCCCTTCGACGGCGGGAGAATGTCCGCCATCTGCTCGTGAGATCTCTTGGGAGCCATGGCCAGAGGACGAAATCAAGTCTCGGAGGAATTAACGAGAAAAAAAAACTCGTTTCTGAGTTCAAAGAGGGAGTTTGAACGTTATGGCCTTTGATGTGACCAATCAGCCCTATTTATAAAATTTTTAATGAGAGGGCAGAGTTCCAAGACTCCCGCCTCAATATGGCCTTCTCGTCATCATTATAGCCGCTTGGGCTTCTGACAAGACGCAGGACAAGACCCCGCGTTCAAAAACAAACCAAACCCGAACGCAGCAGTTTGGAGTTGTGTTCAACCCGAACGCAGCAGTTTGGGGTTGCGTTCTTCCAAAAATACGCCATCCTATCTAAGGATATGAACGCAGGGGGTACCCCCAGTTCTAGAATTTGAATTCTTAGAAAATGTGCTACTAAAGTTTAAAACTCTTGCACATTTTTGACTAAATCTTTTTAATATCAATCTTAAATCCATCAAGGAGTTTAAACTCCATCTTCCTCAAAGTTGCTCCGATCGCAACACTTCTAACTTATCAACTCTCATCAATAGAGCGATAGGTCTTCAAAGTTGCTCCGATCGCAA
>BQKN01066046.1:428506-441214 GCA_022839385.1 Asparagus kiusianus
GACAGCATTTGCTGTCTCGCTCAGCGAGACAGTATTTACTGTCTCGCCAGCGAGACAGTAAATTTGCTGTCTACAGCATTGAAATGGACAAATAACCACCCCAATAACTGCCCTACACGTGTCCATTAACTGCCAAGGGACGTGGGAAACAACGTGGGCGAAAATCAATCGAATAACTGCCAAAATAACGGAGTTTGAAACGTGGGGAGGCAGTTACAGCAAAACTGCCAAGAATATTCGTTGGGCGCGACAGCTTTTTACTGTCTCGCTGGGCGCGACAGTAAATGTTCTGTCGCGCTGGGCGAGACAGCAAATACTGTCTCGACCAGCGAGACAGTAAAACACTGTCGCGCCGTACTGACTTGTTATCGAGTTGTGTTTTTGCAGTTACAGACCCCTGAGGCTATAAATACCCCCCTAGGGTCACTTCTGACGAGGATCGAGCATTTTTAGAGTATTCCAGAGCAGAGAGAGGAGAGATTTCAGTTCCTGGAGCGATTCCTTGACATTCAGGCTTAGACTTGTTTTCAAGAAGAACGACTATCTTACATCGATAAGATATCGTTTTCAATTCTGACTTCGATAACGAAGAAAGAGTCATACGCCCCCCCCTCTCACGATCTGAGATTCGGTGGTCCACGAACCAAAGCGTTCCCGGCACAGGCAAAGTCCCACAAAAGCAGTATTCGATAAACGAATTCTGTGTTATTTTCTTTAAAAGTTGTAATTTTCTTATTTTTCATTGTAATTCTTTGTAATCAAAAGAAGATTAATGGAATCATCAATGAAGACAACTTTTGACGAAAACAAACTGGCGACCACAGTGGGAGCCAGCGGCTTCGCTGCCGAAGCCGCCGTGTCGCAGCCGATAAAGATCATCGTCAGCGAGGAGATCGAATACGAATTCGATCAGGCGAAATTCGAGGAGTACTTATCATCCTCGTCTTCAAAATCTCTCTCCCCGCGCAAGTGCAGGAGGACTTCCTCTTCCAGGAACACTCTCAAGTCTGCAGTGACAATAAAAGCTGCAGATGAAGATTCTCACCCTATCGTTGCTAAGGAAATCGTCCGCAACACTTCTGCTCCAAGGGGCTCCACACCAATTACGGAGTCAATGAATTGCTCACCGGTGCTGACGAAGAGAGCTCGTCAGAGACAACGTCAGCGCCGTGCTCGACAATTGGCTAAGGCCATGCAACAAACCGACGGGGTCCATTACTATGCGGACCTAGAGTCGAGAAAACAGAAAATGAATCAGTTGCCCCAACGGCAAGATAATCACATTTCTGCGAAGCTTACGACGGAGGAATGGACCCTCGTCAAAAGGGCCCGTTCAACTCTGAAGGAACGGATACAGAGGCGAAAGGAGAAAGCCGCCCGCGCTCGTGCTCTACGACAACAAGCGCAGGGAATCAAAAAGGAGTTGATGTCTGAAAAACCACCAAAGGATCGCAAAGTTTGGATGCCGAAGGCACCGCAAGCATCTGTTCCAGGCCCGTCTACTGCATCAACGGTAAAGCCCTGGGTTAGCCCAGATTTGTCTAAGTTCAAAGTCACCATGGCAGATCGCCTTGGTCCCTCGGTCGATCATCGAGGCAAAAAATCAGTTGAAGAAAGTCCAAGTCAAGCAAGCAAACCCTTGGTGGTTTCCTACACAGGGGGTCGTAAACACCCTCCTGTCAGAACTAATCCAGTCCAAAACGAAAGAGTACCAGTTCATTCTCGTCTAGGACCCGTGAAGACTCCACTCCCGCAAGGGGGTGTATTTAAAAACTTAACCTTGGATCGCTCAGAAACGATAAATAATCGTACTGTGCATGTTAACAAGGTTCCCAAACCAAAGATAGGTTGCTCAAATCACGGCAGTGATGAGTTGTACTATCGGAACAGTAAATCAAAGAAAAGGAATGTCCGAGAAGACGAATCGCATTGCGCATGCGAGAGACTCATCAAGGCAGTGTTGACGGAATGCGGTTGCTCACAAACTCAAAAACGAGTTTCTGTGTTTCAAAGACTTTCAAATGAAGCGTCAAAATCCAAAATAAGACGTTTCAACCAGAGAAAGCCTGCAAGGCGACAAGATGAATTCCCTGAGGTCACCATTAATATGACCGGCAGAGGAAAGCAACAGTTAGTCAACCCGGACCCTGATTTCTCTTCGGAAGGAAGAGTTGAGCGGGGTCTTTCTCAAAGAATGAAGCGGTTGCAACGGAGGGCCAACCGACGCCGAGACTACAAGAGGATGCACGAAGGTTTATCGTCAGAAGAAGAACTATCAGATACCTGTTCTGCGGTCGCTTCGGACGATACCGCATCCAGTGTGGGACGAGTGAGAGAATCATTCGCCATCACGCCGGACCAGTTAGCTCAGATACTGCAGGAAGCATTGGCCAAACAACGCGAAGAGATCAGAGCTGAGATCAGAACGGAGATGGAGTTGACAATGCAGCAGGTGCGAGATTTGCAGGTTCAACAAAGTCAACCAGAATCAAGCCAAAAAGCAGAATCCAGCAAACGCAATGCCAAACCTATACAAATAGCTGAGGGCGACGACAAAGAAGACGAGACTATCTTCGACGATCCTCCTCCTGATAAAGATAATTCTGGGAGCGGTCCGGTCAAGTCAACCGCTCAAGCTCTCTTGAAGAAGAGCGAGGAAGAAGATAAGAAGATGCAGGACCTCGAGAGTAAAGTTAATGCTCTAATGACGGCCCAGGAAGTGAAGAAAACGGGCATTCCGTGCCCGTATCCGAGGGAGTGGGATCTAATTCCTTATCCCCCTAAATTTAATTTGATTAACTTTACTCCTTTTAATGGCAGTGGTTCACCAACTCAGCACTTGATTTATTTCAAGTCGCATCTCGGCACAATATCAGGGAATGAAGCCCTGATGGTACGGTCATTCGTAGGAACCCTGCGCGGGCCTGCCTTCGATTGGTACCGACGACTGAAACCCGGAAGCATCAATAGCTGGGGAGATATGGAAGAACTGTTCCTCACTAATTTCTTCGATGACGACACGGAGGTGTCCATTGGCTCGTTGTTGGACGAGAAGCAGAAGAACGGGGAATCAGTTGACGTCTTTGTCAAACGGTTCCGAAACAAAGCGGTGAACTGCAGAGATCCACTCACCGAAGAATTCATCCTGCAGACATGTCACAACAATCTGTCTCTGGATGTGCTGGAGATAATGGGGGTTGTACCCTCTAAGACCTGGAAGGAGTTGAAGGTTAGAGGTGAACAGGCTGAACGATTTCTCAAAAGGAGGAATTTGGAAAGGGGTCAGCCATTAAACAATAATCAAAACCAGAAACAGAACTTCAATCCTCGAGGCAGGGGAAGAGGGTCAGGAGCCGCTGTCGACGCGCATCAGACGTCACAACAGCCGCCTCAACAGCAGCCGCAGCAGTCGTCATTCCAGCTGGCACCAAATCAGAATCAGCAGCCTCAGAAGCAGTTTAAGCCTTCTGAGCCCAGGTTTCCAAAGGAGTATTCATTCAAAGATGATGAAGTGCCAGTCATCTTCAAATATCTGTTGGATAATAACAAGATTAAGCTTCCACCGGTCACAAACCAAGAGGAAGCGAAGAAAACCAATGACCCGAAATACTGTGCGTATCATAGGAGGGTCCACCATCCCACTAAGGCGTGTTATGTCTTGAAAGACAAGATACAGACCTTGATTGATGTTGGTATTGTGACCCCGAAGCCAAAGGAGAAGAAGGTGGGCGCCAACGCGGTCTCTATTAGCTTCGGATCAGTTCCATTATCCTGGTTTCAAGCCGAACCAGTGTCAGAGGTCAAGATGCAAACCATCAACGATGACCCTCATGGACAGCGCCAAAAAGGGTTAGTATCACATACGGCCCCTAACGGCGAAATCCTTTGGGTTCATCCGGATCTGCTCGAAGACGAACAGTGGACGACATCCACGTCGAAGAAGAAGTCAAAAGGCAAGAGAAAGGAAAAGTCTTGTTACGGAGCCTCGGCGATTCCTGAGAAGAACGATGAGGAGATAGCAGCTCTACCACTTTCTGATGAAGAACAGGAAGTTTTCGCAACAAGAGGTGGAAATGAATATCATTACCAGCATCCTGAAGCTTCTAATTCTAATGGTAAAACTCTAGCAGAACTGGGGGTGGATACGACCCCACCCGTAGCAACCGAGAGACCTCAGAGAGTTGTTAAGCAGAAAGAAAAGGAACCTCAACCCAAAGAAGTTCAAATTCCGAAGCAGTCTCGTTTCAGTAAACCAATTGGACGAGACAAACCGGAAAGTTCAAATGCCCCATACCGCTTCGATGTCATGACTCAGTTAGCCAATATCCCAGCAAGGATCACGCTGTACGAGTTATTGCGCCTCTCGAAGGAAACCAGGATAGCTTTACAAGAAGCCTTGGCTGATTCTGAGGTATTCCTCACTCAGATTAAACCAATGCCTGAAGAGCCAGAGTCGTCAGTGCAGCATTGTAATCTGGCAGCCACTAAATTCCCTTGCATCGCTTTCACAAAGGAAGATATGCAAGTCAGGAACTCAAAGCATGATAGACCGCTATACTTTACTGGATATATCGGTTCGAGCATGGTCAACCGGATTCAAGTCGATCCGGGTTCCGCTGTTAGCATCATGCCACTCCGGTTGATGTACCACCTCGGGATTCCCGCCAGCAAGTTAGCCTCAACGGGAACTGTCATTTATGGATTTAACACTAGCGGATCAAGACCGTTAGGAAAAATCCGGGTGAAGTGTCAACTCGGAGATTTGAAGTCTGAGGTCACATGCTATGTGATTGATGCAGAAACTTCCTATAATTTACTGTTGGGTCGTCCATGGATCCACGGTAATCTTATAGTTCCCTCCACCCTCCATCAGTGTTTGAAATATGTCGACGCTAATGAGGAGGTTAAGACGGTGGTCGCGGATAAGCAACCATTCAAGGGGTTAGAAAACTATTTTACTGACTCCCTTCTATATGGTGCTGAGTCCGAAACTGAACCATCGGCCCATGGTACGGACAGCGGAGATGAAGCTGATACCGAAGCCGGGCTCGATTATAGTGAAGGTCTTGTATTAAATGACATTGAACCTCTTGTAATCGATCTTGACGGTGATGAATCGTCGGACGAAAGTTGTAACTGGCAACTTGCCGATGAAATAATAAAAAATGATTTAGAGTATTCGCCTTGTCTTAATGACGTAATGCAGGAATTGTATGATAATCCTAATCTACACATGCCAATTCGTTCGTCCTGCACGGCGATGAAATATCTGCAAAATTCAGCTGGGACAACGGTGATCCTACCTGCAAAGACAGGGGGTGAGAAGGAAATAATCTTTGGGAAAGGGAATCCATCCCCAACTCCTAATCTTTTCTTGGATAGCAATTCAGATGATGAAAAACCTGGATGGCATTTCTCTCGGTATAGTTGGCAAGCTAATGATTACATGGAAAGACAAGGCTATGATCTCTCGCTTGGTGAAGGTCTTCATTTTGGTCAAGGAGTTAGGGTTCCACCCCGTTCTACTTATGTACCAAAAGGAAAACCGGATAATTATTATAGTCATAATAGAGGTCTAGGTTATAATTCGTCATCTGATGACGAAGATTGCCAACAGATCATTAGCCAATTGATAAATGGAAGCGGGCATTCATCCGACACTTCAATGTGGGACTCTGACACAAGCATCGGAGAGAGATTCAAAGCCCTAATGTCGAACATGGCGACAGTCGATCCTTCTACAACTGAAGAGGACGATCAATTACCTATTTGGGAAGACCCATGGACACATTACATGAATATCCAATATGGCGACCGATTTGAACAAAGAGAACCTCCTACTGAGGATAAAGTGGTCCAAATTAATATGGGTGACGAAACTAATCCGAAACCTATATTTATCAGTGGTGACCTTCCACCAGACGAGAAAGAAGAGTTAATCGCCCTCATTAGAGAGTATATCGACGTCTTTGCTTGGAATTACGAAGATATGCCGGGACTCGATCCGAACGTAGCAATGCACGCCCTCAACATAAAGTCGGATGTCAAACCTGTCAAACAACAACAAAGACGGTTTCGTCCGCAAATTATGGAAGCGATAGAAGCTGAAGTCAAGAAGTTGATCGACTCAGGTTTTATCAGAGAAGAACAACATCCTGAATGGCTAGCTAACATTGTTCCAGTTCTTAAAAAGACCGGAAAGATCAGAATCTGTATTGATTTCAGAGATCTGAATGCCGCCTGTCCTAAAGATGACTTCCCACTACCAATTACGGACGTCATTATTGACAATACTTGCGGATTCGAGAGAATGTCATTTATGGATGGTTTCTCGGGATATAATCAAATCAAGATGCACCCAGACGATGAAAAGCATACAGCATTCAGAACACCCATGGGGGTCTTTTGCTATACGGTTATGCCTTTTGGTTTAAAAAATGCTGGCGCCACGTACCAACGAGCCATGACGCAAATCTTTCAAGAACATCTGCGGAAGACCGTTGAATGCTATGTTGATGATTTGGTCGTTAAGAGTCGTGATAAAAAAGACCACATTAATGATTTGAAGATGATGTTTGATCTGATGAGAACTCATCAGCTAAAGATGAACCCGACTAAATCCTTTCTAGGAATGTCGAGCGGTAAATTTCTCGGATTCGTCGTCACCACAAAAGGTATTCATATTGATCCTGACAAAGTGAAGGCGATAAATGAGCTGCAACCCCCGAGAAATCTTAAAGAACTCAGAGGATTGCAGGGTCGATTGGCATATATCCGTAGGTTTATATCAAATCTGTCCGGAAAATGTCAACCATTCTCTAAACTCGCAAAGAAAGGCGTGTCGTTCATTTGGGATGAAGCATGTCAGAAGGCGTTCGAAGATATTAAAACATATCTAGCGAACCCACCTATTCTCGTTGCACCGAAATCGGGCAGACCGTTTTTGATTTATGTCAAAGCGACGAACCATTCGTTAAGTGCATTACTTGCACAAGACGACGATAACGGTCACGAGCAAGCAGTATATTACTTGAGTCGCACATTGGTAGGAGCTGAATCTCGCTACCCAATGATCGAGAAGGAATGCCTTGCATTGGTATTTGCCGTCCAGAAAATGCGACACTATTTAGTGGGGCAGACGATTTACGTCATCTCCAACATAAATCCGGTCCGCGTATTCATGACCCAGCCGGCTTCTATGAATTGGCGTTTAGCCAGATGGGCTCTACTTTTATCGCAATATGACTTGTACTTTAAGCAACAAAAATCGGTTAAAGGACGAGCTATTTGCGATCTTCTGGCGGAAAATCCTACAAAAGATATAGTCGAATTGTATGACGATCTGCCAGATGAAACTCACGAAGTTAATACTACCTCACATCAACAAGTGTGGCAGTTATACTTCGATGGGGCTTCTCGCGCAACCAATGTTGCAAGCACGCCCGGATGTACTAAAATCTCCTCAGGAGTGGGGGTCGTTTTAGTTTCCCCGGAAAAGCATGTCTTGCCCAGAGCATACTCGTTGACCGGACCATGTTCTAATAATGTGGCCGAGTACAATGCGTTAATAATTGGACTCAATTTTGCCAAAGAGCTGGGGGTCGAATACCTCGAAGCTTTTGGAGATTCTCAACTGGTAGTTAATCAAGTACGAGGAGAGTATGAAGTCAGAAGTCCAGACCTGATCCCATACCATCAGGTTGCCATTGAGATGGCAAACTCGTTTGAAGGATTTTTCATCGAGTACGTTCCACGTCTCCAAAACGCGTATGCAGACGCATTGGCGGCATTGTCAGTATCATTGGCTCAACCTCCCGAAACAGAGCAATTGATTACAGTGAGGACTCACCAGCTTATCGTTCCAATTTACGACTTGGATGTTAAAGAAGCATGTTCCACAGCAGTTGAACCCGAAGTTCGAGACTGGCGTTTTCCCATTATCGACTACGTCCTACATGGTATACTACCTGAAGATGTAAGAGAAAAGGAATCAATTCGGCGAAGAGCGCCGAGATTTTACTACAACGCCACGACGCAAATGTTATATCGACGAGCATACGATGGTCTTTTACTCCGTTGCTTATCCGGTAAAGAAGCGGAACAAGCGCTTAAAGAGGCACATAACGGGATATGCGGTGCACATCAACCCGGTCCTAAGCACTGTGATCGACTTAGAAGAATCGGGTATTATTGGCCAACTATGGTGAAAGACGCAGTCGATTATGCACGGCGATGTGAAGTGTGTCAGTTACATGCGAACTATATGCACCAACCCCCCGAGTATTTACACCCATCGGCAACATCATGGCCATTTGAAACTTGGGGAATGGATATAGTAGGTCCTATCTTTCCGCCTTCGGTTAAAGGGGATCGTTTTATTTTGGCAATCACAGATTACTTCTCGAAATGGGCGGAAGCAGTTCCACTTAGAGAAGTAAAGACGAATGACGTCATCAAGTTTATCAAACACCATGTCATATATCGATATGGTGTCCCAAGGCGAATAGTGCACGATAATGGCCCTCAGTTCGTCAGCAATGCATTCATCAAGTTCTGTGGTAAATTCGGGATTAAAGACGTGTCGTCGACAGCTTATAATCCCACAGCTAACGGATTAGCTGAAGCTTTTAATAAGACCATTATCAAAATCTTGGCAAAATTGGTGAAAACCACCAAACGAGATTGGGACGACAAACTCGGCGAAGCTCTATGGGCTTACCGCACGACTGTCCGTACACCAACCGGAACAACACCATATGCATTAACATATGGATGTGAAGCCGTTCTCCCATTGGAAATACAGATTCCTTCCCTCCGTATCGCTCTCGCAACGGGAATGACAACGGAAGAACGTCATCAGAAACGTCTCGAGGAATTAGAGATGTTAGATGAGAAGCGCTTGGAAGCTCAACAGCAGATCGAGTTTTATCAAGCTAGAATTTCTCGGACTTTTGATAAAAGGGTCCGAAGACGAAGTTTCAAAGAAGGAGATCTAGTTCTTGCTGTGCGAAGACCTATGATTCTTACTTCTAAGAAGAAAGGAAAATTTGAACCCAAATGGGAAGGACCGTTTGTAATAGAAACAGTCTATTCAAACGGTGCATATCGCTTGGTTACTCAGGATGGCAACAAATTAATGATGCCAATAAATGGGAAGTTCCTAAAAAAGTATTACCCATAATACTTTCAGGATAACCTATGTAAAACAGAAAGTTCCTAGAGAGTCCTGTACAGGATATTTCAGGATAATCTGTTACCAGTTGATTACCATGAATGGAAAATGATCATGTGACTAATGCATTCTTATTACTCTTGTTGAGACGAGATTAATAACATTTAATCTTTCCTCACAAAACCCATTAACGCAATCATGAAAAAGAAAATTCGATGATCCGTAATTCCGTATCATGAAACCTCCACCGATCAGATCAACCAAAAAATCGTCGGTCTGTATCAGTTGACATGTCACTTCATGTCAAATTCTTATGTCTGAAACCACAATTTCCCACTAAGTAGTTTGTACAACTCAACAAACTCATCGTTATTGGTACCCTACTCCTTTTTCTCTTTTGGTCAAACCTTCTTATAGTTAGGACCAAAGCCAAAATCCCCTCTCGATTCGTTCCATGAACGAGAGGTCCACAAGTCGAGTGATTAAACCTTTAAACAGTTAGGATCATTTCGAAACCCCCACTTGGTCAAACCTTCCTACAGTTAGGACCAAAGCCAAAATCCCCTCTCGATTCATTCCATGAACGAGAGGCCCACAAACTGAATAATCAAACCTTATGACAGTTAGGGTTATTCAAACCAATTCGGGTTCTTTAAGTGGAGATCCCACTTTGAGTTTCCTTTGCACCAGGAGATAGAATATAAAATTCTTCCTCTCCGATTCTGGGTTTATCTCTACCAACAAACAAGAGACCAGGAGATAGAATATAAAATTCTTCCTCTCCGATTTTGGGTTTATCTCTACCAACAAACAAGAGACCAGGAGTTGGGATATGAAATTATCCCCCTCCATTTCTGGGTTTATCTCTACCAACAAACAAGAGACAAGGAAATGGAATACAAAATTATTCCTTTCCAATTCTGGGTTTTTCTCTACCAACAAACAAGAGACCCTGAACTAGAATATCCAAGTTCTTTCTTCACAAGCTTAGATTCGTTTTCATGCAAAGAGAACGTAATCCATCCACATTTTAAAATCCATGTCACATACACATGGGGGATGTTATCTCTATCCCTTATTAGAGATAGGCCTACATCTAACACATGTAGCCTACACATTCAATGTTGTAGTTTAAAGTCTAAAAGAGTTTAAGTCTTTTAGCCCAACGTTATATGTGAAACGGACTTAGATAATTCACATACTAGCCCGATTCAAACGGTGTCGGTAAAGGCATATCAAATCCGTTGATGGCTGAGGATTTGCCAAAAATCCTATAAGTATTGTGGTTATTTGTTCTAAACAAGAATGAGTAATCATAATGAAATCTTAATAAGCAAAATGATTCAATATATATTGACCAAAAGTGTTCAAAGGAAGCTACAAAGATATATGATCTCCAATTACAAAAGTTTATATTGGCTAATTTGATTTTCAAGTTTTGACAGCTCTAATGCATAAGTCTGTTCAAGTTCAGCTGTCAATTTAATCTTGAAAGCTTCTTCATCAACACTTTGAAGCGCGGCAACCTCTTGTTCCTTATCAGCAATTACTTTATCTTGAAGGTTTAGTTGCTGCAACAGGTCTTCCTCAATATGAACTTCTCGCGCCAACTCGGACTCCAAGACATCATAAGCATCTTTGGCCATTGCAAGTTCCTCCTCTAGGCGAGCTATTTCCGCTCGGCTCGATTCTAAATCCCGATGTAGATTGGCCTTAGCCTGTGTTCTTTTGTCAATGTTCACTCTAAGCTGGTGACTATGGGCCCTTAACTTTTGGAGTTCAGAGTTGGCAATTTTCTGAGAATCACGCCACGATTGCAGCCTGGATTCCATATGGGAAGCGATATAGGATGGTACGCCTTTGGTGCGAAGAGTTTGCAGAAGTTCAATATGTTGCTTCAAATCAACCAAATAAGCAGTGACTGAATCGGCCAAATTGTTATACCCTTCATCTCTGAACCCTGATATAAAACGCTCAAAAGATTTTTTATAACTCTCAAAACATGATCTTTTGGAGAGAATACGATCGACCATGGAATTCAGAAAAGAGATGAAGCCTTGGAGATTGGAGCAGATAACAGATTTATCAGGATCGTCATCAACCAATAATGCTTGGATTTGATCTGATAATGATGAAGGAACTGCGATGAAGATAAATAAGTCAGTACAGAACGTATGTATCTATACAAGACAACAAGATGAAACATACCAAGTTCGACAGAAGAGCCTTCAATACGACTTGGCTCACCCAAGGATGGTAATCCGGATTCCTGAACAACCAAGGTCGATTCAAGAACGGTAGCTGTTGATGCACCCGCTATATCAGATGGTTTTTTAACTAAAGCCTCAGAAAACGGCGGGTCCAAGCTAAGAGGCTCCTTAGGAGGGGATTCTACAAATAAAAGGATTACAATGATTATAATGGAAAGATAATCCGAAATTTGAAACTAGTTATGAAAAAAAAAAACTTACCAGATCTAGGTACAACATTAGCCGACGTACCAACTTCTTCAGTTGGTCTTGCTTTTGTTGCGACTGGACTAATCTGGGGAGTGACGGTGACCTCTATCATCATAGGGTCCATAGGAGTACGAGGTTGAGATTCAAGAACTGATGATTGCAAATCAACCTCAGTTCCTGCCCATGGCACGAGCTCACGATCCCCTGGCTGATCAGTCGCTCCAGTGACTGTAGTTGTATCAGTTTCGACGGCTGGTCCTATAATTCAAACATTTATGCGATTAATCAAGTCAGAAAATGTAAAATAAAGAGCTTACAGAACAGAAATCTTACTCTCAGAAGGACCTGCTTCTGTTAAATTAGCGCCAACCGTTGATTCTGTAGCCGCACCAGCGTCTTTCCCGAACAACAAATCGGAAATTTCTTGATGATCGTCCTCTGAAATATCGATATGATAATCGAAATCAGTGAAGTCGTCAATTTTAGGAGTATGGGCGATTCCCCCTTCTGTTGGTTCGCTCGTTACGACATCTACGGGATACATTGAGTTGTGAATAACATATGAATACAGATGAACTTGCTCAAGATGCAGATTAATTTTACCTTTGTTCGTTGGGATAAGTTCAGGAGCCTCGCTACTTGCGCCAACTTCTTTTAGTTTAGCTAAAAGAATAGAAAGCGCACGAGTCATTAAAGGAGGCACACGGCACGACTCATTCATTCCTCGGATTTCTCTTCCGAGAGGAGAAAGATCAGTACCTGTGTCCGTAGCTGATGGATCCATGTCAGGAGGTGGTGGAATACCAGCTGGCCCTTCTCTCAGAGCATCCTCCATTTGCTGGACAAAACTGGTCTCCTCGGTCTCCATACCTCCGGGAGAAGCAGCATCAACTCGCAGTTCTCCTTCTTCTCGACTCCCTACAGAAATTGAACATGAAATAAGCTTGAACATAAAAATTGTAGGGACGATAAAAACAAATAGTTACCTTGCTCATCTGAAGAAGCACTGTGAGCAGACGTCTCCTCTACAGCCGGAAGACGAACACGGGGTTTGGAGGCGGATTTCTTCTGCCTTTT
>BQKN01066048.1:0-24259 GCA_022839385.1 Asparagus kiusianus
GCTGTATTTATAGGCTCCAGGGGGTTTCGGGCGGTTAAAACCGTGTAAAAGGCCGTTTCTGCATTGGAGACACCCCAGTGTGTCTCAACCTGGGCCGAGACACCCTTGGGTGTCTCGGCCTTGGCCGAGACACCACGAGGTGTCTCTCCTAAGGTTGAGACTTCTTTTGACTTCTTGATCGTTTTCTGCGTAATTTCTTCGTCCGAACTCGGATTTGAGTGATCCAAAGTACGCTGGAAAGCCGGTGAGGTGATCTACAAACCCTGATGATTAGATCATCCGTAGAATAAATGATACATGAGGGGAGTTGTGCTTTTTATAAGCATCACGGGGCTCCCGATCAGTCCATATCTTCGTTATTCCGAAACTCTGTTGCTTCGCGTAGTCCGTCGATTCACCTCAACCGTTAGTCGATGTCGATTAAGCCTTTGTGACTTGGATAGTGACGTTCATCATCTTTTCTTAACGCTGAGCTGTTCGTGGAGACCTATAGGCAATTTGCGATGCCTACAAGAATCTAATTTAAGATAAAATTTAGAAAAACTACCATGATCTTTCAGGGATTTAGAAACTATGAACACTCTTTTTCAATAGAGAAAACGACGACAAAGTTTGAATATGCAGAAAACCGTCGAAAGACAAATTAATCTCCATGACTATGTGCGAGAGAGAGTAGTTAAATAAACTAATACCTCATCTGGTATGGGAGTGAAAATGTGATGCTAATTTTATTTCCTATTTATTCATACCAAACACGTGTTTTTGTAAGCTTTTAAGTCTCATGCATTCTCACTTCTCATCAAATCTCACTTTATGTGGGAATAATCATTCCCAATAAGATGGTAACGAATGAGAGTTTGTACTTAAGTGGGAATTAAAATTTTGAAAACAAAATTCTCTCAAAAAGTTTCAAACAAAATCCAAATATACCATGATTAATTATTAATTATCCAATACTAAAAATAAAAAGATTCTCATTCCCACCTCATTTTCTGGTCGTAATCAAATGTGAAAATAGAAATGAGCATTCCATTCCTAGATCTATTCTATTCCATTCCTCACTTCAGTCCATTATCACTTGACTTGTGTTGATATTATTGTATGTGTTAATAGTATGTTTAGTCTCATATACTTTCACACACAAAAACATACACACATATATATATACACACACACACACACACACACACACACACACACACACACACACACACACACACACACACATTCAATACTAAATCTAAGAGAAATTTACCCCAAGACTCTCTCTTTCCTTTGGTATCAGAGCAAGGTTAATCTTTTGTCAAATATTAGCCTCACCGCATTGCAGCCTCTTCGTTGTCATCTCTGTGCTTGCCGCATCGCGGTCTCCGTGATAGCCGTCTCTCAGCCTCACACGAACGGCATCGCCGTTTCACATTCAGTAACAGCATCGCCTTTTTAAGATCGTCTCTCGGTCTCAAACTAATGGCATCGTCGTTTTAAGCCGTCTCTCGACATCAAACGAACGGCATCGCCGTTTTACAGTCAGTAACAGCATCGCCGTTTCAACCCATCTCGACGTCTCAACGTCTCAACATCGGCATTGATCTGTCATGGGTTTTAACATTGTTGTTAATATGTCTCCTTCAAAAAAGATCCCTAAACCACCCATACCCTCAATGATCAAAGTGATTGGGCGAGGTGGTCCACCATTGTCGTAGATACCTTATGTGGTGCTGGTCTGCTTGATGATTTCACCAGTTCGGGACCAGTTTCGCTGTCCATCTGCATCGTTGCTTCCTCCAGTACTGTTACATCTAGCAGTGGTGATACCGATCTTCAAATCGCGCGTGCTCTCTATGTCAAGGAGAGTCTGAACTGGCAGTTGTAGGAATTTTGTGTCATGGATTATCTCACTTGCTGTGTTGGCTCTGGTCTTACTGTCGAGATTAGCTCGCTTTCCTCTGCTCAGGCCATGTGGAGTCATCTCACTAAGTGCTTCACAGAGTGCTCTGGTGCACGGGAGACATATCTTCTATAACGCGTTACTGTACAATGTAAAGGTAGTTCCTCTCTGTAGTCTTATTTTGGTCAAATACAAGCCTATTGGATAGAATTACGCTCCATGCTTCCTGGACGTGATTCTACATACAAAAACTGGCTAGTCTGGTATGAACGGCACAAGGTGCATCAGCTGTTTCAGTTCCTTCCTGAATATTCAACTATGATTAACCAACTACTTCATCAGCCTTAATTTCCGACTTTGACCTCGATTATGGGAGCTCTCACTGCTTATGAGACTTGACAGCAGACCTTACAACTCATTTGACAACAGATGCTCCTACCTCTTCACTCGAGACTTATGTTTGTACCAGTCACTGCTTCTATTATGAACCATACTTCTCAACAGGCTCGATCTAAGCTTTTTTACACATATTGCAAGAAGGAGGGACACCGTATTGAGATATGCTTTAAGCTTCATCCTGAGTTACATTCCCCAGGTATTGGTCATGTTCGGTGACCCCCTCAGTCTCAACCCTCTCGTGCACTAGGATTACAGGCCATTGCTATACCATCTACCACTAATGACACTACTATTCAAGCTATTAAAAATCGTCGTCAACTTGATGCTCTTCAACATACTACCTCTACATCACTGTTGCTTTGCTAACTCATCGACTACACAAGTCTCTGGTATGAATGATCTCTAGATTTTTAACTTTGTTTGTTCCTTTCATATGAATCGTAATGCCTTACTCTTATCCTCTGTCTTCACTTCATCTTCTCTTCCCACTATCTACACGGCTGCTGGACAACTATTGTCTATCACTCAGAATGGCTCTATCACCCTACAAAATGGTCCATATGGTCGTCTAACACTTGGTTCCTTCTATGTGTCTCCTCAATTATGCTTGAATTTAATTTCTATTAGTTCTTTATATATGGTTAGCCTATTTGTCTTATTTTCTTCTAATACTTGTTTTATGCATGATCCACAGAAGGGCAAGACTATTGGGGCTGGTCGTAGGAGGCACAAACTGTATTTTCTAGAATATCTTCACATTTCAAAGTCCATACGTCCATATTCTATTGTTGCTTCTGTTTGTCCATCAAAACATTCTACCTCGCTTCCACCAATATGTGACATAGACGACTTGGTCATGTGTCTAATAAAAGACTGGAGAGTCTTATCTAGTCTGGAATATTTGGTATTGTGTCATCTAGTTCTTATATTGAGTCATGTATTAATTGTAAATTGGCTAAATTTACTACTCTACCATTTCTAACTAGTACATCTGTCTCCACTTCCTTATTCGATTTAATCAATTCTGATATTTGGGGGCCAGCTCCTCTATCTTCTCCATCTGGCTATTTATATTATGTTAGTTTTATCAATGATTTCTCTCATTATACATAGGTCTATTTACTTAAAAATCGCTCTAAGGTACATTCTGCGTATCAAACCTTCACTGCTATGATCTTTACTTAATAGAAAGCTCGTATTAAAGTTTTTTGTTCTGACTGTGCCAAAGAGTATTTATCCTCTACTATACGCTCTATCATAACCTCTCATGAGACTATCTTTCAACAACCATGTCCCTACACTCATGAGCAGAATGGTATTGCTGAACGTAAACAGCGCTATATCCTCGATACCGCTCGATCCATGCTCATCCTTACTCTGTTCCTCCTCATTTCTGAGATGAGGTTATTATCACTGATGTTCACGTTATTAATATCACTCCATCTAGCTCTTTTTTGGTGCTACTCCTCATAGTCACGTATATACTCATACTCTTCGCTATGATCTGATTCGTGTCTTTGGTTGTCGATGTTTCGTTTTTCTGCCATCTCACGAATGTGATAAATTGTCCCCCAGAGTTATTCCCTATGTTTATTTAGAAATTAGTCTGAAACATCAAGGTTATCATTGTTGTGATCCTGCATCTCGTCGGGTTCATATATCTAGACACGTTCAGTTCGAAGAGGATTCTCTATATTACTCTGGTTCTAATAACTTTAATTTCCTCAACACTACTAATCGTTCTTCACCACCAGCTGTACCACCCACTTCCTTATCTCGGTTCTCCTTTTGAGATCTTCCTGACATCTCTCCATCTACTTTTGTTGAATCTCCCTCACCCGAGCCTTCTCATACACCATCTGCTCTCCTAGATCCCTCTCCCTTGGACGGTGCCCACTACAGAATATACTATTGACCTTTGCGCACATGTGCTAACATTTCCCCAGCCTGAGATTCCTCTTGCTCTTCATCGAGGCAAACAACCACATGTCATGCATAAACAGTATGCTTCGGTTACTTCCTATTCTCTTATCTTTTATAATTTTCTTGAAGCCATTCATACTACCATTGAGCCAAAAGTCCTTTCAAGAGGTAGTTTAATTTTCAGAGTAGCGACAGACTATGGCTGAGGAATTACATGCCTTTCAGCAAACACATACATGGGATGTTGTTTCTTGTCCTCTTGACGTCTCTCTAGTTGCCAGTAAATAGGTTTATAAGGTCAATTATCGTCCTGATAGCACCATTGAACGTCGAAAGGTCCGTTTAGTGGCTCGAGGTTTCACTCAGCAACATGGTAGTGATTATGATGAGACCTTTACTCCTGTTGCTCAGATGTCCACCATTCGTATTCTCCTTGTAGTTATTGCTACTCATCGTTGGCCCATATATCAGATGGATGTCAAGAATACTTTTCTCCATGGCTCTTTATTTGAGATAGTATATGCAACCGCCTACAGGGTACAATATTCCTCCAGGATATGCATGTCTCCTTCGCCATGCTGTTTATGGTCTCAAGCATGCATCTCGTGCTTGGTTTGAGTATTTTCGCGATGTCGTGCTCAAGGCGGGCTTTATGGAAAGTCATCAATATGTTTCTCAGTTTGTTCGCACTACATCACACAATAAAGTTTTATTACTCCTTTATGTAGATGATATGATCATTACTGGTGATGATGTTACTGGTATACAGTACACAAAATCTAAATTGCAACAACAATTCCACATGAAGGATCTTGGATCTCTTCGCTATTTTTTTGGTCTAGAAATTTCTTAGGGCATGCAGGAAGTACTACTGTCTCAACAGAAGTACCTCTCGGATATTCTAACTCACGCTAAGCTAACTGACATTGTAACTGTCAATACTTTACTTCAACAGAATGTCAAACTTCGCTCTACTGATGGTTAGCCTTTATCTGATCCTACCCGATACTGACATCTTATTGGTCAGTTGGTCTATTTGTGCATCTCTTGACCAAATATCTCTCAGGCTGTTAGCATTGTCAATTAACTTATTAATGCCCCACATTCTATACACTATGCTGCCTTATTACTAATTCTTCGGTATCTTCGGGGTACTAGTACTCGCTCTCTTCTATTTTCTACTATATCCGATTTAGAGCTTCGCGCATATTCTGATGCTGATTGGGCTAGTGATCCAACTACCAGAAAGTCTACCACAGGTTATTGTGTATTTCTTGGTGTTTCCCTTATTTCCTGGAGGAGTAAGAAATAAGATGTTATTTCCCTTTCTAACACCAAGGCAGAGTATCGTGCAATATCCATAACAGCTAAAGAGATTATTTTTCTTCATCGTCTTCTCAGTGATTTCAATATTTCTGTTCTAACTCCAAACATAATAAAATCAACGCTCATTTTATTCGTCAACAAGTTATCAAGGATAAGATAATTCAACTTTCTCATGTCTTATCCGTCGATGTGCTTGCAGATTTCTTCACGAATGTCTTACTTATGCATCGATTCTAGTTTTTTGTATGCAAACTCATTTTGTTTGATCCAACATGAGTTTACGGGGGACTGTTGATATTATTGTATGTGTTAGTAGTAGGTTTAGTCACATCCGTTATGAGAGCACACCTCACTCTCCTCTACTTGTATATATATGTGTGTGTACACATTCAAAACTTAATCTAAGGAAAATTTACCGCAAGACTTTCTCCCTCCTTTAGCAACTTGATTCTATCGTATCAAATGATGCATAAATATTTTTTAAAAAAAATATCCAAGAAAAAAAAGGATAATTAGCACTTAAATATCTTATAATTTCCTTAATTTTCACTTATATAGCTTCAGTTCTTTTTGGCAGCATTTATATACCCTAAAAATTTTAAAATTTGTACTTTAATACTTTTTTATGCACGCATGACAATGTTCCTCCCAACAATATTTTATAACACTCACATGTTAATTTTAAAGTTTTTTAACATTTAATTTTTGTTAAATTCATTGTTTAGCCCAACCTTAATTCTATTTTAAACTGACCTAAATTCTATTCTATTGAAAAACTATTAACAATAAAATAAACAAAAATTAAGGGCTCAAATGTTTTAAAATTAGCATATAAGTATTACATCAGAATTTTAACAATAAATTAAACAAAAATTAAGGGTTAAAATATTCTTAAATTAACATATATAAGTGCTGCAAAAAACAAGTGAGAGTATTTTAGTACAAACTTGGGCAACTATAACGTATTTAAGTGTTAATTAGCCAAGAAAAAAGCCACATTCTACTCACATGATAATTCAAGTGCTGGCATTAGAAATTATAGTTTACTGGAAAAAAAAGCTTATAATAGTTTCTCTAATTAAAACAATATAGATATAGATTAGTTTCTTGCAAACATACCTAATAGTTGGCGATAGTTTTATGAATTTTAACCCCTTAATTTAATTTGTTTCTTTGTAGTTATGAGACCTATATTAGGTAGGGGTGGCAAATGGGTCGACCTGACTTGACCCGACCCATATAAATTTTGACCCGACTCGTATAATATTGACCTGGCCCAACCTATCAAATAATAGGGTCAACTCGTTTATTAAACGGAGTACCCACCGACCCAAGTGACTCATTTAATTACTTTATAATTTTCATGTACTTAACATAGAGTCCATGGTTAAAGTTTTTATGGTCCTATTTATCATTTATAGGTTTTGTTACTATTCATAAGTCTAGATATTTTTAGGGTGTTTTTTATAAAATTTAAATTTTGAGAGTATTTTTTTTATAAATTTTAAAAGTTTTAGGGTGTTTTCCACAAATATCATTTTCTCAGTTGACTTTTTCTAATTTATAAAGTTTATACCCATTGCAAGTTTTGATTATTTAGTTATTTTTGAATTTGGATTTTTTGGGGTGTTTCTTGTAGTTTTTGAAGCTTTTAGGTGTTTTTTGCAAATATCAAAATTTTTATGTTATTGTTTATAAGCTATAAAATTTATAGTATTTGTAAGTTTTCATATTTCTAGCGTGCTTTATTGTAAAATATGGCTTTTAGGGTGTATCTTGCAATTTTGAAACATTTATGGTGTTTGTTGTAAATTTCAAAAATTTTTGCATAGCTGTTTATAAGTTATAGATTTTGTACTATTTATAAGTTTTGATATTTATGTCATATATTTCTATAAAATTTTGCTTTTTAAGGGTGTATTTTGCAATTTTGAAACTTTTAGGGTGTTTTCTATAAAGTTTAAAGTTTTCACGCGCTACAGTTTATAACTTATTGATTTTGTAATTTTATATAAATTTTATTGTTTCTAAGGCATGTTCTATAATAGTTTGACTTTTAAGGTTGTATTTTACAATTTTCTTAACCTTTAGGGTGTTTTTTTACAAATTTTAAAATTTTCATGGTGCTACTTATAACTTATAGGTTTTGTACTTTTTGTAAGTTATAATATTTTTGGGGCATGTTGCTATAAAAGTTTGACTTTTGAGCATGTATCTTTCAATTTTTCAAACATTTACGGTTTTTTTTTGCAAAACCTAAAGCGTAGTGGAGGATGGATACGAACCTGAACTGATCTTCTTGACTAGCTTGATCGCTATCATTTAACTAGCCTAGCTCTTCTACTTATTGCTTGTTCGGGGCCCTGAATTCATTCAAAAAGGAATGGATTCAACCTATCTATGTCCCTACTAGATCGGTGGGGATGGCAAAACTGTCCGCTTTTGGACTGAGAGGTGGATCAGTCTGGTTCTTGCTTTAGTTTCTTTCTTGCGCACTCAACCATCCTCTGGTCAAGCTCTGGACGAATCACTTTTGCTTTCTTTTTCTCTGGCTACTAAGATGTTTCAGTTCGCTAGGTTTTCTCTTGTCTGCCTATGGATTCAGCAGCAGTTCAAAAAACTAAAAACTTTCCAGTGGGTTTTTGGAATTTAAAAATTATAAAATTTTCACTCTTGATAAATTTCAATTTTTTATTTTTTTAAAATATTGACTTTTTGGGTGTTTTTACAACTTTTGAAACTATTAGGCTGTTTCTTGCAAATTATAAAATTCTCATGACTATTTGTAAGTTATAGATTGTGTAGTTATTTATAGATTTTGATTTTTCAATGGTGTGTTTTGTCAAATTTGACATATTTATGGTGTTTTTGCAATTTCAAAAACTATCAGGGTGTTTTTTACAAATTTTAAAAATTTTCATCGGTGTTGTTTATAAGTTTTAGATTTCATGTTTTTGGTAGGTTTTGATATTTTTGGGCCATGTTTCATAATTTTGACTTTTTGATGGTATATTTTGAAGTGTTTGAAACTTGTATTGTGTTTTTTACAAATTTCAAAATTTTCATTATGTTGTTTGTAATTTATAGATTTTTGTATTGTCTTGTAAGTTTTGACATTTTCATGGGTTTTGGTAAATTTTGAACTTTTGAGGATGTTTTTTAATTTTTAAACCGCAAAGCGTGTTTTCTGCAAATTAAAATTTTTTCATAATATTGTATGTAATTTTTGGTTTTTATAGTGTTCATATGTATTGATATTTGTGGGTTTGTTTTTATAAATTTTGAATGTTAAGGGTTGAATTATAAACGAGTTAAAGTTAAACCGAACGACGGGTTGATCTGTTTATGATCCTATTAATAATTGGGTTTTTTGGGTCGACTCATTTATGATCCGACCTAAATAAAGTGACATATACCCATTTATATCGGGTCGGGTTGGGTCGGATTAGCGGATCGGGTCATAAATTGTCACCACTAATATTAGGGCCCATGTATTTTCTAACGACTCACATTGCCTCCCCTATCAAAATAGCTACATTATTAATGCGTATGAGTCGTGATATATCAGTTTGTGTCGTGTACAGGTAGATTCGACCAAACTATCTATTAGTTGGGTTATTTCGGGTCTGATATAAAGCTAACCGTCTAACCCATTTTATGATCGGTTTATGGTTAAACGGATCAGTAGCTAACCCAATTCATTCCCTTGTTTTTTCTAGGATTTCTCCTAGATGTGCCAATTTATTACCGACCCACCAATCCAACCCGATCCGACGTTTATAATAAATGGAGTCAAGATTATATGGATTGGGTTATAAATGGGTCATCACGAACTCTCCCTTTTACTAGACTAGTATAGTGCACGTGCGTTGCACGTGGTATATAGTTATATTAAAATAACTAAAAGAATAATACATAGATATTGAATCAACGAGCTAATAATATAATGTATTTATGTTTTGGTGTAGTGTAATATTCTTCTTAAAAATTATCATTTTAATAAATATCTTAAGTATCATACTATAATAATCATATTTTGTAAATTATTAAATTAATATTTAATATTATATATATGCCAAAAAATAATTTCATTGATGTAGTTATTTTAATAAATATTTTAAATATTAAACTATAACCAATTATATTAATATTAATAATTAAAAAAGAGTAAATAAGAAATTACCCTCCACACAACAACTGAACTTGCTCACTTTTTCGGATGGCCAAGAGACACTCATCCAATATTCATCACAAAAGATTAAGACATAAAAAAATGAAAACATGTAATACGAATTAAAATGAGCAAAGAACCAAAAAAATAAAGCATTTAGATATGCACTAAAATAAAGCACTTTATTTATTTTGCTTTTAGAGTTTGGCGATGCGTTCTAGACTTGCAAAATACACTACTATGTAATCTCAAATGGTATTTTAGCATTCAATTAATAAAACTCCATTATATAATGAAACTAACATAAGAATTAACTTCGATTCATTCTGAAAGCATAAGGAGATTCATAACATGCAATGGAAATCACCCGCAATAACATAGTTTATAGCTATTTTGTCACAACATGCATTATTTTAATCTCAAAGAAGGTAATGTATTTTTTTCATCTCAAATATTAGTAGAATTGATCCTAGTGCCATTTAGTTCATCCTCCATCGTCTTTCAGTAGTCCTATGGTCTCGTCTTTGTCTACTCTATGGCCTCGTCTTTTTCTACTATCATTGTCGAAAGGCCTCAATGTATCATTGTTGCTTACGACAACTATCTTAACATCCCACTACCTTACTGTCATCCTCCACCTTCGTTAACTTCCCATGACCACTCCTTGGCATATATGTTCCACGACCATGTGAAAAAGGCTTGACAAGTCTTCATTCTTATTTTAACTTAATACCATGCATACACAAAATCACTACAAATGATTAAATAAATATAAAAATGGTAGCTAAAATGATCGTAACGAGATATTGAATAAATGTAAATAATATCGCAAATCTTAGTGTAATGATCAAATTTAAGATTTACCATAAAACACTTATACACTTCTGCGTCCTCATGAATTTATGGCCATTTGGGTACTTTTCTTCATAAGAACATTGGAGGTTATAAATTTTTGTTACTAATGTGGACATGTCAACATGGACATTGCTGCTTCTCGGCTTGGTCCTTGTCAACAAACTCTCAATGCGTTTTGCTGCCTCTCACCGGTGCTTATCGTTGTCAATAAATTCTCCATGAGGTTTACCACCTCTTCCTAGTTCTCCTCGGTCTCATCATCATCGTCAACAAAACCGGTGACTACCTCTCCCAGATGCTCCTCGGCTCACCATCAATCGAACCAACTTTAAAATGAATCTTTTTTAAACAAATTTTTTACTACCAAAGCTTTCTGCTCCACTTGCTCTATAGCTAAACTCCTCTCGTAGAAGCTCTCGGCCCATCTCCTTTGAGCTCCGACCCTACTATAAGTCCTCTGTCTTTGAAGTCATTAAATCTCAGAATACATTGAAGAAATTTCAATTAATGATAAGAAATATGAGTAGTCACCTTAGTAATCAATTGGAGGGAAGTTACAAAATTAAATGTCTGAATTGATGAGAAGAATTGAATCTATTGGCATTTGGAAGAGTCGGTTTATTTGTGGAGGGATTAGAAAAGAGGCGGATGTGAGGAGAATTAAGAAGGGCAGTTTGTGTTTCAGGCTAAATAAATAAATACATATTAATTACAACATAAAGTATGGAGAGTTTTGTGATTTTTTATGTGGATATAAGGATACCCTAAAGTCCTCATAAAGTATGTATGTATGTATGAGTCAATGCATGCATGACATTTAACAAATGGTTTTAGTATGTAAATGTATGTGTAATTTATGATTTATGTATGTGTGTTTGAGGGCATTTTTGGTAAAAATGTTTTAACTTGGCTACACACTGTTATAATAGTAAGTATAAATATAAGTATAAGTATAAGATTGGTCAATTAGGGGTAGGAAAAACAATTTCTGCCCATGCTCATTTACCCACGTAGCCCGTCCAAAGCCTACTCATTTAGTTAAATGAGTCTAATCGGACATGCTCATTTCAAACTACACTAAATGCACTAAATGGTACTAAATGAACAATCTTTATTCACCTGTTTGCCCGCCTGTATTCTCAAAACCAAAACTCAAAAACCCTAGGGGGAGGGTTATTCATTGGTGTAAATTTAGGGATAATTTTTAAAACAACACTTTTTGGTGTTATTCATTGGGGTAATTGGATATGGATTTAACTTTACAGTGTTATTGGTTTGTTGGGATAATTATGGGACAAATACACCACTTCCCATAAAATTACCCCAACTATATAAACATCCCCCAGACCCCACCCTCAAAATTACCCTAAAGCCCTTGCTATAACAACAACCTGGGTAATCTTGCCCTCTCCACAACGTCTCTTCTTCTTCCATCGCGTACTCCAATTTCTCCTCTTCTGCCTCCTCCTCCGTCGCCTCAACCGCCTCGGACCCAAAGCCTCCGACGCCAATCCCTCCTCCCCCGCCTCCTCCTCCGTCGCCTCAACCGCCTCTCAAACCCAGAGTCGCTTGGTACATGCCCTTTTCCCCTAATTTTTCATTTCCTTTTTTAAAGTTAATTTAGGGGTTTTTCTCCTTTTCTAAACATCTCCTTTTCTCTCCTTTTTTTGAAATCTAGGGTTTTTTAGCTAGCCGAGGTTTTGGATGGATCTATGTGATAATATTTTCTTAATTTTTAGTACTTTTTTAGTATTTATATGATTTTTTTCTTAATAATGCATTTGGTAGACTGATTTATTAAATTGTTAGTTAAACTGTAGGCTGTCTAAAAATTACTGTAGATAGTTGATCCCCATCAAACACCGATGATGGAAGTTACAATTTGACGATTTCCAGAAGACTATAATTTAAAGACTTTCACGTAGATTGATAAATGTTATAATCTGATGACCTTCACAATAACCGAGGAAAGCTCTGATCAATAGTCTTCACAATCAACAGTGAGAGTTATAACCTGACGACTCTCACATATCAAAGAGCTGAAGCAAAGATTATAAAACGACGATCTTTGCAACGCTCTGACAAAAAGAGACTACAAATTAACGGTCTTATCAAACCAAGACGCGGAAGTCCTCCCCGCGTTTCAGCATCAAGACGCAACACCAATTCAACCGCGGACACAGCTCCTTATCAGCCATCGCTAACGTAGTTCAAGCCCACAGACGCAGCTCATGTTCGGCCGCAAACGCAGCCTCCGAAAGCTGCCAACACAGCTTCCATCCACTGCCAAATGCAGCTTCCAAATTGCTGCAAACGCAGCTTCCAACAAGCTGTCAATGCAGCTTCCAAATTGCTGCAAACGTAGCTTCCAGACGCTGTGTTTGGACGCAAAATTCACGCCAGAACGCGGATTTTATATTTGACTCGTTCAAACACGAGCTGAATGGTTTAAAATCCGTTTTCCACGATCTAAGGGGATCACAACTCCACTCAGGAGTGATTTAAAGGGCGGTTACATCCCATTAGCCCTACAAAGAAGCGATTTTAGGGGCAGTTACATCCCCTAATTGCCTATAAATAGCTAAAAGATCAGCTTAGTTCGGATCGAAGAGGAGGAGGGGGGATATCTTTGGATTTTTGAGAATTTTGGAGATTTAGAGATCGGCTTCTTCGGATCATCTTCTCGGCAACAGATTCTTGAGGCTATCTTCGTGCTTGGCTTGTATAACCAATTACGGTTAAGATCAATCAACTCTTTTACAAGAGTTTAAACTCGCTCTGAATTATCAACTCGTTTAGAGTTTCAAACTTGCCACGCAAGTCCTCCACAACATCAAATCGTGAGGAGAAGATACCGTTCCAGTGAAACAAGACGTTCGAATCGTCAACGAGAAGCAAACTCGACGCGAGCATTCGAGGGAGACATCTCATCGCTACCGTGAAGAACCCAGACTTAAACAAAGGGGAGAATTCAGATCAATTCTCATCTCTTTTGTAATCGGAATTCAAATTGTAATTGAGATCGAGAGAATACAAATCAAATTTTTTTCATTTTATTTACTACAAATTTTCCACCAAACATACACGCAGACTCTATATGAAATTAATTCTATGATAACAGTGGGCAGTAGAAGCTTGTGTCTTGATAAACAATTAGTTTTAGCCTATTTTGCGGTGAAGTTTTGTCTTCGTATCTGACAAAGAGAAACCAATAACTTCATGTTTCATTAGCAGTTCTTGTGTTTGATTGTCACCTCAAATATTTAACATAAGTTCACAGGGTCCTTTTCCCATGAAAAACTAGTTTGACTCATTGCATTTGTGTTTGATTTTCTATGAAAAGCTTGCTGCTTCTCTATTTTCCTTCCACTTATGCAGAGTCTGTTCTTGAAGATATGGTTGAAAGTTCATGGCATGATTAGTTACACATCTGATTTATACTAACTTATAAAACTTGTCTTAACTTTAAATATATTGTCTTATACTCAGTATGTCACCCATTGGTTTACTATTTCAAAATTTTATCTAGTGTCTGGACAACTAATATGAAGAATTATACATGTGCTTCCTTGTATTCCTTTGGGAGTGTTGGCTTACTGTGTAGAGGAATTCCTATGAATTGCTACAAGTTATTTATGGAACTTGCTGATTTGAGATATTAAAAGGGGGAACATAATATACCGTAGCTAGAGCACTTTGATGGCTGATAAAATGGAAGGGGTGACTTTGTTGCTAGGGCATTAGCTGCTGTTATGTTGATTCACAATAAAATGAATGAAGATTAAAAGGGGGGACATCAAATTTTCCCAGTGTTGCCTTCTTGTGTTTATATTATTTAATTAGTCTTCAATATTGCATACTACATAAAGCTATAGTCTTAAGAAAATGAATTTTAGTCATTATTGATATTTACGTTGTAGGATGAATTTTGCTTCGGAAACTCAAAATGTAGAAGAGTACTCTCAAGATGGTGAGAGAGCCAAAAAAGCTAGGTGTGATTATGTAATATGATCAGAGCAAGAGAATAGAGAGCTACTAAGGCTTTTAGTGGAGGAGGTGAAGAATAACAACAAGATGGATAATGACAACTTCAAGAAATATACCATCACTCAAAATGTGTTGCCATTCATGAATGCTAAATTAGGAAGAACTTTTAAATTTGATCATGTAAAGAATAAGATCAAGAGTTGGAAGAGGACGATTGAACCAATTGAATTACTATTAAGTAACAATTCCTCGTTTGGTTGGGACCCAATATCTCAAAGAATTACTAGCTCTATTGAGGTGTGCGAAAATTACAAACAGGTTAGATTGTTAATTACCAAAAGTTTTGTAACTACATAATATATTGTTATGTTTGCTAATTACAAAAAAAAACTAATTTATTGTCTTTGTTTTTTTGACAGGCTCATCCTAATACACCAATGCTTAAAGATAAGTTGTTTGAAAATTTTAAGGATATGTAGATGGTGGTGGGTAGCCACTCAGCTAGTGGGAGAGCAACTGGAGGCTTAGGAAGTGAGGGTGTAAAGAGTGTGCCATTACATAATGCATTGGGTGAGGTATATTTGATGATGAGATTGGACTTGATGCTATGGGTGAAGCAGAACCTACCTAACCATCAGTAGATCCTCCACCACCTCCCCTAATAGCACTCTAGGTCGTGGCACTCCCATGTCTGAATCTGTATCATCGACCTTTAGCACTAGCAGAAATATTCGTAGAGCACCTTCCCGCACCACCGTCACTACATTGTCTCAACTAGCCGTGCAAGAAATGGCGAGTGGAGTTATAATTATAAGTAAGGCTTTACAAGAGTTAGTCACATAGGTGAGGTTGTTGCGAAGCCGCAACCAACCGTGGGTCGAGGGAGTGGTTTCAATTCCAGAATTTAACGATGAAGAATGATTAGCTATCCTTAGTCAAAATATTTCCCAAGACGTGAATGATATGTTTGTGAAGATGAATGATGGTCAAAGGAGAAGGTTTATGATTTGGCGCCTGACTGGAGTATTTCCAAATGACGACAATCACTATGCTTATTAATGACTATGCTTGTGGACCGTAGTTTGATGGCTACTATTTTGGAGTTGTATTTTTGGGAACATAGACGTTGTTAGTTATATGCTTTTGGACTTTTATGTTAAGCACATGCATGCTTTGATGACTACATGGTTTTAAATATCATTTTTGTACATATATATGTATGTTAAGCACATGGATGCTTTGAATGACTATTTAAAGAGTTCTTATACAGAAATTATGTTAAATTGCTTTCTTGGTTGGGATTGTGATTTGGTTTCGTATGACTATTGCTCCTGAGGATCATAGAAATGAATGCAAAATGCATGCATCTTTGTTGTGATGGAATTCTTGTAGTGAAAGTAATTGGTGAATATCTTGTAGTAAAAATCTTACTATGTTTTTATTTCATAATTAATACAGGATGGAAGATAATCAGAATGTCTCTATTTTGCTATTTCATGAGGATACTGATTATCTCCTCATTCACGTTATCAACATGGTTGTACAAAATAGGAGGTCTAGTCACGAGTATCTCACACCTCATATCACAAGAGGAGATAAATATACGCATCTTCCAACTCAGACATGGCATTACGGACATTGGCCTTCAATATTTGAAATCTAAGATGGAGAGCAATCCACGTGACTTTCGTCGAGTATATCGTATGTATCCAGATTGCTTCATGAAATTGTGTATGGTCTTGTGAGAACGTGGGCATTTACAAGATACACGGTATATCAGCGTTGAGGAGATGATTGTTATTTTCCTTCTCACTGTTACTCAAAATTAACGATGTCGCATCACCACCGAGAGGTTTGATCGATCCCGATTTGTAGTCAATGTTTGTTTCATTAAGGCACTCCAGGCCCTTGTGTCATTAGCCCATCGTATGATGGCTCCTCCTCCTACCGATCCACCAGAAAAGGTCACATCTGAATCTCGTTTTTGGCCTTATTTCAAGGTATTGAAATTTAAATAAACTATATAAGTCTTCATTCATTATTATTATAATTTTAAAATCACATTTCATATATGTTAATGGGAATATATAGGACTGTATTGATGCTATTGACGGGACCCACATTTCATGTATGGTGTATGGTGAGGACCAAACTCCGTATCGTAATAGACATGACTATCTTTCTCAAAATATCCTTACAACATGCATATTTGATCTTAGGTTTATTTATGTCTTAGTGGGATGAGAGGGATCTGCCAATGATTCGCGGGTCTTGAAGGATGCAATGAGTAGAAGTGCATGTAGTCTTTCACTTCCAAATGGTAAATATTTTTTTTATCAAATTGTTAGATTTTATATTTATTGATTATAATTCTAAAGAAATGTTAATGCAGGTAAATTTTATCTAGTTGATTGTGGTTACCCAAATAGGCTACAATTCTTGGCTCCCTATCGGGGTACGATGTACCACCTTAAAGAGTTTGGCCCAGCTATCAACCGTTAGCGACCACGCAATACTCATGAGTTATTCAACCGTCGACATTCATCTCTTAGAAATTGTATTGAACGTATTTTTGGCGTTTTCAAGTCTAGGTTTAGTATTTTTAAGTCTCAACCTCCAGGTTTTCCATATGAGACTCAAAAAAGTATGATTTGGGCATGTATCGGTCTGCATAATTTTCTGAAGATGGAGAACTCTGACGATGACTTTGAAGTTTTTGATCTTCCTCCAGAGGCACCACACAATGTTGCTCCGATTGATGGTGATTCTGATGAGGACGATGCCCTACAAACTCAACAAGCACAGCGGATAGCTACATCACGTTGGAGAGAACAAATGACAACACAACGCGAGAGGATGAGACAAACGTAGCCCAAGGAGTCTAGTGCAAAATTATATGTCGGTAGATTATATTTATAATAATTAAGATTTAAGTTACTGACTAAAGACTTTATTTGTAATAATTGAGACTTTATCATCATTGTAATAGATGTAGGAATGATTAAATAATTATTGCAATTGAAAATTTTGTTAATATAGCATAATAGTTAAAATAAACATCAAAATATTCAAAGATTGATTAATATTAGTATTATTATTAATATTTTATATTAAAATAATCTTAAAAATAATATTATTGTATATTATAACTATTATTTATTTAATCATTTGATATTTTATCAAGTTAAACTTGAACTTAATTGATTTATAATATCATATTATAAAAAGATGTCAAAGCAATTGTTGCAATTGTTCCATTCAAATTATCCCATTATTTCATTTTACCCCGTTTGTCCCACTCAAATTATCTCGAATTGGAGCAATTTAACCCAATTTGACCCAATTTACACCGATGAATAACCCCCCTCCCCCTAAATCTCTTCTGTTTCTCACTCTAGGCCAGCTGAGCTCCTCATCGGCGTTGATCCCGACCCCAACCCCTCTCCTCCGCCTCCTCCTCCGCCGCCTCAACCGCCTCTCGAACCCAGATTCTCCGATGCCGCCTCCGCCCCGGCATCACCTCTTCCGCTGTAGTCACTGCTGAAGTCGCCGCCACTTCCTGCGATAAAAATCTTTCTCTCAGGTGAATCCCAATCTCAAATCTTTCGATAAAATTCAGTCAAAATTTTCTATCTAAATTCTAGATGCACATATCGTAATCTCGGATCTAGGTTTTCCCCTAAATATTTGACCGTTCCTTTCTCATGCCTCTTCGTCTTGTGGTTTTGTCTCCCCAACAAGATCGAATCTCTCACTGAGAATCCATGGATGAGGAAGATTAAGGTAAGGTTTTCAATCATGGATTTGATTAGGAAATCTGAGGTTAATTTCATTTTTTTTCTTTTGGTATTTGGTTTGGAAATCTGAGGTTAATTTTGCAAATGTGTGAGGTCTGTACTTTTATCCAAGCTTGTAAATGGTTCCGTCATGAACTTGTCTGCCTTTGTTTGTTCATCTTTTTTAATGTTCCTATCTTTGCATGTAAATTGATTTTAGACTACTTGCATGTTTGTAAATGTGCATTAATGATTGTTTGTAATTTAGGTTGAATCTTATAGTTCATTTGTTAGTAACGAAACTCTTTATGAAAATGTAAAGGGTTAAAATTTTTGTTCTCTGTCTACATTTCCTCTTACCAAGGTAGTGAGTTCCTTTTTATGTTAATACTTGCTTTGGGGAAATATAGGCTTGCCGAAAATGACTGAAAATATAAAATGATATACTTGGTTGCTCTAGATTATGCTTATGTAAGGGATTACTGCTACATATACACAATCACAATAGAGAGAAATAAGCGAGAAAAATTTGTATTTGTTATATCCCTTTATCTTGAATTCAAAGCCCTAAAGTTTGTTTCTTTTTGTTATGAAATAGATTTTATTTTGTGATATAAAACTTAACCTAAATTTCCTAAAATTTACAGCTCGTATTTGATCATTCAAGCCCTTTTTCAATTTCTTGGGAATCCAAGACTTGGAGGAACGAAAGGACATATAGTGCAACTTCTCCAGCTCACAGTCAGGTATACCTCCTTCTCTTGGATTCAAAGTCCTAAAGTTTGTTTCATTTTCTTATAAAATAGATTTTATTTTATTATATATAAAACCCAATTGACATTCTTTAAAAAATTGGTTATTTTTGAGTTTCTGGACATGACTACAGGAGAAAGAGCACAGTTACTAGTTAGAATGGTTCAATATGAATCCATGAATATGAATTAATAATTTTACCAACAATTAGTAGTAATTTTAAGATTACCAAGGCCTAACCACTCCCAATAGATAGCAAAGCACAACAATTGGAACTGAAGCCATGCTATGTTGGGTACTTGTATTAAGACAATATATGGTTTTGTGTACCTTTTAAATCTGTTGTAGATCGACAGCACTGCAATAGCAATAAGCTCCCACAATGTCAAAAGAACATATATAAAGCTGGAAAAGAACATGAAGAAAATAGAAAAGGACGCTTAATCTTCATCATGTGTAATAGGAAAACATCATGCCTTGTTGTTTCTCTTCCATGTTTCAATCCCGATTCACGTCCAAGTATATTACAGTCTAAGTACATTGTGCTATATTCACTAACATGATAAATAAAGAACATGTAATATATTTGCCAATAATACATATAAATAGAACTTCATAACGAATGCTTGCTACTTTTGTGTTTTTTACAGAAAGTTGTAGTGAATTCTGACTAGTGAAATAGTGGGAGAACTTCTAGATTATGATTAAATTCCTCCATAGAAAACTTGCATCTTTTAAAGTTTTTGTAGAAGACTTGCTCACAAATTAATACAATGTACAGTTGTTAGATGGTTGATTATCTTTTTTTGCAAGGTGACTTTGTGGAAGCTACTGAGCAGTGTATCACAATCTATTAGTACTGATTACACTATTTGGTTTAACTTTTTTTTTTCCGGATATATGACCTGCAAATGTAGCCCAATCTATTAGCACTATGATAGCATCTTTTGTATTCGGAAGCAAAGTTAGTTGAAGCTGTTTATGAACTTAAATCAAGCAATGGTAATGGAAAGTTTGTGTCAGTGTGATGTGTATCATGTTCTCATGTGATATATTGTTATATTTCTTAGTATTTTATCACAAGCCTTGCACCAGGTCATGAGTGGCAATTATTGGTTTTAGTTCTTGAAGTTTGGATTAAACTCTACATTTTTGTTCCTTACTGTAAACATGTATGTTACGCAGAGCCTAATATATTATGTATTACATCATATGTATATTTGCCAATAGAATTCTTTTGACTCATTTGTAGAATAAAAATTCTATTTCTAGTTTTTAATTCTCGAAGGATTCTATTTGGGTAAAAAAAAAAACTCCTAGAAAGTTTGGACAAAAAACCCTCAAAAGGTTGTAAAAAACCCCAAAAAGTTTGCAAAAAAATGCTCAAAAAGTTTGCAAAAAGCTCCCGAAAAGCCCCCAAATGTTTATAAAAAGCCCCCAATAGTTTGCAAAATGTCCCCTAAAAATTTACAAAAAAACACCCCAAAAGTATAATATACATAACTACTATAGTTAAATGGGTAAATGGGTGGCCCGCTTGTTAAATGGGCGGGCAAAAACCCGCCTATTTAGAAAATATTAAATAAATCATAAATGGGTAAATGTGTATAACACGCACGCCCATTTAATACCCAAATTCACTCATTTAACACCCCTATGGGTCACCTAATTATGGGTGACCCAGACTGAACCATTTACTACTGACCCATTTAGATCTAGATGGGTGAAGCAGACATAACTTAGAAAGAACTTGGAACTCTGAGAGTCTGAGGGTGGGGGGAGAAATCATTGGACTCTCATCCCCAAAAACCCTCGACTCTCATCTCCAAAAGCCCCAGACTTGATATAGCGGCGGGTGGCGGGGGCGAGCGTTGAGTGGAGGATAGCGGCGACGAGCGGAGGCGGGTAGCGGCGAGCGGAAGCCAGCGACGACGGTGAGAGCTTTCTCAACAACAGAGTATTTGGTGGCTGTTTCTATAGCTCTTTGGATATTCAAACGACAAGTATTATAGTATGAATTTGAATTGGGATTTGGTTCATTGCTTGTTTTTGCTCCAATTTTCTTTTGTTTAAGTTTCTATTTGAATTTCAATTTCATCCTAAAGTTCTAATTTGTCAATTTTGTATTCCCATTGCATTAATTAGATAATTTGATGCCTAAACACTAATTGGAATCAAACATCAAGTTATCTAGTATGAATTGAATTAATTGGTTGTACTTTGAATTGAATTGGGGATCAATCCATACTTTGTTTTGTTGCAACAATTTTTATTTGTTTTAGGGTTATTTGCAATTCAATATCCATCTTGTTGGCTGGAAGAGCTTCTGTCAAGATGTAATGAGTTTATGTCAGTTGATGATCTTCTTTTGTTAAATGATGTTATCTTCCATTGGAGACAACTGTTACATGCTTTGGATGATGAAGATCATGAGTAGGAAAGGGGAAATGTAGAGGATTTTTTTTAAAGGAATGCAATAACTTTAGTGATAAACAGATATGTGTAATGATAAACGGGTTATTCGGGTTGCAAGGGTCAGGTCGGGCAACCTGTTGAATAAATGGGCGGGTAGCATTGACTCGTTTATTAAATGGGTCGGATCGGATCAAGCTTATATGGTTTCGGTTGATTATGACCCGACTTGACCTGACAGGACCCATTTACCACCCCCAGTTTCTCCGTGATCAATTTCAGAGATTTCGACTTGTTCGAGGGAGCTCTACTACTTGACAAAGGGACCTCGAGAGCACTGATGATGAAGGCAGTGCTGTCGACGACGGTCGGGAGCGATGACCACCCTCGATTTAGCTTTGATGAGTATGTGATTCTTTGAGCAAGCACTTAGAGTTGGATCAGGCTCAATCTATACGTTTGATATTTGCTGTTTTGTTCTTAGCTGATTTGGTTACTGTTGCTTACATAAAGTTTGAATCTTTCTTCGATTAGTGGGTTCAATTGTTCATTATTTTTCAATTTTGGGATTAAAAAAATTTGATTTTCTTACTTGGTTAACTTCTGATCCAATTATTTTTTTGTGTTGATATTAGTAGTAGCCGAAGCAACTCCTGGTAACTTTGTAGCTTTTGATCATTAGTTGATAATTTTTTTATGGGTCAGGTCAATTTTAACCTGACCCATTTATTAAATATGAACTATATAATTAGAGTAGTGATAAGTGTACTACATTTTTCTACTACTTTGGCATTACCACTCACAAAAGAGTGGAGGTCATGATGAATCATCATTATAATTTTTAAGTGAGGTTCCCACTCCTTTGTGAGTAGTAGTGCCAAAATAGTACACAAAGAGTTGTACACTTAAGTGGGGTTAGTCAAATAGAACTCAAAATTAAAACTGAGATAATTTGTGGGACAAATTTTTATAGTGTTAGTCAATTGGAGCTAGAACTGGGATAAAATTATACAGTGTTAATAAACTAGAACTAGATAAAAAGTAGAACTGGGATAATGTTAAAAATTTATCCCACTTTTGTCAAATTTTTATATAAAAAAGAGAGTTCTAGTCCCTCAAATTATTCTAAGTTTTAATCTAGAGCTAGATGGTTAAAAACTAGAACTTTCTTATTTGTTTTTTATTTGTCATATTTTATTTCTCTATGTCTTCAAACCACAACATAATGTTAGATCACATCTCTTCTTATCCTTCTATTTAATGTTATTTTTCATTTTTTACTGAATATTAGAATTGTATGATTAATTTAAATTTAAAAATTACAAAATTCATGTTTTATTAAGAATTAATTAAAATTAAGAAAATGATGCCTAACAGTTAGAAAAGGAAAGAGAAAAAAAGGAAAAACTTTGTTTTTTAATTGTATTACAATAATAATTCTAAAAATATAAAAAAGTTATAAATTATAATAATAATAATATCTTATCATCTATCCAACAGTTCTTCAAGATTAATTAACACAAAAGTAAATTATTAGTAGAAATCATAGTAAGATTTAAAACATTAGTTGTCTTATCATCAAAATACATGACTTATATGCTTATTGATTATTAAAAATTATCCTTAATTATACTAACAATTGACCAACTAAAAAAAATAAATATCCTGTTTTAAAAAAATTCTCCCAATTATCTCGCTACAATATCCCACTTAAAAAAATTATCCCGTACTAAAAATTGTTCCACTTCTATATAATTTTTTTGAAATATTTCATATCTATATGTTTGTGTGTGTATATAGAGAGAGAAAAATGGAGAACATTGGTACCAAGTTGCTCTATAGAACCTGGTAGTAATGTGGATTGATCTGGCTCCTACATCACTACTCGAAAATAGAGCCTCAATCACTTTTCACCTACTTCAATGTAAATGTAGGGATCAGATCAGTCCACATCACTACCAAGTTTGATGGAGTAGCTTGGTACCAAGTTTCTCTATTTTTCTCTCTCTATATACACACACATACATATAGATATGTATATATACATAAATATACATACATATACATATATTTGTGTACATGTGTGTGTATACATATACATACACACGCGCGCGCGCACACATACACATATATACATAATATACGTATATATATGTATATATGTATATGTATATATATGTATATGTGTGTATAGAAATATGGAGGAACTTGGTACCAAGTACAAGTTTTTGTGCTTAGTTATGAGGTGACATATTGTCCTCCACTCATTCAAATGGGGGACCACATTCACATGGGTTGGGGGGAGGGGTGAATGTTAATGAGACACTTCACTTCCAAGTACAAAATTTGTACTTGGTACTAAGTTCCTACAATTTTCTCATATACACACACACATACATACATATATATATGTATATACATGCATACATACATATATGTGTATATACACACACATATTTATATATATACATATGTATGTATGTCACACACACATACATACATATGTATATGTATATATATCTGTGTGTGCGCGCGCGCGTGTAGATATATGTATACACACAAACACACACTATATGAACACACACTATATGTGTGTGTGTGTGGGTATGAGGTGGCGCCTTATTTTGTTCAAGAGATAGCCATATGGTGAGGCCCACTCTTCACATGGGTGGGGCCTCACCACTCTTATCTCTTGAAAGTTCATTTAGCAAAATCACCGCCACCTTACAACCATCAATCCCTCTCTCTCTCTCTCTCTTTATATATATA
>BQKN01066048.1:24359-47427 GCA_022839385.1 Asparagus kiusianus
ATATATATATATATGCGCACACATCTTCTACTAAACTCAAACTTACCTTTCTTTGTGAGGTTCGGGAAGAAATTACACTCATTTTCTATTGAAATTAGATTTTTATTCATCTTCACAAATTATTTGTTTCTTTAACAAAATCATTAACAATCATACGTCAATACTTCACAATCATATTTCAGTGCTTCCATGATCTTGTTCGAATGGAGAAATAACAAACTAACAGTTCCTGATTTTTAATCTCATGATCTTGTTCTGTGTAGAAAATATGGAAATAGGAAGGAAAGAAATTTGTATCAGCTAATAGAAAACTGAAAGTTTTTTAGGGAAAAAGCAGGACTGAAAGAGAAAGGAATGGAAGATGGAAAGTTTTTGTAGAAAATTGAAATGTGTATCAGCTTTCTATTTCCAGCTAATAGAAAATTAATATGGTGCACATGAGCACTGCCACATCAGCACCACATCAGGTTAGTGTGGGAGTAGTGTAAAAATTGTAGTGTTGTTGTCATTCTCTTTCGCCAATAAAGCTTACTTAATTTATATTAAGTGATATATATCTAGTAATTGCTTAGTAGCACTAATTCAAATTTATTCACACTCCCTCCTCCAATATAATAAGAGAATAACTATATTTTTCATATTTTCTGACAATATTTTTACTGCACTATTGTAACTTTGTTTTTATTTCTTTGTGAATTAAAGTGTCTTTATTTCTTTCCTTGGGATGGAGGATGTACTACCATCTCAGCAAAAACATGCTTCTTGCTGCTATTAAGGTGTCGTGCACTATGATTTAAGTTTCATGCAACTCCAATTACATTAAACCGATAAAATTTTCATATTTTTCCATTCTTGGCCTAATTGTGGATGTATAATTGCTTTGAAATTAGTAAACATGTCCCATCAACATGAAAAAAGAGGAATCACGACATAAGGGAGGGTGATTAGAACCTCATCATTATATTTCATGACTGCAAAATGTTCCTGGAAAGAGGACATTTTATGATATCACTATTCTGAAAAGTTACACTTAAATAAAACTATGAAAATAGACCACAATTGAGAATTTCAATTATAATTATTCCACATTAAAGCTACATTCTTATCACGAGCTTAGTAATTGAAATGTGTCATGTTGAATTAAAGTAATTAAATAAGCTTTCCCTTGTACAAATATAGATCAATTCATTATTACCATAAAAACATCATTATGCACATGAAACTGAATGATTAACTTTATGAATCTTGATATCCCTCTTGAATTCGAGCTTAAATTTTTTATTAAAAACTCTTCATTATTTTGCAGTACAATTTGACATTTTTTCATGAAACAATTCATTGTTTTCTTTTAAATTCTCTATTTAACATCTGTGGCCCTTAATCCCTTTCCAATTCTCACAGTAAAAAGTGATTCTTTTTGTGTTTTTTTACTGTGCAGAAGCTTTTCTATATACAATGGATGAACAACGAAGGCACAGGATCTTGATGGTTTCTGATTTTTTCTACCCAAATTTTGGTGGAGTGGAAAATCACATTTACTACTTATCACAATGCTTGCTCAAGTTGGGTCACAAGGTCTGATTGCCCTTCTTTTTGTGTCTTTAAGTCTCATAGCCCTTCAAATTCAGCGCTGTTTTTTGTCTACAGTTAAATCTGATTTTTAGCATATCCCTTACACAGTTAAAAATATTGTATCTTAGGCTGTTGTGATGACACATGCTTATGGAAATCGGTCTGGAGTACGCTACATGACTGGAGGATTGAAAGTTTATTATTTGCCTTGGAGACCATTCCTCATGCAGAATACACTGCCCACTTTCTACTTGACACTTCCTATTATAAGGACCATCCTTGTTCGAGAGAGGATATCTGTAGTGCACGGGCATCAAGCATTTTCAACACTCTGTCATGAAGCCTTGTTGCATGCACGAACCATGGGTTACAAAGTTGTATTCACGGATCATTCTTTGTATGGGTTCGCTGATGTTGGAAGCATTCACATGAATAAGGTGTTGCAATTTACTCTTGCTGATGTGGATCAGGCAATATGCGTTTCTCACACGAGCAAAGAAAATACAGTTCTTCGATCCGGAATACCTCCAAATAAAGTCTTTGTAATACCGAATGCTGTTGATACCGCCATGTTTACTCCTGCTCCTAATCAGCTCAGCTGTGATGAGATTGTTATAGTAGTGATTAGTAGATTGGTTTATCGGAAGGGTGCAGATCTTCTTGTTGAAGTTATTCCAGAAGTATGCCGTCTATACTCAAATGTGAGTGACATTGAACAGTTCAATTTTCACCCCTTTTTATACTATAATGGAGCAAGTTTGAAGGAGATGTAACTAGAATTGATGTTAGTAAAACTCCTCAGAACTTTTGCTTATAATTGCTTAGGAGTTAGGACAACCTTTTTCATGTTTTTTCTTTAGTCCAGACCAGATAAATTATCTGTTTCAACAGTCCCGTTGCATTTGTATTTTATAGTCTTATTCTCTTATAGTTCTCTTTTTAAGGTCCGCTTTATAGTTGGGGGAGATGGACCGAAACGTGTGAGACTCGAGGAGATGCGGGAAAAATACTCTCTCCAGGACAGAGTGGATATGTTAGGTGCAGTTCCGCATGCTAATGTCAGATCTGTGCTTGTATCAGGGCATATATTTCTAAACAGGTATTATCCCCTTGTATGTCTCATAACTTCTCCCATAATCAAAAATTGTTGTCTCCTGGTGCTAGCATTCTGTTAGTTCTTAATATGTGTCTCATAACTCACAGTTGTAGCTATATAATTGATAACTCCGTAATTCTGAGTGGCATCACTTATTTCTTCACTCTGTTTATGTTGAATGTTATATGGACATGAATATGGAAATGCTGTCTTTGAATTCACGTGAGCTATGATTTAATTGACCTAGCCGTGCAGCTTGCTGCCTTTAGAGCGCGTACTGTGGATAATATGTTACTCAAAGCAACTACTCAAGTAATAAAACTTTATAGGAAAGTTTAAATAGTAGTTGAATGTAGAGAATTTAGAAAAAAACTGTAGGAGGTAGAAGAGGAGCAGTATCAAGCCTTAGAAGTCTCCTATTTTAAGGACTATTCTGTTTCCTGGTTTGCATATATGTATGTTTGCTACAAAACTTGCTTTAATTGGGAGATGCTCAGATGATTCTTTAAACCTTTGTTATTCCTGGCTTATCAAGGAACAAAGCTTTAACTTGAAGATAGCGTACGAGTAAATACATAAGCATTTCATTACTTTCTTCTATTCATATTTTATGTGTTAAGAATGTCAAACTGTCTATAGTAACACTTGGACTGAAGTCAGGCTGTCACTATTGGTCTCAACAGAGCAGCTGCTTTTTCACAAAAAGAGATTTCATAATGCTGGTTTCGAAAGTTCTCATATGACATAGACATGCATAGTAATAATCCAGGTTTCTCGGAACATGTGCATGTTATATCTAAACCTGCAAATAATAGTGTTGTGTGATAAACAATTTACGGTTTGTTCATCTCGCTGCTGTTCAGAGCATAACATGTTTGTTTGAAGAGTTAAGACATCAATCGTACATTGTTATCTTTTTATTTTCCTCATTTTTGGGGTACAATCCAATAGTATCTCCTACTATGTTTGTTGATGTGATCTAAAGAATGGTCCTTTTCAGTTCTCTTACAGAAGCTTTTTGTATAGCCATTTTGGAAGCTGCTAGCTGTGGATTACTGACTGTGAGCACAAGAGTTGGAGGTGTTCCAGAGGTTTGCACTTTAGACCCTTTTATTTCTTTTGTGTTTTGGTCAGATTTCAGAAACTACAGCTTTATATTCCTTATTTCATGGCAGGTTCTGCCTGATGACATGATAGTACTTGCAAAACCAGTTCCAGATGATATGGTTTTGGCCATCAAGAAAGCAATTTACATGCTTCCTGGTATCGATCCTCAAGCCATGCACCAACGTGTAAGTCTCATATCCATCGACGTGATAATTGTGTATAGTTTTGGCTGGTTGACCTAGTTATTTAAACTTCTTTCTTCTGTTTATATATAGAAGTAAAGCTTGAATCTACTGCTCATTTAGTCTTCTTATTTGTTGGATTTTGTTCAGATGAAAAGCCTCTATAGCTGGCCAGATGTTGCTAAAAGAACGAAGGTTGTATATGACCGTGCATTGCAATGCTCCAACCAGGATCTTATGCAACGTCTTCCTAGGTATTTTTGTTTTCTTCTGAATTCCCCTCTCGATTTGAACTTTAAAATGTCTTTTTAGTTAGATATTCATCGATCCTGTTTTACTCTTTCTGTATGCTTGTTTGTACTGATGACCGAGACTACACTTAGAATTCAGCACCTTTTTCAAGCCAGTAGATAGACGGCCTCTAACTCTTTACTGTGTATTAATAGCTAGATACTAATGTTGTGAAATTCAGATAATTGAGCTTATCTAGTTTTGTAGTGACTTCTAAGATTCTGTGCATTTGTATCCTTTGCTCTCTTTCTGTCTTAATTTGATGTTTTATCCCTGGATAAAGATTTTGAGATGGCACTTTGGGGAAGAATAAGAATCACCCATCATGCTTATGAACAAACTCAAAATGCCAGTTATGGGATTGACTTCCACAAGATATGGACATTCACCTATATTAAAAAAAAAAGAGCCTAGCTCCACGTTCCAAATTACTGTTAGCGGGAAAAGGCTATTGCTACTGCTTATCATGTGATCCCTGAGTGGAGTATGCTTGATAGTAATTGTTGACATAACACACTACGAATTTGTTTCTTAAGCATACTGACTTAACAAAAGAGTTGCCAGCCTGTAGAATATTAAGCTTTGTATTTAGACTTAACAAAAGAGTTGCCAGCCTACAAAAGAGTTAGCGGGAAAGGGCTATTGCTAGCGCCTAGCTTTCTATCTGAAGTAGCCATTTTTTTCCACGTTACTAAAAATTGACCAGCCTAAAGATGGGTGGAGGTTACGTCAGGGTACATGGAGAAAATAAAAGTACCTTCTTATGCATATAGTTCTCATTTTTCACCTTGAACTTGTTCTTTTCTCTATGCAATTTTGTTTCTAAAGTTCACATTGCTGAGTGGAGAGCAGTTCAACATAAGAAATTGCTTTTGGAACAACACGGTCAGCAGGAGAAGAAAATGTTAATTTCACATAACCCCATGAACATAGGGGTTTTCACATTACCCTGAACTTTGTTTGTCTCACATAATCCTTGAACTTTGGGATGTCTCAAAAAACCCCCCTGAACTTTAACCTCATTTTACTGGACCCCCCTTCCGGTATTTGCCAATAAATAAATTCTCCTTGAGGGAAAAAAAAATCCATCCTTATGTCATTTATAAAACGGTAGGAAAACCCCCCCCCCCCCCCCCCCCCCCCCCCCCCAAAAAAAAAATAAAAAAATAAAAAAATAAAAAAAAATCCACAAATAGTAATAATAATAATAACTCTCTCAAAATTGGGTTCTTTTCTGTCTCGAGGAAATTTTATTTATTTGCAAATTATTAGTAGGGGGACAGTGATAAAAGTTCGGGAAGAATTTGGGGTGTCTTATGAAATTATTCCAATGTTAAATCATACCGTTCTATAGAAAAATTAAATATTTTTTTCTTTGCTCTAATAATTTTCTATATACTTGTAAAATGAATAATCTTCTAAGTATTAATTTTATAAAACCCTGGTGCTGTCAGTAGAACAACGTTCATCTCTAGTGGTGGGTTCCTCAAGTCTATAGAACCGAAACACTATCTAATTGTCATTTTCTACTTCATTTTTCTTTTGTAGATACCTTAGATGCGGGGCCTGGGCAGGCAAGTTGTTTTGCCTGGTCATGATCATCAATTATCTTCTGTGGCATCTGTTACAATTTTTTCAGGTAACCTGTTAGCATTGTACCATCTCCGCATATTCTCACTCGCTTCCATTCTTTTAGGGTTAATCGCATATACATCCTCTGTGTAGTCATCTACACTCCCTAAAGTATTTTATTAGCATTTATACCCCTACCCCTTAAACAGCATACAATATTTAGATGTCACGTGGGATTCACATGAAATTACCCTTTGGCCTCTAAAGTATGAGCGCAATTTATTTTTTTTAAACTTAACTGAGGATATTTGTCATGTAATTCCCACGTGACATTTCAGACCTGACCAAGAAATAATGTCTTTGTGTAGGGGCATAAGTGGCTAAATCCCAGTAGTACATGTGATGTATTTGCAACTAACCCATTTCTATCTCGAAAGAGTAAAAGATTGGTCTAAGCGAAGCAACATCTTATATCTTTTGTCAGCCATCAGAGAGCATAGAAGAGGTGCCAGACACACCATTAGCTCAGCATCAACACGAGGATATGCTACACAATTTCAATGAAGTTCAGGATCAGATCTGATTCCATCAATTCCGTCAGCAAACTCAGTTCTTAAAAGCGTTTACATCAAAAGATATGAAAATTTAACGAAGAAGGGATTTTGGTCAAATTCAAGACATTTTGTTGTTTCTAGCTAACTAACAAGGCTGAAAACTAAGAGCCCTTATTTTGAGGATGGCTCTTTTCTTCCACAATTGCAGGAGTTTGAAATTTCTCAGGTCCTTTAATCGATCTTTTCCATGTTTTTTTGTTGTTTTTACTGTCCTTTAATTCGACTTTATTTTTTCATGCATCAATCCATTATGTAGAAATTCTTAAAGCTGATTTGGTGCTCAATTTATGCGTGGATAAATTATGTTGGAGGAGCCTAATTCTGTCGGTTGTCTTGTTAAAACCAAATTTGAATTATAAAAGAAGCTCACTTGTTCTCCGTTTACGAGCAAACCCAATAGAGTAAGCTATCTTTCAAATACGAAAGTGACTTGACTTTCTGAAGGAGAGCTTCGAATTTCAATCTTCTACTATCTAACCGCTGCCTTTGACTAGAAGCAAATTTTGGTTTGAAAGCAACTCTTTCAAAATATGATATCACTTTGAAAGTTCTGTTTTTACAAAAATAAACAATGTTTGTCGAACTTACTTACAATCTTGCTGATGTGTGTGTTTGCCTGAGCAGTTAAAATATTATACAATAGTCTGCGAAATAAATAAATAATGTTGGTCTTTGATTTGTTTTTTTTTTGCCAAACTCAAAGTTAATAGGTAGATAAAAGATGTAACTTCTCCAAATTCTTCTAAAGTTTAAATTGTGAGAAAAATGTCCGAAACAATCCCAGACGAAACATGCTATTCAGTTGATATCCTCATAAACCGAACATTATTTTCCACTCTAGATGAAATTTTTCAACGAGAATGGGTCAAAATATAAGGAAATTTTCCTAGAAGATGAAATAACTCTTTTTTAAAAAAAAAAATCCCCACCTTTAAAACTTTTCATCTCAAATTCATCTAATGGAATCCTGGGGAGCTTTCTTGATATCTCATCTATCACGAAAAAACAAAAATAAAAACGAAAATAAAAATAAAAACGAGAAATTTTGATATACCCATCCTAAGAGAAATTTACTATAAAAGTAGAATTTATATCGTCTTCTATACTTAAAACGGATGGTACCAAGTCTGCCTTGTGCCAATAACTCTCACTAGCAAAGAAACATTTTTGGCATCCTATTTCAGAAACGAAAAAAAATAGAAAAAAGTACTTTTCTTTTATTTCTTCCCTATTTCTTTTCGAACAAAGTTGAGACGCAATGGAATTTTTCCGAACGCCAGAATCGTTGTTTGGTGCAGTAAACTGATCAATAAATCCTCGTTCCGACGTCATTTGGGCCTTGGACTTCATCCCTTACAAATTCAATATTTTTACCGTTTTACCCTCCACAAACCCCGCTCCCTATCCCCCAAAATCCACGTGACAAGACGCGGAAATAACTAGGAAGCCGCGTGCAGCTGGTCAACCCAGTCATTAACCGCCAGCTGCCGGTCACCCTTCTCCCCTTCGTCCTCCTGTCCAGTTCCAGTATTTGTTTATCGAACCAAAGTCATTTTCCTCTCTTTGACGAAAGGGGGAAGAGAGGGGGAGAGCGATTAAAACCCTAATTACACCCTTCTCGTCAATTAGATCGATTCCTCTCTCCCAGGTAAGCGATCTAGCTTTCTTTTAGTGCTGTTGCTGGTTATTGGCATGATTTAGGGTTTGATTTTGGAGGTTTCAGCTCTAGCTGAGTGGTCATAGTTCGGTGGTTTTCGGGTTTCAGCATAAAAAGTCTGAGCTTTGAAGGTATATGCGGTAGAGAAATAAGATTTGGTATGATTTTGGTGGAAAAAGTTTTCTTTTTGTGCTGTGGTTCACTTGGAATTTTGAAATTTAGTGGAATTTAGCTCAGTTTTATTAGCTTTATGCAAGGATGAATTTTTAGGAGCTATGTAGTTGAAAATTTTGGGACTTTCGTAGGTTTCATTGTTGAATTTGTATCAGTTTTCCAGTTTTGTTAATTTCTGCTATAAAAGTTTGATTTAAACTTCTTTCATTAACTTTTTTTTTGGTAAAGCATCCTATTTTTGGTTCAAGATGATGTCCGTGGATTCAATTTGTGAGTAATTAAAATGTGGGGTTGAATTTAACGGATAGATTTTATAGTTTTGATGAAAGTGATGTTGGTAGAGCACTTTGTTCATTATATACATGGTCTAGTGGTGAAGTATTAACTGTGAGGAGTAAAATCAGTTGGCAACCTTCTGTTAGTTGTATCAAAGTGGGAGGATAACTTCTACTGTAATGTAGCGGTTATGGGTAATATTTTTGGGATTTATTAGAGTTTTGGATGGTGGTTCTGAATTTGCCTTCTTATTTTTACTAGAGAATAGGATTTAGCTTTCCTGAGTGATTAATTTGAAAATCCTTCCTCTGTAACAGTCCAGTTGAATGGGAGCCTCCTCAGGTGCAAACTTCAACCATCAGCCACCACCTAAAATGCTACCTCCACGGCAGCACCCAAGACCTTCTGGTCTGCAGACTTCTCTGTCCCTAGCTTCTTCTGATGCTGCTGAACCCTTATCCCAAGGTCACGACTCACCTACTGATAGCACTAGCTCACGGGAAACCTGGCCCATTGAGAACAACCACTCCAATTCCATTATTGTGAAGAAATTGGACAAAGAAAAGGAAGGGGAAAACGAATTCCCTGAACATCAAGTTATTCGCAGGGTCTCTTCTGTAAATAAGTTATCCCTTCGCGAAGTAGCTCGTGAAAGAATTGAGGTGATTTCTGATAGAATGATGGTTATGCCCATTGAGATCTTGGATGAGCTTAAGAGCGAGCTCCGGGTGATTCTTGAAGGTTCTGGAGGATCTCAGAATAGGGAGGAGTTTTTAAATCTCCAGCACCTGGTCCATGGTAGAGCTGACTTGACGGAGAAAAGTCTTGTCAAAGCTCATAGAGCACAACTTGAAATATTGGTTGCGATCAATACAGGAATTCAAGCTTTCCTTCATCCGAACATTAGCCTTCCTCAGAGTCGCCTTATTGAGATTTTCCTGTATAAGAGGTGTAGGAACATTGCGTGTCAGAGCCCTCTCCCTGCCGACGAGTGTAGCTGCGAGATTTGTACTAATAGAAATGGTTTCTGCAATCAGTGCATGTGTGGAATCTGTAATAAGTTTGATTTTGAGGTCAATACTTGCCGTTGGATTGGTTGTGACGTGTGTGCTCACTGGACTCACACAGATTGTGCAATGCATGTGGGTCGGATTGGGATGGGTCAGACTGCTAAAGGTGTGGCTGGCCATGCTGAGATGCTCTTCAGGTGTCAAGCTTGTAACAGGACCTCTGAGTTACTGGGTTGGGTTAAAGATGTGTTTCAACATTGCGCTCATGGATGGGACAGGGAATCCTTGATTAGAGAACTTGAACTTGTCACTAAAATCTTTCGTCTAAGTGAGGACCCAAAAGGTAGGAAATTGTATTGGAAGTGTGGGGATCTCATTGAAAAGATGAAGAGTGGTGCCACAACTTCTACGGTTTGCAGGATGCTGATGCTGCTATTCCAAGGTAATTCATTTTGTTCGAGTATCAGATGTTTCTTCGACCCAAAATTAATACTTGACATGGTAGAATTTCAGGTGTTGTGTTCCTTAACATCTCCTTATTAATATTATTATCATAGTTATTTGCAGATGATTGTTTTTCAATCTTGTGCTAGCACCCATGTTCTGTTTATATGCATGTGTTCAAATTGCATGTCAAATTTTATTTCCATTTTGCTTTATTCACCTTTCTCATACGAGATGCTCTGATTACTGTATGCTGCCTTCTATTATGCTTCTATAGAACTTGAGATCTCTTCGTTTCTTTCTCATACGAGGTCTCTTCTATTATGCTTCTATTATTCGCACTTTTTTACTATTTTCCTTTTTTTTCTCCTTGCTGCTTTCTATTGTTTTAAATTTTAAATTAGCAATAAATCGGAATTTTTCCTGCTCCTATCCACTGTTTGTCAAGTTACAACAGGTATTCAATTTAGATTCTGAGTCATTAGCAATTTAACTTTTGCTCTAGAAGAAGCTAAGTTCTGGTGCCAAACTGTCTCCTGCAACCTGATATGCTATCAATTTAAACATTGTCTATAAATGTTTATTCTTCTGATGAATATACCCCTTAGTCTGCCTCTTTTTTTAAAAGGATTATAAGATATGTGCTTGATTCTTAAAATTTGTTTTTTCTTTCTTTTGCACTGAAAGCTATTAGGCGATGACAATTCCTGGTACAAACTTCATGCACATACGAAACTCAAGTAGACACTAACAAAAAGAGGAATAAGTTACATATTTATGGCATTAATTATCTAAAACAGGACTGTGGTTATGGGAAAAAACATTTTAGTTACTCCTAAGGTCAGAACTTGCTCCAGTGTTACTACACTGGACCTGGACATGGACAGACCCTTATGTATTTTATTATGTTGCATATATAAATTATTGAATTCATACTTACAGGAGTTATAGGCCTGTTTATCGTTTCTTGTTTACCTATCTCATGACTTGCTATGAAAATGTCAAAAAGTATGATAGGCGTTTGGGCGGTCCATGGTAGTAATACAGTGTAGTATATTCTATTACATATATAAATTATTTATTTTGTACCTATAAGAGTTTAGGCTCCGGTTATCATTACTTGTTTACGTATCTCATGATTTGCAGTGTAGTGCTTCTTGATACACACCCATGTAAATTATAGACCACATACTTAGAGAAGCGTAGGTTTTATCTATCAGCACTTATTTCCTATTTGACAATGACGTGGTTAAAAAAAAGTATAGTAAAGGTTTCAATGATTGTTAGAGTAATATGATCTTTCTACTTTTCAAACTTTTATTTTTTCCCTCGTAGGTCTATTCTAGTCATCCTTGTAAGCCTTTCCATTGCTTTATTACAATGATACAGTATTTTGTTCTCTCTTTTTTAGTGAAAAGTGTGCAATTCATAAGAGGGGGTCTAGATGTCGTGCATGCTGGAGTGTCTCAGACAACAAAATATTGCAAAGATGGGAGTGCATTAATTTGTGATTTCCATGGGTTATCGTTAGTTATTGAAAATTAAACGTACTCATTTCATCAGACATTTGCATTTCAACTTCCATAGGATATTTTCACTATGGCATATTCATAGATTGCAAGATTTAGAAAAACAGCAGTTATCTTGACTCTTTTAAGTAAAGGTCTGTAAATTATTCACCATCTACATGTTTTGACTCTTAGTGAAGGTCTGTAATGTATTTGCCTGCTACATATTTTATCATTCTTATTTCTTCGTTACACCAGTATCTACTTTGCACAATATAAATTTAGTCACTTCTTGGTTGAGTTGTGATCTACTTCATATGATATAACCCTTACTTAAGTGTTTACCTCTCATATTAACATGCATCTGACAGTGCTATGCCATCTGAAAGTTAAGGTTGGTCTTGTATAGGCCTAACAGTGTAACCCTCTAATCATACTTGTAAATTGTAATTGATCTTTGGGCAACGAGTTGAGGCATTCCTATATCTACTTTGTAAGCATTTTCTTCATTTCAGTTATCTAAATCCAGTGTACCTTCTGTTCTTGAGGTATCTATTCACCGGTTTTACTATGCTGTTGCCTGTGCCACGATGCCTTACATGTTTACTATAATTTTCCATCATAATATTCCAACTTTTGACCCTAGGATTCGTATCAGGTTCTCATAGTCAAATATGTCCTACTTTGGAAGCATATCGCCTTTGGGGGTCATTAGTTTCGTTTCCTGTTCTGCCATATTTCAAGTTTGCCTTGATTTTGGCACACCATTCATGAGGCATCTCGACGATGGGCTTGATTGTTCCAGGGAGTAGTCATTTTCAGTTAGGAGATAGCTGCATTTACTTATGTCCTTTTTTTTGTGAAACATCTTCTTGTGAGAATGCTAGGGAACTGCTATGAAGTTTGTCATGGAAGACACCTGCCTTTTGCTTTCCATCACTTGAAATATATTATTCTTGAAATATATTATTCTCCATTTGTCTAAATCTCTTTTCTGTTTGATCTAAAGGCTGTCTGTGCCTTCTCCTCAGCCTCGCATCATGTGTACTATATTCTATCTATCTAGACCACTGTTTTGAAAATAGTTACAATAGACGTCATCTTTACATCCTCTTTGTGAAAATGATAACTGAATATTTCCTCCAAATTCAAATATCAGTTCTGAGGAATGTTTGCATATATAGATAGTTTTGAACATATTGAGTGGATAAACTTACGTAAGATGTCCTTTTAGCCATTATCTTTCAGATCCTGCAAAAACCTTAAGCCTTTTCTGCTGGGTGGGCAGACATATTGCTGGAATTTTATTTTTCCAATCAGTGTATGAAATGAAAATTAACATGGACAACCTTACAGTATCTATATTTCAATTGCCCAAGTTTATAGTATACATTCATTGACCTGTGACGAGCAACCACTAACTGATTTGATATGCAATCTCTTTAGAACTCGAAATAGACTCTACAAAGAACCTCACTGAAACCGAGGACCCCAGTCACCTAATCGCCCCACAAGAAGCCTGCAACAAGATTGCAGAGGTCGTTCAAGAAGCCGTGAGAAAAATGGAGATAGTGGCAGAGGAAAAACTCCGAATGTTCAAGAGGGCTCGCCTATCTCTAGAAGCTTGTGACCGTGAGCTCGAGGATAAAGCCCGAGAGGTAGCAGAACTCAAAATAGAAAGACAGAGGAAAAAACAACAAGTAGAAGAACTCGAAAGCATTGTGAGATTAAAACAGGCCGAGGCTGAAATGTTCCAGTTGAAAGCCACTGAGGCTAGGCAAGAGGCTGAGAGGCTTCAGACTATAGTACTTGCTAAGTCTGAGAAAGCTGCAGCTGAGCAGGATTACGCTAGTTTGTATCTTAAGCGTAGGTTAGATGAGGCTGAGGCTGAGAAGCAGTATTTATTCGAGAAGATTAAGCTTCAGGAGAGCCAGAGACCTCCTCAGGTTGGGAGTAGTAGCGGAGGAGTTGGTGGTGGTGATTCGTCACAGATGCTTATGTGTAAGATACAGGATTTGATAAAGAATGTGTATAATCCGTCACCAAAGTCTGATGGACAACAGAGATCAAAGTGATTGCTGTGATATCGATAAGCATATTGAAGAGGTACATGAGAGGTAATGTTTATCCATTTCCGTGTTTTTAAGATGAACTTGAGTAGTGTTTATGTATTTTGATGATTTGCTAATGTTGGGTGTGTGAATGTTAGTTCTAGTTGTTCCATTCGAATCAACTTTTTGCATGGTGTTTAATATGGTTGTGTGTTGGGCGCTTTGTGTGGGATTCCTCATCCTCCTGCTGCTATTTCACCTGTTATCTACTATACGTTCTTGCGAAAATGAAAAATTGCAGTGTGTAAACTTCTGAGCAGAAGCCTACTGAGTAAACAGGTTAGTACAGGGATTCACGACTTCTGGTGCTTCGTGTTCCTTTTGTGATGCTGTCTTAAGAGGACAATGAGCACATTTTCAGGGCCTGTGGTTTGTGCCAGAGGCATTTGGCATAAATTTGAGGATTATTTTGACGAAACTGTGTGTTCCTTTTGTGATGCTGTCTGACAATGAGCACATTTTCAGGGCCTGTGGTTGTGCCAGAGGCATTTGGCATAAATTTGAGGATTACTTTGACGAAACTGTGTTTTATACCGTGCCATTTCATGATTGGCTTAAGGTGAACCTGCAGCGAAAGGAGCCCATAGAGGTCAGGCACACTGAGTAGGGTTCATTTGGATGTGGCGTTGTCGGTTCGGTTCGTTTGGGATGACCAAACTGAACCTGCTATACTCTCTACCAGCCGTGGTTCTTCATGCGAAGTCGGTTTCTCAGGCCTTAGCAACTACGGGCACCACAAGGAAGCGAGCGGAGAAGCTAATTTCTTGAAATAAACCTCCTTAAGGATGGATGAAATATCTCTGAGTAAACCAAAAAAAAAAAAAAAAAAAAGAACACCTATAGTGCAAATATGAAATATCTATCAGTTAACAATCAAACAAAAATCCCCACCGCAACCTATAAATATGAGAATTCAAAATGGCACATGATTTTTGTTTACCTTGCATTCAATCCAATCCTCTTTGTTCTGAACTATGTGATCTTCTATAGCCAGATTGTCATGAATTAGCACCCTAAAAATGTGATGAATTGGGCTTTAAGTATTCATTAATTATCATGTAGGCCCACCTTCTTTTAAGGGAGATGTTTTTTTATTGCGCCTTTGGATTACACACTGGAATCAAATTCAAGTCTCCAATAATGGAGCGATACCGATTTGTTATGTGACCTATTGGGTCGCCCCCACCTTCTTTTAAGAGAGATTATTGTCTAGATATTTGTAATTATAATTTGTAACTTATGAAATACAGATGTTGCCATAGAAATTACTATAACTGCATTTGTTTCACAAATATATATGACTCTAAATTGTTGTCTTTTACAAAATTTAAAAAAAGGCCCTAATCCTTGCTCCCTAAACTATTACATTTGTCCATTCATAACCCCTGAACTATTCCCCTAAACTATTTTTAGTGTATATATATGCTCCCTAAGCTATTGAATTAATCACCTACTTATCCCTCGAACTGCTTTGATCCCACATTGCATTCTGTTCTATCACTTTCTTCTCACAATTTTATTGAAAATACTCACAAAGTAATAAATCAGAAGTGGTAACTAGTTATTGAATTTGATAGCTTAGGAGATAATCGTGGACAATTTTACCACTTCAGGGAGTAAAGTATGGCTGATGAATACTTCAAGGGGTAAGCATGAACCTATTTTAATAGTTTAGGGAGCAAATGAGACAAAAAAATGGTTCGGGAATTATTAAGAAATAATTTAGATAGTTTAGAGGTCAAGTAGACTGAAACCCTCACAAAAAAAGAAAAGCAAAGGCAAACAAACAAGGAAAAACTGCTTCAAGGCCCCAAAATTCAAGTTTCAATGTGCTCCAGCCCCCTCAACTTCCCCCAATGTACTGCAGTCCCTATAATTTGAAAAAAATTATGTCCAGACCCCTCTCCCCAAGTTCCAATGCAACATTCTCAAAAATTCCGATTTTACCCTATCCCCTACACCTCTCTTCTCCTCCTCCGGCCCCCCTCAACGTGTAAAAATTCCGATTTTACACTATTATAGATAACATGTTAACTATTACAGTTCACATATTGGGCTCAAAACATACTTATGAAATTATAACAGTTAACATGTTATCTATAACAGTTAACATGAGCTGGGATGAGCTGACATGAGAAAGAGAAATGATAAAATTGAGATTTTAGAAGCTGACATGTCTAATCATGAGCTGACATGTCTAATCATGAGCTGGAATCATGATGGAGGGCCCTGGACACAGTTTTTTCAAAATAAATGCTGCAGCACATTAAAAAAATATGAGAAAATGTGACACATTGAAACTTGAATTTTGGGGCCCAGAAACAAATTTTCCAACAAACAAACAAACAAACAAAAGAAATAGCAACTGCGGTCTACACTTTTCACGGATACAAAAGTCTGCTAAAGTTTGCACCCTTCTCATCCACATGAGCTCTGTTTGACACAAGTTATGGGGCATCGCATCAGAGACCGTAGCACATGGGAAGTGGAATCCTGGCCGCCGTATAATTATGCAGGTTCAAACAAAAAATGCTGGCTCCCACAAATCTCCGCTGAATACTGAAGAACTGTTGGTCTGCAGATTTGAGCATCCCAAAGTAGCAACGCATGCGGACAAGAGCTCTGAGCTATGCAAGTTTTTGGATGCCAGCCTGCTCCCCCAAATAGCCCCTCTCGGCTTCTCATCTTCTCTGTCCTTAATTAGCTTCATCGGAAAGAGTTAATTAAATTTTAATTTCACTTTGATTTTTTATTCTCCATTTTCCGTTGAATATTTTGGTTTTTTTAAGCTGTGCAGAAGGATCATCATTGTGACATGGCCCACAGGCACATCCACCCACATCATGCTTACCTTGGGTTATGATTGCTACGTACACGGAGTGAAACCATTACGTCTTCATCTATTATTTTCCATTAAAAGTGAAAAATGTGATTTTTGAGTTTGAATCTTGTTTTCTCAGACTCCGCTTGGCAAATCTTTTGAAACTAGGTCAAGGTTGATACTGACACGATTTTATTCTAATCAAGTTTAAAGTCAAAACCTTATCTAAGGGTTTAATTGTTTGACATATGGTTAAAACTCGGTGAAAATTGAACCTAGTCCAGTTTTAGATACTTTTTTATTTGGAGAGGCCAAAAAGATCTTCTTAAATTGATTCTAGTTTGGACCGTTTTTTAACAGATTGCCAAACACATCCTACTTTTAAGGATTTGTCAAACAAACGCTCAAAGTTATGCTAGAGAAATTACATTTAGGAGGGATTAAGTTGTTTCGCTTGGTGAAGCTAAAGCTAGTCTTAGAAAAGTAACATACTTGATAATAGTACTAAGTTACCGACCCTACGAACTATAAATAATGAGAGGGGTTCAATAATTACATTCATCTTCTAAAAAGTTTCCATCACAACTTGGCGAGTTTGTATATTTTTTTTAGCAATTTCCTTTCTAATTGTGAGCAAGTTGCAGTAGGCTATTTTCATTTAGATTGACCAAAAAGATCTACCATCTCATATTTACAATCTATTTGAATGTCAAGTTGACCATATAATTGCATAGGAATATATGCTTCAACCATCCCCCTCGGTAAACGACAAAATCCTACACAAGGAGTTGAATGCTCAATTTCATTATTTAATTTAGACGAAAATGGCTAACCAATCAATCCTATCTGCCATGATTATTCAATGGCTGGACTGTGAAGCTTCACATGCTCGCACCAATCAGAAGACTAGGAGAATTATTTTTTCTTTGAACCGCATGCATTATAATGCCCATGTTGACGTACGCATATCTAAAGAACCAAGATTTGGGTTATTATTATTTTTTTTAAAATGTGACATTGGCTTTTAATTAAGTACAGACAACTCTTCTACCAGACAAGGGTCCCCAGAAAAACTTGTTTGGTCCATCGGGATCAATAGAAAATGTCCTCATCGCCAAGAATTAGGTTAAAATGAAAAGCTGGGTCGGCATTGATGTTAACAACATTTGAGGGAGGAGGTGACCATGAGCCTGGTTTTGAAACATTGAAGAGGGAGCTTGTAGTCTTTGCTCGTGACGCTTGCAGGTGAGATAATATTGCAGCGAGAGTGAGGGTGGACAAAGGGCTCTAAGATTTAAATTTTTTTTTGTTGATAATAGTGTTAGTAGTAGGTTTTTAGTTCCACATTGGTGGTGAGAACACACCTCACCCTTTTCTACTTGTATAAATATATGTGCACACTCAATATTTAACCAAAAAAGGGAAATTTACCCAAGTCTCTCTCTCTCTCTCTCTCTCTTACTTTAACATGGTATCAGAGCTAAAAGTTTTTAATGCTTCTGCGTTTTTTGCCAAAATATTGGCTTTGTTGCTTTGCAGTTGTTTAACGTTTTTTTGTGTTCCTCTGCCAACGCATTTCGCGTTCTCGTTTAACCTTCGGGTTTCATTCTAACATTTGGGTTCTATTTTAAACTTTCAGGTTCTATTTTAACAGCATTGCCGTTTTAAGACCATCTATTGGTCTCAAATTTACGGCATCTCCGTTTCAAGACCGTCTCTCGATCTCAAATTAAAGGCATCTCCGTTTCAACCTGTCTCTCGGCCTCAAACAAACGACATTGCAGTTTCACAGTCAGTAACGGCATCACCGTTTCAATCCATCTTAACATCGGTATTAATCCGTTGTAGGTCTCCGGAGTGAGCATCAGATCCGGCCGATCTTCGGGCTACCTTGGTCGCCAGTTGCTTCTTTTTTCTCAGATTTGACAGTCATGTATAACATTCGAGTTCAAATTTAACCTTCGGATTCTTACATTTTAATCTTCGGGTTTCTACATTAACCTTCAGGTTCTCCTTTAAACATTCGGGTTTCGTTCAAGGATTATTATCTTGAACTTTGACTTGCTCTTATTATGACCTCTTTACTGGCATCTATTTCTTAGGCTCGGTCTAAGCTCTTTTGCATCTATTGCAAGAAGGAGGGGGGGGGGCACCATTTTGAGATATGTTTTCAGCTTTATCCTGAGTTACGTTCCTCAGGAACTGGTCGTAGTCAGCGATCCCCTCAGTCCCGATTCTCTAGTGCATCAGGATTATCGGTCAATGTTATGCCATCTACCACTTTAGACCCTACCATTCAAGCTATTGCAGATATTAGCTATCAAATTACGGCTCTTCAGCATACAACCTCTTCATTTGCTGCAAAACTCTCTGATATTCGCCATCAAATTGAGGCTCTTCAAGCTATTACAAATATTAGTCGTCAAATTGCGGCTCTTTAGCATACCACCTCTCAATCTACTACACAACTCTCTAATATTCGCCATCCAATTGATGCTCTTCGGCATAGAGCCTCTACATTTACTGCACAACTCTCTGGTATGCGTTTTGCTGGTTTTTCAGCTAACCCTTCGGTCTCTAGTATGAATGATCTCTGGATTTTTGACTCTGGTTATTCCTTTCATATGACTCGTAATGCCTCCCTCTTATCTTCTGTCTTCACTTTCTCTTCTCTTTTCCCTATCTACACGGTTGCTGGACAACCTTTGTCTATCACTCAGTATGGCTCTATCACCCCACAATTTGACCCATCTGGTCATCTAACTCTTGGTCCTGTCTATATGGCTCCTCAGTTGTGTTTGAATTTAATTTCTATTAGCTCCTTATGTATGGATGACCTACTTATCTTATTTTCTTCTGATACTTGTATTATGCAGGATCCACAGACGGACAAGACTAATAGGGCTGATCAGAAGAGACACAAACTATATTTTCTGAAATATCTTTACCTTCCAGAGTCCATACGCCCACATTCTCTTGTTGCTTCTGTAAGTCCAAAATCATCTACCTTACTTTCCGTAGATTTGTGACATAGACGACTTGGTCATGTGTCTCATAAAATGATAGAAAGTCTTATCCAGTCCGGAGTACTTGGTCCCGTATCCTCTCGTTCTCATATTAAGTCATGTACTGGTTGTAAATTAGCTAAATTCACTACTCTATCGTTTCCAACTAGTACATCTGTTTCCACTTCCTTATTTGATTTAGTCCATTCTGATATCTAGAGGCCAGCTCCTCTGCCTACTTATATTATGTTAGTTTTCTCGATGATTTCTCTCATTATACATGAGTCTACCTACTTAAAAATTGCTCTGATGTACTTGCTGCTTATCAAACCTTCACAGCGATGATCTTCACTCAATGACAAGCTCGTATTAAAATTTTTTTGTTCTGACTGTGCCAGAGTACCTATCCTCTACCATGCGCTCTATCATGTCCTCTCATGGGACTATATTTCAACAGTCATGTCCCTATACTCATGAGCAAAATGGTATTGCTGAACGCAAACATCATCATATTCTCAATACCGCTCGATCCATACTCATTTTTTACTCTGTTACTCGTCGTTTCTAGGCTGAGGCCATTCTCACTACTACTTATGCCATTAATATCACTCCATCTAGCTCTCTTTCCAGTTCTACTCCTCATAGTCATGTTATACTAATCCTCCCTGTTATGATCTGGTTCGTGTTTTTGGTTGTCGCTGTTTCGTTCTTCTGCCATCTCACGGACATGATAAATTATCTCCTAGAGCTGTTCTCTATCTATTTAGGAATTAGTTCGGAACATCGATGTTATCGTTGTTATGATCCCGCATCTCATCGAGTTTATATATCTCAACACATTCCGTTCGAAGAGGATTCTCTATTTATTCTGCTTCTGATGATTTTAATTTTCTCCACACTATTGATCATGCTTCTTTGCCAGTTGCATCACCCACTTCCTTACCTTAATTCTCCTTTCGAGATCTCCCTGAAATCTCCTCATCTCTTTATGTTGACTCTCCCTCACCCTAGCCTTCTCATACACCATATGATCCCTATCCCGTAAACAAGATACCCACTCCAGAAAATATTGTTGACCTCCATGCACCTGCGTCAGCATCTCTCCCGCTTGAGGTTCCTCTTGCTCTTCATCGAAGCAAATGCCCACATGTCATGCCTTCACAGTATACTTCGGTTACTTCCTATTCATCTATCTTTCATAATTTTCTTACTACTATTCATACTGTAGTTGAGCCAAAGTATTTTCAAGAGGTCGTTCAATTTCTAGAGTGGTGACATGCTATGGCTGAGGAATTTCAGGCCTTTTAGCAAACACATGCATGAGATGTTGTTCCCTGTCCCCCCTGACATCTCTTTAGTTGGCAGTAAATGAGTTTATAAGGTCAAGTATCATCCTGATGGCACCATTAAACGTCAGAAAGCTTGTTTAGTGGCTCGAGGTTTTACTCAGCAATAATGTATTGATTATGAGGAGACCTTTGCTCCTGTTGCTCAGATGCCCACCGTTCATACCCTTTGCTCCTGTTGCTCAGATGCCCACCGTTCGTACTCTTCTTGCGGTCGTTGATGCTCATCATAGGCCATTATACCATATGGATGTCAAAAATACTTTTTTTTCATGGCTCTTTATCTGAGATAGTATATATGCAACCGCCTCTAGGGTCCACTATTCCTCCGGTACATGTATGTCTTCTTTGTCATGTTGTTTATGGTCTCAAGCAGGCACCCCACGTTTGGTTTGAGTGTTTTCACGATGTTATGCTCAATGCGGCTATTATCTAAAGTCATCAAGATGCTTCTCTGTTTGTTCGTACTACATCGCATGACAGAGTTTTATTACTCATCTATAATATGATCATTACAGGTAATAATATGGCTGGTATACAGTACGCAAAATCTTAGTTATAACAACAGTTCCACATGAAGGATCTTGGATCTCTTCGGTATTTTCTTGGTCTAAAAATTTCTCAAGGCCCCGCAGGGGTGTACTACTGTCTTAACAGAAGTATCTCTTGGATATTCTAGATCGAGCTGAGCTAACTAACGATGCAACTGTCAATACTCTTCTCCAACAGAATATCAAACTTCACTCTACTGATGGTGAGCCTCTATCTGATCCTATCGATATAGATATCTTGTTGGCCAGTTGGTCTATCTGTGCATCTCTCAACCAAATATTTCTCATGCTGTTGGCGTTGTCAGTCAATTTGTTAGTACCCCACGTTCTGTATACTATGCTGCATTATTACGGATTCTTCGATTTCTCCGGGATACTAGCACTCGTTCTCTTTAGTTTTCTGCTACATTTAAGTTAGAGCTTTGTGCATATTCTGATGCTAATTGGGCTGGTGATCCCACTACCATGAAGTCTATCACAGGTTATTATATATTTCTTAGTGATTCCCTAATTTTCTGGCGGAGTAAGAAACAAGATGTTGTTGCTCTTTCCAGTACAGAGGCATGCAATGTCCACAACAACTAAATAGATTATTCATCTTCGTCGTCTTCTCAGTGATTTTAGTATTTCTGTTTCGACTCCTACTCCTCTATACTGTGATAATAAGAGTGCCATTCAGATTGCTAATAATCCAGTATTTTATGAGAAGACCAAACACATTGAGATCGACGCTTATTTTGTCCGTCAACAAGTTATCAAGGATAAGATAATTTTACTTCCTCATGTGTCATCCGCCGACGAGCTGACCTTACATGTTCATCGGTTCCACTTTCTTGTACGCAAACTCACTTTGTTTGATCCAACATGAGTTTGATGGGGGTTGTTGATAATAGTGTTAGTAGTGCGTTTTTAGTCCCACATTGGTTGTGAGAACACACCTCACCCTCTTCTACTTGTATAAATATATGTGCACACTCAATATTCAACCAAAAAAGGAAAATTTACCAAAGACTCTCTCTCTCTCTCTCTCTCTCTCTCTCTCTCTCTCTCTTATTTTAACATTTTTAAAATGATGTTACACCTTCAATTTCTTTCCAAATGAAGCACATGATGATTGATGCAAATATTCCCGGCTGATGAAGGTTGTGGACGAGTGAGTTAAGAGGGGGGGAGGGGTGGGTGGGTTGTAACCACTGGTCCAACCACGAGATCAAAGAGGTAGCGAGTTTTCTCAGGAATGATAGAGGTCGCCATAATATAAGAATGAGAGCTTGATAGAGTTGAATGAATTAGGATCCATCTACCCGCTTGATAGAGGACCATATATTTTCTACTCGATAAGAGAATTGAACTTTGGATCCTTCAAATTCTTGTTCATAAGTACCCAAATCTAATAAAGAGGACATGCTAGCTGAGACATCTCTTTCATCCAAAACCATGAGATTAACATTGAAAAGAGAGTGGTTGTCAGTTATGATCTGCGTTGGCGTACAAACTACTAAAGAAGACGAAGGATTTCTCAAAGTTGATATATAGCTTTTGCCAACCGTTTTCTTGAAAGCAGGAGGGCAGCATTATTGACCGACCTTGTACTCGAGCATCTCACATTTTATCAAAGAGTGATATCTGTAGGCGTATAAAATTGCCTATAGGTCCCACAACACAGCTCGACGACGCCGATTCGACAGAACCGACCATCGGGCGACGTATTCAAGCACGACCGTTATCCCG
>BQKN01066048.1:62427-78970 GCA_022839385.1 Asparagus kiusianus
GATTATGCTCAACATAATCACTTTTATATTGTGTATTAAAATTTGACATGGTCATGTTCTTAAAAAGATTGTCCAGGTAATTGAATACTATAATTATTTTGACGTAGGAAACCAAGAACAGCTTCGATTGAGCAGTTGCAATAGCTCGATTAAAACCGTTGCGATAGCTCGATCAAAACCGCTGCGATAACTCGATCCAAACTGTTGCGATAACTCAATCCAAATTGTTGCGTTAGGTCTTTTAAAACTGTTGCAATAGCTCCAACTGTCGCCGTAGCTTTATCAAAACCATACTTATAGCCTATTAAAACCGTTGCGTTAGGTCTTTTAAAACTGTTGCAATAGCTCTAACTGTCATCGTAGCTCTATCAAAACCATAGCTTTAGCCTACTAAAACTGTTACGTTAGGTCTTTTAAAACTGTTGTAATATCTAAAAAAACTGCTGCATTAGCTTGAAAACCGTCGCAATAGCTCAATCAAAACCGCTGCAATAGCTTAAAAACCGTCGCAATAGCTCAATCAAAACCGTTGCAATAGCTTAAAAACCGCTTGCCTTTTAAAACCGTTGCGTTAGATGCGGAGGCAACGGTTCAAAAAACCGTCGCAATAGAGTTCAAAACCGTTGCGGTAGAGGTAGGGCAACGGCAACATATGAGGCGGTTTGAGAACCGTCGCACTTGCTCAAGGGCGACGGTTCCATGGCTAGCGCAACGGTTTTGAACCGTTGCGTTAGAGCAAATATGTGGTAGTGAAAAAAAAAAACGTCTTCAGTAGTGTCATTTATGATAACAAAGAAGGAAAGATTCACAAAACAATTAAGCTGATCCCTGAAATTATACATCAAGGTCTTCTCGACAATAGAAGTTATTCCGTCAACATTTTTTGAAAATATATAATAGCACTAACTAACTAGTCTTACCTCTTAACTTCTATATGTTGGTCATTAAATATTTATCTATTTAATAGTTAGGAAAAAATTTCGAAACACCCAAAGAAGTTCGCCCCATTTTGAGATAATCCTGGAAAGTTTGAAAATGTTGTTTAATTCCCAACATTTTGAGATTATTTGAAAAAGTTTTCGGGGTTAAGCTATATTTCTAAACTTTTTTAGGATTATCTCAAAATAGGCCGCAAGTTTTGAAGACTTTGTGAATTTTTCGCTTCAATAATGTGTCCATCTTCTTTAATTTTTTTTTTCCAGCGCATGCTCCCTCTTTGGCTCTCGTTCTTCCATGATTGCATCATCTTCATTATTTACAACTGTTGGCACTATTTGGGGAAGCTAAAAGCTAACAAGTCTCTCATATGACAAGACAAGCTTTGTGTCTGATTTTGCTTGCTTTTATTTGTGCAGGCATTTGACTGAGCTTTTCTCAAAAGAATCTATCATTCTCATATTCCTTATATTTTTGTCTCCACATACCTTTTTCCCGGGTCTTGATCAATATTTTGCTCTCCATGGTTAATGATTATTTGTAGAAGTTAGCTTGGATCCATATTGCTTCTAAATCTTCTGATTTTTTATATTATAATACATGAATATCATTGACTTTTGGAATATATTTATACTATAACTATAAATTTTTATATTATAATACATGACAAATCATTTGAGAATTCTAGCATGTTATGTTGTGAGCGAATTGATGAACATCACAGTTGAACAGAGGGAAGCATTTATAAATGACTAATTTCTTTCAAGTAAAAAGGTTTTTAACTATAGCATTAACTATAAAGTAAGTAGTAGGAAAGGTATTTGTATCATAATACATGACAAATCATTTGAGAATTCTAGCATGTTATGTTGAGAGCGAATTGATGAACATCCATTACCACATATTTGCTCTAACGCAACAGTTCTAGTGCAACGCTTATGACCGTTGCGCTAGGTATCTATGGGGGCGGTTTTGCAATGCTTTGACAACGGTTTACAAAAACCCCTTCGCTAGGCCCAATAATTTTGATTTGGGCCGATTTTATAGGCTGGTTTGGGCTTAACACTGAAACTAAGTCTCATTTTTTCTCCCGCTTTACCAAATATCCCTCTTTCTCTTTCTCTCAAATCATCACCCCTTTCTAAAATATCTCCCTCTTCGTTCGCTCTGAGAGATCGCCATGGCCGAAATTCGTCGATCTCATCGCTGAACTCGTCGCTAATCTCTTCGCCGTTTTTCGATCTCATCGTCTCCGATCTCAACTCTGATTTCGTCGTCGATCTTGTAACTAATCTCTTCATCGAGTTGCTGGTCTCGTCTCCGATCTCATCTCCGATATAGGTCGTTGAGCTCGTAGCTAATCCGTCTCCGATCTCACTCTTCTTTGGACTCTCAGGTACCTCGTTCCTTTTATTTCTGATTTCTACAGTTTCTTCTCCTTTCTATTAGGGAAATTGTTTAGTTGTTGAACTGTTTATGGTTAGTTTAAAGGACAAGGTTAATTTTTGTGGATTTGCCATGCATATGTTTTCTAATCATTAATTCAATTTTCCTTTTTAGTCTCATTTTAAAGATTTTTGTTTTCTTGTTATTTTGGATTGTAGGAAAATGCAGGTATGGTTGTTTCTTATTTACTTTTGAAGGAAAAGTTGTGCCTTATTTTTTCAATTTCTGTAAATGTTGCATGTAAGATGATCATGTGCCTTCTAAGTGAAGGATCATGTATAATTTTCTTAGGGCAGTTTATCTCGCAGTAGCTTGCTAGATCAGTTTATCTCGCAGTAGAATTGATGGCCTTTTGTGTGCCATGTTCTAACATTGACCATTTCTCGCAGGCACAAGATGAGATTACATATTGGACAGCTAGTGAAAGATACATCAGCAAAGCTTAAATAGGCTAGTGAAAACGATCACCGTGTTGAAGTTAGCGTGAGTCTTTTACAACAAACTCCTTTCAGTAACGATTTTTTTTTGGTATTTTGCTTTTAGCGTTTTTGCAGTGCTTTGAGAACTCTGTCCTCACTATTTTACAACAAACTTGTATTAATCATGCATTATCTGCTAATTCACCGACAGCCAGAGTGAGAGATTGTGCTCTGAATTGATTTTGTTGGGTTCGAGGATCAGTTTGGGTCTAGGTCGTATATCCGGGTTTTGCTAGACCGCACTTCATACCTTTTTGAGTTTGTTGGTTCTGTTTCTATTAGACACAAACTGTGCTCTTGTTACACCTGGTGTGAAACTTGACTTGGTTTATGGAATATGGATACACGTAGGATGTAAAGATGTTGGGTTTATTTGTTTGGTTGGATGTCCTGAGAGGCAAGCTGTGTGCCGAAATATTTTTCACGGGCAATGAAGCATATAAGCATGAAACATGACACATAATGACACACAACAGATCCTTAAAGCAATGAAGCATATAAACTGTTGCTAGTTTCATTCATGTTTTTGTTAATCCTTCCACTCATGCAATGTTGTGTTCATAAATTTCTTTACTTTCACTACTAATGTGACTTATATGATGTTTAGATTCCAGTGAGCAAGAAAAATAAGAAAGAGAGCTACCAAGAAGAGTTAGAGAGCGTTTAATCTCGCTGATTACATCAGTATTTGGTAAGAAGGTAACTTAACTTGTTTCTTAAAAGCGTTATGATATTATTCTTATAGCAATGTACCATGACTATGCTTCTAACTGTTAAAGTGTTGAATACACTTATGTCTTTAGTAGTTATTATATTATTATTTTGTAGGATATTCACAACAATGAAGTATCAATTGCGTGCCACCTTTTAATATAAAGTCCTCAATTTGGACTTCTCACTTGTATTTTTTTATAATCTTCAGAATAGTACGGTTGTAGCATATATGACTTGCAATGTAACTGTTAATAGTATTAATCACAATAATGTTGATTGAATATATTGTTATTAATGGCAACAAGAGGATTGATTTTTTACATTTCATTAATCACAATATTTATATGTAGTTATTAATAGTATTAATCAATTTTTTCTTTCTTCGGACCATATAATAAATGGCGGAAAATAGAGATTAGATGTATATCGCTCCAAGAGTGAGTGTGGAGTTTATTAATAATGTCAATGACTTTCTTGAGAGAGCATTTGCTAATGGAGCAGTAGGGGATGGAATATGTTGCCATTGTCTCATTTGTTGTAATCGTTTTTGGTATAGTCGTGATGTTGTTTATGATCACCTTATCGTCAAAGGATTTGTAGAGAATTATTATGATTGGTTCTTTCACGGAGAGGGTGTGTCATCAAGGATGTATGTTGATGACGATAATGAAGAAGCTGATGGTGTTGCTGATGATGCTCAAGACAACCTGGATGGGTTATTGCATGATGTATTTAGAGATGTAGTAGAAGAGTCTCCAGTGAGCCAAGAAGATGGCCTAAGTGACCATGAAAAAAGGTTAACTAAGGAGGCAAAGAAGTTTTATAAGTTAGTTGATGAAGGTAAGCAGGAGTTGTTTCCAGGATGTAAAACTTTTTCTAAACTCTATTTTATCATCCGGTTGTATCTTCATAAGTGCATCCATGGCCTAAGCAACGAGGCATTTGATAATTATCTAGCTATATGGAGAGAGGCAATTCCTGAAATAAATCTACCAAAGTCTTATTATGAGGCCAAAAGAATTGTGAAGGATTTGGGCCTTGATTACAAGAAAATACATGCTTGCCCTAATGATTGCATGCTTTACCGTGGAGAAGATGGAGAAAAAGTTGCTTGCAGTAAATGCGGTGAAAGTAGATGGAGGCAAATAAGCAGGGTGTTCCAGCCAAGGTTTTAAGGTATTTTCCTTTAAAACCTAGAGTTCAAAGACTATTCATGTGTTCTCAGACTGCTGAATCCATGAGCTGGCATGCAAAAGAGCGCCTCCAGGATGGGAATCTAAGGCACCCAGCAGATGACAAAGGATGGAAGGATTTTGATTCCAATCATCCTGATTTTGCACTAGACCCTCGTAATATGAGGCTGAGCTTGGCTAGTGACTGGTTTAATCCATTTCGTTAGGTCATTTAAAACTGTTGCAATAGCTCCAACTGTCGCCGTAACTTTATCAAAACCATACTTATAGCCTACTAAAACCGTTACGTTAGGTCTTTTAAAACTGTTGCAATAGCTCTAATTGTCGCCGTAGCTCTATCAAAACCATAGCTTTAGTCTACTAAAACCGTTGCGTTAGGTCTTTTAAAACTGTTGTAATAGCTAAAAAAACCGCTGCAGTAGCTTGAAAACCGTCGCAATAGCTCAATCAAAACCGCTGCAATAGCTTAAAAACCGTCGCAATAGCTCAATCAAAACCGTTGCAATGGCTTAAAAACCGATTGCCTTTTAAAACCGTTGCGTTAGATGCGGGGGCAACGGTTCAAAAAACCGTCGCAATAGAGTTCAAAACTGTTACGGTAGAGGTAGGGCAACGACATCATATGAGGCGGTTTGAGAACCGTCGCATTTGCTCAAGGGCGACGGTTCCATGACTAGCGCAACGATTTTGAACCGTTGCGTTAGAACAAATATGTGATAGTGATCACAGTTGAACAGAGGGAAGCATTTATAAATGACTAATTTCTTTCAAGTAAAAAGGTTTTTAACTATAGCATTAACTATAAAGTAAGTAGTAGGAAAGGTATTTGTATCATCTTTTATTATATATAATAAAATATTATTTTTGTAAATGAGCTACCTAGGTTATGATAGTGGACCCATCATATTTGTCACGTTGAAATAGTTGGATCATAAAAAAGAATATGATTTATATAGTGGATTCTACGGGTAAGTCTGGAATTGCCGGACTTATAATAGGTTGCTTAAATAAATAGTTTATAGAAGCAATTTATATAACTCCGCCAGTATTGTTTGCCAACATTGTCTGTCCCAAGCCAGGATAAAGGAGGAGGGTTGTGTTAGGTAGCCGAATATAGCCGAATCCACATGTACAATGAAACCTATAATATACTCGTTGGGGCATCCTCACCGCGACGCGTTGCATCGATCCCACCCCGATGTAATGATAAGTAAGCAAGAGTGGTTTGCTAGGGCATCCTCTGGAAGTGACGCATTATATCGATGTCACCCCAATGTAATAACAAGTAAGCAATGGTGTTCTAAGAATCTACAATCCTCTAATAGGGTACCTAATAGCAATAGACATAGACTAGAACGGTCTAGGAGGAAAAAATTAGGAGACTTTTATAAGTAAATAGAATTAGATTAGCTACTTAAAATATAGGTACATTTATCGGAAAGACAATAGAATTAGTGGATGTTATGATTATAAGAAAGATAAATTTAATTTGTTTACAAGAAACTAAATGGATATGTAAAAAATTTAGAGAAATTGAAAATACCGGATATAAACTTTGGTACACGGGAAAAGAGAAGAATAAGAATGGAGTGTGAGTTCTTGTAGATAGTATAATAAAAGAAGTATTGTAGATGTAAGAAGAGTTGGAGATAGAATAACACTAATAAAAGTTGTCTTAGGTGTAGAGGTTATTAATATTATTAGTACTTACGCACTACAAATAGGCTTGCTTGAGAGTACTAAAAGAGAATTTTAGGATAGATTAGATGAATTAGTACAAGAATCCCATTTGAAGAAAAATTACTTATAGGAGGGGATCTTAATATGCATGTTGGTAGGGATAATAACGGATATGAGAGGATACATGGAGGTTTCTGGTATGGAGATAAGAACGATATGTGTAAATCAATTCTAGAGTTTGCAATATCGTATAATTTGATAATAGCAAATAAACTTTTTAGAAAAAGAGTTGAACACTTAATAACCTTTAAAAGTGATTTTACTAATAGTCACATAGACTTTTTTTCTTACTAGAATGGCGGATAGGTTAATATGTAAGGATTGTAAAGTTATACCAGGAGAGAGTTTAAGTACACAACATAGATTGATAGTCTTAGTCATATCTATTAAAAAGTAGAGTAGAAAAACTAACGTGAACAAAAGACTAAGAACTAAATGGTGGAATTTAAAAGGAGAGAATTTAATATAGTTTAAAAATAAGATAATAAAAAAAGATATATGGAACATAGATATGAGACTAATATTATGTGGAATAACACGTCTTCTTATATTAGGAAAGTGGCTAAAGATATACTAGGAGAATCTAAAGGTTGTAGATTAGACGGTAAGGAGAGTTGATGGTGGAACGAGAGTGTACAAAAGGTTATTAGAGAGATCGAGAAAAACTTTATATAAAGAGTGGCAAAAGTGTAGGAGTAGGAAAAGCTTAGAAAAATATATACTAGTAAGAAAGGAAGCAAAAAGAGTGGTTAATGAGAATAAATACAAGGCTTATGAAATTTTTTATAAGAAGTTAGTATCTAAGGAGAGAGAGAAAGATCTATATAAGCTTGCTGAGATTAGAGAAAGGAAGAGTAGAGATTTGGGGAATATTAGGTGTATTAAAAATGAGGATCAAAGAGTTCAAGTGACCGACTGGGAACTAAAGGAGAGGTGGATGGGTTGTTTTATCAATTATTTTAATGATAACCAAACAAGTGAGCAAAATAGAGATTTTGGCCATATAGTGAATGATAGAAACTATAGATTTATTATAAAATTAGGATTAACGAGGTTAAAGATGCTCTAAAAAATAAAAAGTGGACGAGCCATAGGACCGGACAATATCCCTATTGAAGTTTGGAAATGTCTTTGAGATATAGGCTTAGGATGATACATGTCTATCTTTTCTCTGCTTCGGGAGCTTAGCGATCCTTATGGGAGCTTGAGAATAGATAATTCTCATAGTAGAGTGAGAATAGAGGCGTGGATGGAGCTGTTGGTGGTGGTGAAAGAGGTCAAAAGTAGGAAAATAGAAGAAATCAAGAAATGACAGACAAACTTTGGCCGATCGACTGGTTGGTTGACACCGGTCGACCATATCGGTCGACCGGCTGGCCAATGTCGGTCAACAGAAAGCGTGCCCGATTAAAGGGTTGAAAACCCTATCTTTGTCTAGTCAACCGATAGAGGCATGACGGTCGACCGATGGGACTTCCTGAGCGAATCTGGACTCTTGTTTGACGCGTATTCCAAGTTGAGTTGAGCTTGGTTATTTACATTTTTTTCCATCCATATTGTTTGACAAATAAATAGGGATTATTTAGGATTTCTAAATAGGAGATTAGATTAAAAAAGAGAGTAGAGAGGTTGTTCTTTATTCTAATAACATTGTGAGGGAGAGATTTTGTAATCTTTTAAATTCTTCATAATCTAGAGAAGGTATTTGTAGGTTGTCTAAAAACTACTACAGATAGCTGATCCCCATTAAATACTGATGATGAAAGTTATAATTTGACAGCTTCCAGAAGACTATAATTTAAAATTTTTACGTAGATCGATAAAAGCTCTAATTCAACAGCCTTCATAATCAACATTGGGAGTTACAATCTAACGACTCTCTTATTTTCAAGGAGCCAAGACGAAGGTTACAAGATGACGATCTTTGTATCACTCTAGCAAGAGAGACTATAAATTGACGGTCTCTTCAAATCAAAACGTAAATATCTCTCAAACAGTAAGGAATTTGGCGAAACGGACGGGAGCAAACCGAAAAACCTTTGGGTGGGTTTGGTCAGCTCTGTCTCATCAAGACAGTCAATTTTCATATATAATTCGTCCAATTCTGACTTACGGTTTAAAAGTTATGACATGTTCTTCATACCAAGTTACGTTCTTAAGTCCGTCTACAAGACTAGACTTCGCTTGAACATTGGACTTAGCATGAAGCTCGCCAAGCTCGCCAAGCTCGCCTAAGGCTCACCTCTGTGTTCCAGAGTCAAAACACAGAGTTCATCTCTGCGTCCCAACAACAAAATACAGGTTCATCGCTGCATTCTAGATCCAAAAACGCAGGGTTTATCACTGCGTTCCAGATCCAAAACGCAGAATTCGTGGTTGCGTTCCAGACTCAAACGCAGAGTTCGTGGTTGCATTTTAGGCTCAAAATGTAGAGTTCATGGCTGCGTTCCAGACTCAAAACATAGAGTTCGTGGTTGCGTCTTCAGGCTCAAAAAGCAGAGTTCGAGGCTACGTTCTAGACTCAAAAAGCAAAGTTTGTGGCTGCGTTTTCAAGCTCAAATGCAGAGCCCAACTCTGCGTCCCAGGTATAGAATGCAGAATTCGTGCCCAGAACGCAATTCTTACATTTGACTCGTTCAAACACGAGCTGAACGGTTTTAAAACTATTTTCCATATTTTAAGGGAATCACCCCCTACTCAGGAGCGAATTAAGGGAGCAGTTACACCACTTAATCCTCTATAAATGGTGAAAAACTCAACTGTGTTCTAGATCTCCAATTGGATCGACTTTTTGGCATCCAAAATAACGTGTAAAAGAGATCGACATTAGTGTTCTTGTAGATCTCAGGGCGTCCCTAGCAACAGAGGTTTTTGGAGCTTGGTGCTTGGCTTTAAAACCGATTTTTGATTCAAATCAACTCGGTTACAGAGTTTAAACTCGCTCTGAGTTCTTAAACCCATTAAGAATTCTTTTTAAACTTGCCTTACAAGTTCTCCTTGATATCAATCAAGAGAATTCAACCATGTTCCACGAGTTTAAATGTTCGGATCATCAACGGAAAGCAAACTCGATGCGAGCATTCGAGGGAGGCATTCCATCGACACCAGAAAGAACCCAGTTTAAACAAAGGGAAGGATCTTCGTCGATTCCTTCTCTCTTTTGTAAATCGGGATTCCAATTGAGAAGATTGTAATTTTTTTCTAAGTCTGTTAGAGAGAATAATACAAATTCAATTCTCCATTTTCTTCTTCAATTTTTCCACCAAACAACATTTTCCTTCGCCAATTGAACTATTTTGTGTGAGTTTTACTGTTTTCTTCTCAACCCCACTTTTGATAATTCTACAATCAAAGATACTCGTACGGCGACTCGTACTAAGTTGGTATCAGAGCAAATCAGATCCTGTGAAGGGGCATTCCTGTGTATGGTCCTTACTCGATCTCAATATAAGAAGCTAAACGGGATTCTTGTTTTTGTTTCTTTGGAAGAAGTCCAAAAATCAAGGAAAAAAAAGATGACAGAAAGTGACAATTCAACAAGGCTTGATGCATTGGAGAAAAAAATCGAAACAATCGAGTCAACTCTCACACAACTCGTCGATCTCATCTATGGAGCGAACAAAAAGGGTGAATCTTCTTCGAACTCTAAGGAGACCCATGTAGAGTTCTATGGAGAGAGTGAAAATTTAGATTTTCGATGAGGAGGTCGAGACCATCAAGACTGCTCCACATCAAGAGGGTAAGGGTCCTTACCAGAATCTAAAGATTGATTTTAGAGTAGAGATTCTTATTTATGATGGGAGTATTGACGTCAAGAAGCTTAATAATTAGATCGAGTGTATGGAGATCTATTTCAATCTTTATGGCTATTCGTCAAAGAAGAAGATTGTTTTTATGACATTGAAGCTATCTGGACACGCATTGACATGGTAAAAATCCTACTGTAAGAAGGAGAAGAAAGTGATATCGTAGAACAAGTTCAAAGAGCTACTAAGGAAGTAGTTCCACCCAGTGGGTTTCCTTAAAGAGCGTTGGTACAAGTGGTATGACTTGCGCCAGAAGTTCAATCAGACCATTCAAGAATACACCACAGAGTTCCAACAACATGCGATGGTCCTTAACATCGCAATAGAGAAGTACTCTATTTTTATGAAGTATATGACGGGTTTGAACGAATATATCTGGAAGGAGATGAAGCTATTCACGGTTGAGTCAATTACAGAGACGAGCATGAAGGCTATTGCCATTGAGGGCAAGCGGAAAAAAAGGAAACGAGACAAAGGAGGATACCAGTGAGAGGCAAGTCTAATGGCTCCCAACCTAAGGAGGAGAAAAATACGGGCGGCCCAGGGAAGGTAGGAATGACTTGTAATCACTGCAAGCAGACATTGCACATAGCTGATCGATGTTGGAAGAAGTATCCTCATCTGAAGCCGAAGGGGTTAAAGAAGAAGGAGGAAAAAAAGGCATACATGATAGCACATGGTCCGAAGGATGTCCCCGAGATGACAGAGCCCAACAACAGTCTCAACCTTATGGCAGGGAAGCAGGCCACAAAGGAAGATGAAGACCCTAGGAAATAGCTCTTTGTTCTTACGTTGCAAGTGAAGACTAGCTTAGTTGATGCCATTGTTAATCCAGGGAGCCAGATGAATTTGATATCCGAGGTCTTGGTTCAGAAACTGGGTCTAAATACGATCAAGCATTTGAAGCCCTATCCTTTAGGGTTGATTCCGAAGGAGTCAGGGCTGAGTGTGATCAATCAATGCACTTTTAGATTTTTACTCCACGAGTCGCATATTGATGAGGTCATATGCGATACCGTTCCATTGGATGTTTGCTAGGTTACACTTGTAGGCGTATAAAACTGCCTATAGGTCTCTTAACACAGCTCGACGACGCCGATTCGACAAACCGACCATCGGGAGACGTATGCAGACACGATCGTTAGTCCACAACACCGAAGCCAAGTGATACGCGACGAAACGGATTAACGAGGCTACGAGGCTAACGAACCGCACGCAAACAACGGAATGAATCCACTCACGTGCGGAATCAAGCTAACGGGTTGAGGAATCAACGAGTCATCCAACCAAGAGCAGACTCGGACGAATCACGATCGAATTAAGATCAGTTTCGGACTCGAACTCAGAAGTGAATTTACTGCCAAATCAGGAACCAGATTTACTGCCAAATCAGGTCAATGAATCGAGTCCGGACAAATCAACCACAGAACCGAAAAACGGATATAACGACGGAAAACGACAGAAACCCAACACCTAGAGGGGCTCGGCCAAAACCGAGCCACCTCAAGGTGGCTCGGCCAAGGGCGAGCCACCAAGGTGGCCGGCCACCTTGTGCCCAAGGCACAGTAAGGGTTGACTATAAATAGGCCCCCATTGGTTCATTTGAAAAGGTTGGAAATTTTGGAGAGGCGAAGCCCTGCTGGAATCAAGACTCAGATCTAAAAAAAAGATCCAAGCTTTAGGACTTCGAGGACTCGCTCTTCCAGATCTGGTGCTCGGCGATCATCAACGCCAAATAAGGCAAGAGTTCGAGAGGATCGGATCTCAGATCTACGCAGGCGTACTCCGGATCAAAGCTTGGTCTTTGATCCCGAGATTTGGGCGATTGTTTCCTTGGTGAAATAATCCCCCCCGGCTATTATTTCCTTAGTGAAATAATACCTGTCGTACTGCGTAGATCCAACCGGATCTAGATCTCGCGGTGGTCAACGGATAAACCCCGGCGCAGGCGAAGAACCCACGCAAGCGAGCGATCGCAAAACAGGAGCTCGTGATTTGTTCGACAAACAAGAGAAAAAGTTGTAATTTTTATTTCTTTTATTTGATCTTCATTGTAACCGGATCTTATAAAAAGACCGGATCTTTGTAACCGAAAAACTGTTATTGAGAGTGCAATGGAATCAATGAAGAAGAAAGCAATGATTTTTCCTGTGAACAATCTGGCGACCATAGTGGGAGCCGCCGATCTCGCTGCCGAGATCGGAGCGTCGCAGCCGCGGATCTCAATCCCGATCGTGGAGGAGGTCGAATACGAGTTCGACCAACAGAAGTTCGAGGAGTACCTGTCGTCCTCGTCCGGATCAACCTTCCCCCGCAAGTCCAAGAAAATCTCCTCCAAGAGAAAAACTCGTTGGTATAAAGACGTTGAAAATACCAACGAAGATCTCGCCCCGCTGGATGCCAAAGCCGCATCGGGTGAGATTCCTCCAATTCCCAACCAGGTCGGATCTGCTCTGGCCAACCCTTCTGCCGCAGAGGGCGTGGTGACTCTCTCGAAGAGAGCCCACCAAAGGCAACGTCAACGCCTTGCGAAACAATTCGCAAAGGCCATGGAGTCAGTTGGCGGGATCCGTTATAATGCGGATCTGAAGAACAAGAGAGGCAAAAAGCCTCAACAACCAATGAATGGTAGCTCCTCCAAGCCGCCAACGAACAAATGGGTCCGTGTCAAACGGAATCGTTCAACGCTCGAGGAGCACATTCGCAAGCGCCGCGCACTATCAGCGCAGGCACGGGCTCAAGTTGAAGAAGCCCGTAGAAAGCTGTAGAAAGATGTGGCCAAGAAGCCGCTATCAACCCGTAAAGTTTGGAGGCCGAAGTCTGAAGCGGCAATTCAGGCTAAGGAACGACAACTGCAGCCTTCAAAGGTTCAACCTCCGGTGAACCCCAAATCGCCGATGATTTCCACAACTGCTTCGGGAGATCCCGCAGGACCATCCCAAAGAAGGAAGTCAGTATTGGAGCGCCTCGGTCCACTTCCCGAGGAGCGAAGCAAAGCTCCAGTCCAAGAACGTTTGGGCCCACTAAAGAAGCCCCGAACGATTCAACATGCTGGGGGTCGCCGCAACCCTCAACATGACAAAGAAATCAGGGCAACTAAGCGCACTACTCTGCACATCGAAGTCCAGGAGCCCGCCGAGGATTCACGCCCACAAAGGCATGTTTCGAGGCGTGTGACTCTCGAAAGCCCGAAGAAGGCAGTTCGCCCTCAGAAGGAAATGTTATCGTCCGATGACGGTGATGTTATACCTGGGAAATCGTGTCAACACACGATAGGTTGCTCCGACTTTCAAACGGACGAGTTGTACTATCATGTTGGGGGTACGAGAAAAGCCAGGAAAAGGAGTCCCCGAGAATTGACAACTTAATATCCTTATTCAAAACTCATTCGGCCAGTATTGTCTGAGTGCAACTGCACCAAGACAGTCCCCGAGAGGATTTCGGTTTTCGAAAGACTCACTGCTAAAACGCCAAAACCATGGCATAGGCGTTTCCGACGAAGAAGAACGGCGGTTGAAGATGAAGAATTTCCGAGGGTCACCACTAACATGACCAGCAAAAGGACATCGACACAGGGTAATCCCGAGCCGATTATGAAAATACATCGGCGTGTAACTCGTCTGCAGTCCGGAGCTATCATACGAGCAACCTATGGTGGGGTTCGGACAAGACTACCTTCAGAAGACGAAGAATCGGATGCTGGCTCTGCAGTCGCATCAGATAACACAGTGTCCAGCGAAGGACAACCCCGCGAGTCATTTATGATAAGCGCGGAACAAGTGGCCAAGATGCTCGAAGAAGCCATGGCCAAACAACAGGAGAGCTTCAGGTTCGAAATGCAGATGGCCATGCAGAATATGAGAGAAATGTATGACCAACAAATCCAAGCACTGACAAACCGGCAAGGCGAACCAAGTCGTCATAACCAGGTTAATCAGGAAGATGAGCGCACGGATACAGATGAAGCTCGCAATGCCAGTGATCCTCCCGTTAATGCAGGGGGTGGCAATGAGGATGCTAGTCACAACACCACGCTTCCACCTCAGAATCGTGCTGACGAAAACTCGGGTGAAAGCTTGAAAATCAAAAACCTCGAAAGCAAGATCAATACATTGATTTCTGCTCAAGAGGTGAAGAAAACGGGCATTCCTTGTCCATACCCAAGAGAATGGGAATCAATCCCATATCTGACGAAGTTCAACCTAATCAACTTCATGCCGTTTGATGGGAAGGGTTCACCCACTCAACATGTGATTTACTTCAAATCACATTTGGGGGTTATTTCTGGTAACGAACCTCTGATGGTACGGTCCTTCGTTGGCACTCTTCGTGGAGCCGCCTTCGATTGGTATCGCCGCCTCAAGCCAGGAAGTGTGAATAGCTGGGATGACATGGAGACTAAGTTCCTCACTAATTTCTTCGATGACGATACCGAGATATCCATCGGGTCGTTGCTCGACGAGAAACAGAAAGACGGGGAATTAGTGGACATCTTCGTCAAAAGGTTTCGGAACAAGGCGATGAATTGTCGGGACCCGATCACGGAGGAATTTATTCTCCAGACTTGCCACAACAACCTCGCATTGGACGTGTTAGAAGCAATGGGGACAGCACCGTCCAACACTTGGAAAGACTTGAAGGTCCGAGGGGAACAAGCCGAACGTTTCCTCCGAAGGAAGAAGGCCGAGAGGAGTCAATCGACGACTAATCCTCCGAACTCGAACTTTGCCTCCCGTGGTAAGGGCAAGACACCCGTAACGGCTGTCGATGCTAATCAAACATCGCAACAGCAGTCCCGGAGACAGCAGAAGATTTCGGATCAGAGGCCCCAAAAAGAGTACTCCTTCAAGGACGAAGATGTTCCAGCCATCTTCAAATCCCTCCTTGAAAATAACAAGATCAAGCTGCCACCGATCACGAATCAGGAGGAAGCTAACGATACTGCGAATCCGAAGTACTGGGCGTACCACAGGAGGATCCTTCATCCCACCAAGGCCTGCTTTACTTTAAAAAATAGCATCCAGACCTTGGTTGAAGCCGGCGTCATAACGCTAGAGTAAGCCAGTTGAGAACGGCAACACTCCGATAAGTATAAGAGTATACACTGCTTCTTAACACTCCGAAGAGTATATGAGTATAAACTGCTTCTCAATCCTCCGACCGGTATAAGAGGTTAAACTGCTCCCTGATACTCCAATAGGTATATGAGTCTAAACTATTTCTTTTCTTCCACGGGAAGTTCCTGGAGAGTGCCATGAGTGGTATTGTTAAGGATAACCCGATCATGCAGCCGATACAATGATAAACCCAGTTTCGCAAGAAAAGCTGGGGGTGGATAATTCGTGTAACGGGAAGTTCCTGAAAGAATGTTACATGTAATTTTCTTAGGGATAACCCGATCGTTACAAATAAAGTGATAAGCACTAAACCCACCATTTACCTGGTCAAACCTTAGGACCACAACCAAAATCCCCTCTCGATTCCTCTAATGAATGAGAGGCCCACAAATCGAGCGATCAAAACTTCTTACAGTTAGGATCATTTTAAACCTCCCACTTGGTCAAACCTTCCTACAGTTAGGGCCAAAACCAAAATCCCCTCTCGATTCCTCCAATGAACGAGAGGTCCACTTTCAAATCGAGTGATCAAACCTTCCTACAGTTAGGGTCATCTCAAGCTCCCGCTTGGTCAAACCTTCCTACAGTTAGGACCAAAACCATAATTCATTCTCGATAAACGAGAAATTCATCTTTAGTTCAGTAATCAAACATTCCGACAGTTAGGGTTATCCGAGTCTTTTCGATTCTCGGAGTGGAGATCCCACTCTTAGTTTCACCTTTCTGGATTCTGGGGGTGGAGATCCCACCTCGAGTCTCCTTTCCAACTGGGAATAGAATATAAAATTCTTCCTTCCTTGTATTTGGGTTCGCCTTCACCCTAAAAGAAGACCGGGAAATGGAATATAAAAATCTTCCTTTCCCACACCAACCCTTTCCAAGAATTTATTAGTTTAGGATCCATCCAAGGAAGTTTATCCCGAATCCTAAGCAGGGATAAGTCTACGCCTAACACGCGCTGCCGGTTTAGTCTTTCTCTGTAGAAGAAGACACCAGAATTCGATTTTGGGGTATTTTATCCTGAAACCTAAGTAAGGATAAGTCTGCGCCTAATACGCGCCGCCGGTTAGTTCTTAACCGTTAAAAAGAACACTCGCCCACATATTCAACAT
>BQKN01066048.1:98360-152962 GCA_022839385.1 Asparagus kiusianus
AACTTTATTTGATTCAAAAACAAGTTTGTAGCCTTGTTGCACTAATAAAGATCCACTAATTAGATTTCTCCTAATATCCAGTACATGATGGACATCCTGCCAGATCAAAGTCTTATCCGAAGTCAGCTTTAGGTTAATCCGACCTATTCCAGATACGGGAGCCACATTATTATTTCCCATTGTCACAGTTCCTTTACTTGAGACCTGATAGGTGGAAAACAAAGATTGATTAGAGCAAATGTGAATATTAGCTCCAGTGTCAATCCACCAATCATTTGCTTGAAAGGTCATGTTTACTTCAGGGGTGAAGAGAACAGACCTGAAAGCAGTCTCAGCTGAACTGGAAGTCACCATGTTTACTTATGACTTATTAGGTTGAGGTCCTCCCTTCCTAGACTTGGGTGGTTTTGTCTTCTTGTAAAAGCAGTCATTAGCAAGGTGGTTGGTTCGTCCACAAACGAAACATGCTCGACGTTCAGCTCCTTCCTTCTTTTGAAAGTGGACGGGGTTCTTATTTTGATGAAAGAATTTCTTATTAAATGTTTTATTTTGATTTTGGTGGAAGGGACGCTTCTTGTGTTGGGATAGGGTTTGGATTCAACATTGTTTACTTTGGGTTCTTTGGGTTCGGATTTTGTCACATTTTTCTCCCTGAGTATATGTTGCTCTTCAATTCTAATAGAATTCAACACTTGCTCTAGGGTAAGATCTTCTTGGGTATGATTAAGGTTTTTGGCAAAATCTGACCAGGACTCAGGAAGTTTGTCTATAAGACAGGCTATTTGAAACGTTTCATCTAGGATAGATCCATTCACTTTTAATTGGTGAACTATATGTTCAAATTCATGAATTTGCTCATTCATTGGTTTAGAATCTACCATTTTAAATTTGTTAAAATCAGAAGCTTTAAATCTTTTAATTTCCATATCATCTAAACCATACTTTTTCTCTAGTGTTTCCCACAGAACTTTAGCATTAGTGATAGTATAATATATATCATATAACCTATCAGATAAAGCTCCTAAGACTCTGTGTAGACAATGATATTCTATTTCTTGAGGTGTTCTCGGGATAGGAATGGAATCTGTGGAGGAAGATGAGGAAGGTTGCCTAGTAACTGGTCTAGATGAAGATGGGTTGTCTGGTTCTATGGCTGTTATTAGATGTAGAGTTGTTAACCAAAATCTCATTTGGTTTTGCCAACAACGGAAATTGTTCCCATCAAACTTCTCTGATTTAGCAGACATAATTTTACTTGTAGCCATAATCTGATGATGAATGAATAGTTTTGTTATTATAATGCAACAGAAATATATAAAACATTCATTCAACAGAATTATCAAGTAGTGTAATATGTCATTTTTAAGAATTGCAGACAACATTAACATAAAAAGCAGAATGCTAATCATGTTACTATTCTAAACAACACAAAGATTAGATTCTTGGATTGTTAGGAATATAAGCTGTTTAGACAAAGATTAACACGAATTAAGTTTTAAACAGTTAATAGAAATTAGATAAAAATAGATAACTGTTATAGCTCAGAAGTGAAATTCAAATAAAAGTAAATAAAAGTTAGAAATACAGCCTGATGGTCGAGGCGTGCAAGCACTGTCCCAAGAATCTAATTGCCCCCTCTCGTACAGGGCTACACGGCAAAAGTTCCCGGAGATACAACGATGCTCAGTCAGGCGACCTCCTTCTCGTCAGCACGAGCTTCAAGAAGGCATTGCGAATTCTTCTCGACTTTCAGGGAACCAGCAAATCGTAACAGTGAGTAAATGCAAGAGGAAGAACAGAGAAGAAGAAGAAGAGCTTGTTGTATTTCGCTATGTAAAACTCTTCGAGTTTTTGATCCTTTTATAGGGGAAAAACAACCGTTATTCATAAATCCCACAATTAACACGTTTTAATTATTCACTTTTAAAATCCATAAATTTCGCCAATTAATACCAGCTGTTTTTCTATCATTTAGATCTGTCAATCTCTCTCTCATTTAACACGTTTTAAAAATTAATCACGTTTTAAATTTGCTTCATGATAAACACGCTTTAATGTAATCCGTTTACATTCATTTAGATCCTTAATTTTCGCCTATTAATTTTGCTAGCCGTTTAACAAATTTTGAAAATATTACTCACGTTTTTTTAATGCAAAAAGAAAAGTTCAAAAGAAAATTAAAATGTAGCTAATTAAAGGCCCATTAATCCGGAGCTGCATTCGTGTCCGCAGGTCATGTGAGCGCGCCACCCGACCCGACCCGAACCCGAGCCCGGCCCGGCCGGCGCGCGTGTGTGGTGTGGAGCATAACATTTGTTTTCTTTTAGGCATATGAGAGAAAGGGAAGGCTTATAAAGAGCCTATCTTCCCATCTCTTTTCCAATGTGTGACTAAAGTTTTCCTCTTTTCCTCTACAAACCCAAGTTTTAAGTTACAACTCCAACGGTACATAATGACATATAGAAAGATCGTAAACACAAAGATTTAATGCAGTTCGGAACAAATCCTACGTTTACGGGACAATAAATAATTGTTCCCTTAGATAAATACAAGAACAAAAGGTATTAAAAAAACTATGACAAATAAATACAAGAAATAAAGGTATTTAAAAAACTATGACAAAATATTTGTATAGCAAAAATAATTTTAATCTAGGCGGGCTATGAGATGGGGCTAACTGGCCAACGTGTCTACATGTAGGCCTAACTCGCTTGTTTGGACTTCGTAGGCCGAGTGAGCTGTTCGCCCATACGGGCTGTGGACCAGCCAAGCACAACCCGCAGTCTGCAATCGTAGCGGACCAAATCACCCGCGTAGGCGCAACTCGCTCGTTGGGCTTAGGTTCATAGGTCGAGTGCGCTGTTCGCCCATATGAGCCAGGGACCAGCCTAGCACAACCCGGAGTCTGCAATCGTAGCGGACCAAATCTGGACCGCCTTGCACCGGGTTGGGTCAGGCCAAACTGCAGGCTGAGTGAGCGGGCCCATTCGCCGACCTAGCCGAATGCCGGCGGATATTTTAATCCTTATACCAATTCATCTAATGCAAGCAGGGGCTTAGTTGTAAAAAATTGAGACTTAAGGGGGTCAACTAACATTTTTAGACGCGGCGGTTTATCTCAAAACCAACCAAAAGTAGATGGGATTTTGTCTTACCCCTTCATTTTCAGGCCAACCCTTGTTCTTTTATATCCATGAATCACCACCACTGTTCTTTGGGATTTGGTTGTTTCCGTAGTGGTATGTGAAACCGATGCACTTGGGAGCTGAACTTTTGGCCAACACACGAAATAATGGAGATCGGTAAGCTGGCTTTATTTCCCTTCAAATCCAATCATATGCACTTTGATGAGACCAAATATATATCATTGCATGGACGTTCCATCACTCCGTGCCTCTCTTCTCTTTATTTCACATCAACTGATCTGTAATTTTGAATACCACCAATTCCCTTGGCCAGCAACCTACTAAACGCCCCCTAAACCTACTATTTCACATAGTTGAGCAGACGTTCTTTTATTAAGTCATTAATTAAATAGATGTCCATCTCTTTTCTAAAACCTTGGGAAGACATTCCACAAGTTTATGAATTAGGTTTTGTTATAGGCTAAATATCATAAAAACCCCCCTTAACTTTGTATGATTATCATAAAACCCCCATTAACTTTCAAAATATCAAAAAGCCCCCCTTAAGTTTAGGGGTTAGTAGAAAACCTCCCTTAAGTTTAACATTTTATCAAAAAACCTCCTTAATTTAGGAGGTTTTCTGATAAAATCTCAAAGTTACAGGAGATTTTGTGATAATGCTGACACTTAAGGGTTTTTTTTTAAAGTTTGAATGTTAAGGGTTTTTTTTGATAATCATCCAAAGTTAAGGTTTTTTTTTTATATTTAGCTTTTGTTATATAAACCAGTGTTTCGGGGTGAAACCAATGATAAAGATCCTCCAATGGTGAGGTTGGAGTTGAAAGCACCCTGATTCCTCAGTTGTCAGAACATCTTTGAGCTAAGCTTCCACTTATAAGACCAGCAAATGGTTAGAAGGCAATGGACCCGATTGCTCTGATGAGCTTCCTATGCTTAATTTAGTAACTTGGAGAAGAAAACAACAAATATGGTAGAAAATATATAAGTCAAGGCTTAGAATTTTCTTATCAAGATATCTCTATTTATAGTTGTAGGGATAGATAGGCAAAAAGGAAAAATAAACATGTTGTCATCTCATTGGTTGAGATGACTTACAAGGAAGCTTTCTGCGCAACCAAATTGTCAATGTTTCTTTCTGTGATTGGTCAAGATAGTTATGCTAGCAAGAGAGATCGTGCAGGGAGTGTGCTTAAATGACAGACTATGTGAGTTTAGTTAAGATTTCCTAGCAAACATGAGGGTTGCTTGATCTTACCTTTTACCTCTACAGAGAGGGCGAGCTAAGCTCAGGCCATGATGGCCACCTTTTACCTCTATATAGAGGGCGATCTAAGCTCAGACCATGATGGCCAAGCTTAGATGATGGATCATGAACTGTTGCTTTGTCTAGATTGGATCTGGATGTTTTGACCTATTTGCTTGAGGATTTTAGTCTTCGATCAAAGTTTGTGTTGATTTTCTATACATGTGGCTTTTCTCTATTGGCCTCTTTTGGAGGGTTTTTTCGGCGTATCAACCAGCATCACTATATAAGTGAATTTACGAGAAAATGTTGAGGAATATAAGTGCTCATTAGCCAAAAATGTAGTCTGTATAAAAATGAGATAATATATCAAGGGTATATAAGCGGAAAGTATGTGAAACTTTGACATATTTAAATATAAATTAGTGAAAAATGTACTTATAAACAAGAAAGTTTTTTTTGGTCAGTTATAACAAGAAAGTTGATTTGTATAAATGTTATAGTGTGAGATTTTTTATCATTTTAAATGTTTGCAATAAATTAAGTATTTTCTTAAAGATAAAAATTATGAAAATCAATTGCAGGTGATCCGAATAGTTAGGAGGTTCTAAAATGGCTCCCATGGTCTTGTGTTCCATTCCGGTCTAGGCTATAAGAAAAGAAGATGAGAATTATTACTTAAAGGAAATCCTACCTATACCAAAGAGGGTTCAACCTCTACTAGAAGCAGGTTGGACCTAGGTGATCAACAAGAAGCAACTAGTGAGGGAACGTACTTCAGCCAGAAAGAAGAGAGACATCAAAGATCTTAAGCCAAGGTGCTGTTTTTATTGTGAAAATTTGAAGCATGTGGCCAGAGAATGCAAGCTAGGATCTTTTAATGTTTCTCGTGCAAGAGCATGGGTTACACGTCTAGATTATATCCTCTCCTTGTTACTTCCCCTTCTCTGCCAAATATCCCCAAATCATCCCTTTGCCTTTATCCACTAAGGAAAAAATGGGCATACTTTTCTCGTTTGGTGTGTGCACTATTGATTTAAGATCACCATCCATTGATGAACTCAAGAATATGCTGGGGTTTTCGCTTCAACATCAAAGATTGGTCTTTCCGAATCATGCTTTCAGAACATGAGATCTTCTTAGTCGAATTCCCTAGTCAAGATCTACTCGACGCAGCAACCAAACTTGGACATATAGATATGGGTTCTTTTAGTGGCTTCTTCTCAAAGTGGAATGGATGTATGGATCTAGAAATCTTCAAAAACCATGTACTTGTTTGGATCAAGATCTCTAAGCTTCCTTTTCGACTTTGGGTTGGTAAATTCCTTTCTATAATGTTAAAAGACACTGGGGAGGTTTAGGCATGTTCAAGGGAGATCCATCATTTGGAGGAGGCATCAGATTGTAAAGTTCTACTCAAAGTTATGTGCAAGAAGGATATTCCTATGTTTATTTTATTTAGGTATGAATCCTTGTCATTACTTGGTTAATGGAAGGCCAAGTAGACATTAAAGTTGTTGGTGACACCTTTTTTAGGAGGACATCAATAAAGAGAAAGGACAAGATTTTTTAAAGGAGAAGGGAGACCATTCATCACATTACTCTTGGAGTGCTCTCCATAACATTGGTGCCTTTCTAGATGAAAATAATGGCAAGGTCAGACAACATCTAATTAGGTTGATTGAGTTTGCTACTCCTCTTTTAGCTTCTCCAGTGGAAACCCAAGAAGTTCGAACCAAGAATGATAAGAGCAAAAAAGTAATGTAGCTTTTTTAAATTTAGTGGGAAGTGAGGAGGTTGTTAAGGAAATAGCAAAGTTTGTTGACTTACCAAATATGGGGCCAAAGAAAGATCTTCCGAATATCTCTTTTCGAGACATAGTGGAAGTCAATTGTACTTTCTAAGGGAAACATTAGAAGCTACATATGCAGGTGTAAAGACATGCTCATCTACTAAACCTGATTCAAAAGCCATAAGCAGCAAAATAGTTATCTCCTCTTCATCCTCCTTCAAGGAGTCACTTGAAGCAATCTCATCCATTGCTCAACCTCTAGGGTCTGAGCAGCCAATCCGTAAGAAAAGAAGAAGGTGCTACTTTCAATTAGTCACAAGTCACATCACAAGCATCTCACTAAGTCTTCAATGTCTCTACCATGTAAAAGAGGGCCGGTCTTCTTCTACATCTACTCCACTTATGCCTACTAACTCCATTTCTATTGATGAGATCTCATATATTGCTACAAATTATGGGTTAAAAGAATCAATATCCTTTGTGGATGTCAATAGACTTAAAGTTTGAGGGGGGGGGGGGGGCGGCTAAATTATCTTCTTAATTGAGAATCCCCTAGTTTTCATTGTCTGTAACTTTTTCAGTGCTTATTGGTTAATGGAATATTAGGGGGTTTAGTAACCTACTTAAGCAAAGGATAGTTAGGGATGCTATTCTTTTCTTTAAAATTAATATTGCTATATTCCAAGAATCCAAACTTAACTCCTTTAGAACTGGTACCCTTAAGGACATGGGTGGAATGAAATTAATATCATAGCTAAGTTAAGAAGCAATCATGTCTAAAGGTGGTGTGCTACCAGGTTGGAATAATAATCTCTATGATTGTCTTGACTCATACATAGGAGTTTTCACATTTTTAGCTGTTCTCCTCCACAAAGTTTCTATTTAGAAATTTCTTATTACATTTGTTTATGCTCCAGAGAGATAGAGAGAGAGAGAGGGCGAGAGATCTGTTGGCAGGAGATAGAGAATTCATTCCTTCTATCCATTGTCTTGGATTGCTTTTGGTGATTCCATTGTGACTTTAAATATAGGTGAACGAAGTGGAAAATCTAGGTAAATAAGAGATATAAATTATTTCAAAAGTTTAATTGATTCTCTCTTCCTCATGGATCTCCCTCTTAGTGGTAGACAGTCTACATGGTTTAACATGAGAGATGATCTAATCTTTGCAAGACTAGATAGATTTCTATTCAGTCATGATTTTGAGTCACATTTTTCATCCTTGAAACAACATGGTATACCTTCTGGATGCTCTGGTCATATCCCCATCATGTTGGATTCCTCTGCCTCCATACCCAAGCCTCTTTTTAGATTTGAAAAAGTTTAACTCTCTCACAATATTATTTAACTTTTTATCTTCCTTTGTTGGAATTCTTTCTCCTGTAAAGCAAATCCAGTTGATTCTTATACCTTCAAGCAAAATCTCCTTCAAAGAAGAGTTCAATGATGAAAAAAGTGGTTTCATCTCTTCTTCAAAGGAAAAAACTCTTGCCTCATTAGATTCCTTATCTCACATTGAAAACTCAAGCCCCCTCTCTGAAAATGAACTAAAATCCATGAAAGCTCTTAAACCTTATTTAATCTCCATTGCAAAGAAGGAAGAAATCATATGGATATAAAGATTAAGAGTCCTATTGGCTTAAGGAGGATGGTTTAAATATTTCTTTTTTTTACAAAGTAGGATCAACTTATAGAAGGAAAAATTTCATTCTCAACCTCCTTTTCAATTTTCACATTATCTCTTCAGAGAAGAATAGGTAAAAAAAGTCTTCTATAATTTTTTTTTTCTCAAATCTATTTTATGCCAAGCCATCATCTTCCTTCAATAATAAATTGGAATAGCATTTATCCAAATCCAACACAACCCCTATTCTCTTTAGAGATCCTTTCTCTCGAGAGGAAATTAGATTGATTGGTAGTATTTAGACTACACCCAGAAAAATACATGTTCCTAATGGTTATTCCATTATGTTCTTTCAAGAATTTTGGGACCTTATCAAACATGACCTTCTAATCTTCCCATCCTTGTATATTGATGCCTCTTCTCTCCACAAAATAAAAACTTCCTACATCACTCTCATTTTTAATGTCGAGATAGCTAGTACATTAAAAGATTTCAGACCTATCACTCTTCTAAATGACTTTTTTAAAATTTTTACTAAGGTGCTTACTAACAGACTCTTCCCTTCCATTTCTTCTCTAGTTGACTCATCACAATCAGCCTTTCAAAGTGGGAAATCTGCCTTAGACTCCATCATTCTTGCTCATGAATTGATTTATCGCTACTCCACCAAGAAAAAAAGTTTGTCTTATCAAAATAGACTTCATGAGAACTTTTGATTGTGTTAGTTGTTTATTTATACTACCCCTTTTACAGTTAAGAGGTTTTGGATCAAAATGGTGTCATGGAATTCATAATGTTCTCTCATCATTAAAATCTTTCATGTTGATTAATGGAATACCCTCCAAAACTACTTGTGGCAGAGGCCTCAACAAGATGCTTAAAAACAGTGTGTCATTTGGTAACATATCTTAACTTTACCTCAAAGGTGAACTAAAAACTATTAGATCTATACAATTTATATATGACACCCTTATCAGTTTAGAGCTTTTGCTGAAGATACATCTACCTTGAAAATAACTTTCTATCTTTTTGAGGAAGTCTCTGGTTTAGGAATCAATTATGCTAAAACTAAGCTTTACTATTTTGGTAAATCAATTAACAAGGGTCCTAACCTTGCTAAAGCCCTCAATTACTCCTATAACAAGCTTCCCTTCAAATATATTGGCCTACCTCTTATAAAGGATCCTCTATAAGTAGGATTGGTAATCTCTGTTGGATAAGTTCAATAGAAGATTATTTATATGGAAAAATAGATAATTATCTACTGGTGAACGTATAGCTCTCATAAACTCTGTTCTCACTTCTCTTATAAATTTGGTCTTTTTAATTAGTAATTTTCTTATCAAGATAATGGATAAGTTAAGGAGAAATTTTCATTTGTTTTGGGTAGGTACGTGTGTGGGGGGAGGGGGGTTGTTCATGTTCATCTAAGGGTAAGGCTCTAGTGAAGTGGGGAGTGGTATGATAATCCCAACATGAAGTGGGTTCTGGTGTGAAAAACCTCTCTAATTTCAATTTAGCTCTCCTATCCACATGGTCTTGGAAATCCCTAAATTACGAATCACTTGTTGGAAAAGTAATCTTCTCCTTATATACTAATATTCATCCTAATTCTAGTGGCACGCCATCAAAGCAGTCATGCTCTAAATTCTGATATGATATCAATTCTATAAACCAAGCCTTTTTGAGTCGAGTGCAATAGAAGTTAGATGAGGGTGAGACCATTAGATTTTGGGAGGATTAATAGACTGGACCAATTTCTTTGACTTGCAAATACTCACTAGCATCGTCTTCAGGTCTTCTGGAAAATGTTAGTATCAGGTCACTATTTGCTTCGGGAACAATTTTCTTTGTTGCTTCCATTAAATCATTTAAACAAAACAAAAGAATAATCTTTACACGTATAACTCTTTTCTTTACAAAGAAAACAAAATTATGCTCCCTAGTAACACACACAGAAACTCCTACGTTTTAGCAAGGTAAGACAAGTACTCTTCTCAAGATCAAGTCTAAGCTTGAACTCAAGAAACACCAAAAGACACTTGAGAATGCTCGTGAGTGGATGAGGAACTCTCTCTTGCTCTCAAAGTTTGTCAAATGCCTGCTTGGTTCTACTTGATTACGCCCTTGGTTGCCCTGCACAAGTGTGTAGGGGAGTATATATAGAGGTAGGGAGCCATAACCGTCAAATAGGAGTCAAAACACTTGGTGGTCACTGTATCATGTGGGTGAGACAGTGTCTACTGTCTTGGCTAAAGGAGATAGCGTCAGGGCCTTTGTAACCGCAGCCCACTACCTTAAAGTGCCTTAAATACCATACTTTTCATGGGTAGTGGGCATATTTCAAGGGTGTAACTACCCATTAACATTAATGAGTGTTTCTAAGCAGTTATGGAGCCAAGTAGACCCCACAAAACCCTATAAAATGAGCTTAAAACTTGAGATCATAATTTGAGTCATGCTACGTAGCGTTGACTCAAAAGAGACCTTTTAACTCACGTGAGCACAAAGGTGGAATTTGGATAACCCTAAACTGTTTGAAGCTTTAATTATCCAATTTAAGCAGTCCTCTCGTTCATGAAAAAAATTGAGAGAGGATTTTGGTATTGGTCCTAACAGTCTGAAGGTTTGACCGTGGTGGAGTTTGAGATGACCCTAACTGTCTGAAGGTTTGATCGTTCAATTTGAGTGGTCCTCTCGTTCATGAAAAGAATCGAGAGGGGATTTTAGCGTTGGTCCTAACTGTCTTAAGGTTTGACTGGGTGGGAGTTTGAAGGTAGTGGAAATAACAAGAATGGTGTTGAATTTGTTGATTGTTAAGGTCACTTTGTCAATAAGGACATAGTGGGAGTGTTTGTGTCAAGTTCTTGATGGTATTTTTTTGCGAAAACCTGACACGATGGAGTTAGTTAATTGCTATGGATTAGCAATTAACATACTATGGGATATCGAATACTGTGTCAGGATTTCAATAGTGGGAAAATTAAATGCCCAGACACAACAAGGGTGATGTATGGGTTTAACCATGAAAGAAGGAAAGAATGTATTTTATTATCTTTCTCTTCACGGACTGGTTTGAACGAATTCAAATAATTTTGATTTAGTGGTCCCACCGTCTATTGATTGATTAGTGAGGGATTTTGTAATGGAGGACTATAAATTGTCGAACACTCGACAATTATATAGTAAAAATGTTTTTGGGGAAAATTTATGGATGAAAGACCGTGCTCTTCTTCAACCTAGTGTCCATCAAGCTCCACAAAGAATCCCAAAAGTATCCAAGAAATCAGCTATTTCGATCTGAAATAATCGAATTCGGTAACCCAAAGTGCTTCCACACATGCTCAAAGAACAATTGCGCCGCACCCGCTCCCGTCATGGTCTTCTTACAGGGAATTAAGATGACTATCTTGCTGAACCGGTCCACCACAACGAATAAATAATCATTCCCACGCTTAGTCGTCGGCAATCCTCCTAAGAAATCCATAGAAATACTCTCCCATGGTCTTGATGGTACCGGCAATGGTAGATACAATCCCCTTTTCCTATTGGAAGATTTTGATATGCAACATAGCTTACACCCTCCAACATACTTAGTGACATCCTCTAACATCTTCGGCCAAAAGACATGGTACCGTAGATTAAGAAGCATCTTTTGAATCCTAAAATGACCTTGCACACGTGATGTATGGGCTTCTCGAATCCACTACAATCAGTCGCCATCCTCCGGAATGCATAGCGACGTCCCTCGATACAACAAACCATCTGCACCAATCTCATACTCCCTTTTGACTAGCCTTTGCTTGCTCAAACACACTGCTAAAATCTCAGCTGGATGTGTACATCTGTACATACTCCAAAGGAACCAAGAGCTGAATGCGTGTTGCCACAAAGAGAGCTCTCACGAGTGGGCAAGATAACATATCGGCTAACTTGTTCGTCGTCCCCTTCTTGTACCTAATGATGATATTGAACGCCATCAAATAGGATATCCACTTCATGTACCGTGCCTACTGTAGCTTCATCTGGGCATGTAAAAATTCCAATGGCTTGTGATCTGATTGCACAACCACCTCCTTTCCCAACAAATACACCCGCCAATGCTTGATTGCTTGATAAAGTGCATAAAACTCCTTGTCATAGGTGGGGTAGTTCTAAATAGCACCCGTAAACATTTCTAAATGGTACTCCACCGGCTTTCCATCCTGAATCAACACAGCGCCCATAGCATAACTAGAAGCGTCGGTCTCTACGTCGAAGGTCTTCTGTAAGTTCGACAATGACAATACCGATGCATCCGAGATCTTCCTCTTTAATAACTAAAAAGCTTCCTTATGCGTCTTACCCCACTCAAACTGAACCTTCGCCTTCATAAGGCTATGCAAAAGGTACCGTATAAGTCGAGAAATGTCAAATGAACTTGCGCAAATACTGACAAGCCCCTATGAAGCTTCTCACCTCTGTCACTGTCCTAGGTGTCGGTAACTTTGTGATCACCACCATCTTGCATGGATCTATCCTCCGTTGGCTTTTCCTCATGATGAATCCGAGATACACAAACTCTTCCTTCCTGAATTCACACTTCTTCCCGTTAAGCTTCAGCTATCCGTTCTACAGCACTTCAAACACCTTCTCGACATGAACAACATGCTCCTCCCAGGTTCTGCTGTACACCAACATATCATCGAGGTAAACTATCATAAAATCCTTTATAAAGGATCGTAACAAATCGTTCATAAGTCTCATAATGGTAGCCGGAGCGTTGCACAATCTAAATGGCATCACCAACCACTCGAACAGGCCCTGCTTGGTCTTAAACGCAGTCTTCAAAGTGCCATCCTCCTGAATCCTCACCTGATGGTAACCTGACTTCAAATCCAGCTTCGTGAAAAACCTCGCTCCTTCTAACTAGTCCATAAGATCATCAATCCGAGGTAATGGGTACCGATTCTTGATGCTTATCTTGTTGAGTGCCCGGTTATCCACGCACATACGCCAGCCTCCATCCTTTTTGGGCACCAACAACACTGGTGACCCGCAAGGGGAACAACTCGCACAATCACTCCTATTTCCAAAAGCCCCTGAACCTTCCTCTTAATCTCCTCAGACTCCTCTACAGATGTGTAATATAGACCTATATTCGACAAAGAACCCTCGCCGGTCAACATAATCTCATGCTCCACACCACGTTATGGTGGTAGTCCCGTGATCTCCCAAAAAAATCCACGCACTTGGCCTTCAACTTGTCAAGATCTCCCTCCTGAAACTTGCTCAGGGTAGTCAAGCACACCCTACTCAGCTGCTCCTTATAAGGCTAATGACTAATAATATAAACCTCTTACTCGCATTCACTAGCCTCTTTGCCTGAGTCACTGTCACCAAACTCTTCTCCTGTGGAAGAGATGTTGAACGAAAGATGAATTGCTCACCATCTTTGGTGAACGTATACTTCTGGGCTCATTTATCATAGACCGCAAACCTATCCTATAAATAAGAATTACCCAGTATTACTTGGCAAACATCCAACAGAACGACGTCACATGTGACCTCGTTAATATATGACTCGTGGAGTGTAAATCTGAAAGTACGTTGGTTGACCACACTCAATCTCGCCTCCTTCTGAATCCACCCTAAATGATAAGGTTTCGGATGTTTAACCATCTTCAATCCCTGCTTCTGAACCAAGGCCTTAGATATCAAATTCTTCTGGCTCCCTGGATCCACTATGGTATCAACCAAGCTGGTCTTGACCTGCAATTTTAAAACAAAGAGCTGCTCCCTTGGGTCTTCGTCCTTGGTCGTGGTCTGCTTTCCCACCATAAGGTTAAGACTGCTATTGGGTTCTGTCACCCCGGGAACTTCCTTCGAACCCTGAGCTACTACATATGCCTTCTTCTCCTTCTTTTTCTTCAATCATTTTGGCTTCAGATGAGGATACTTCTTCCAGCAACGATCAGCTACGTGTCCTGTCTGTTTGTAGTGATTGCATGTCAATCCTGCCTTCCCCAAATCACCATTCTTCTTCTCTTTCTTAGGTTGAGAGCCACTAGACTTGCCTCCCATCTGTTTGGAGTCTCCCTTTATTTCGTTGCCCTTCTTTTGCCTGCCTTCAATGGCAATGGCCTTCACACTCGCTTCTGCCATGGACTCGACTGTGAACAACTTCATCTCCTTTCGGATATATTCATTCAGACCCACCATGTACTTCATAAAGATGTAATATTCCTCCGTCGTGATGTTGAGAACCATCGCCTACTGCTAAAACTCCGTCGGATATTCTTGAATGGTCTGGTTGAACCTTTAGCGCAATCTGTACTACTTATACCAACACTCCTCAAGGAACTCTACTGGGTAGAATTGCTTCTTCAGTAGCTCATTGAATTTGTTTCATGACACCGTCTTCCATTCCTGCTTGTAATATGATTTCTACCATTGTCAATGCATGCCTCGAAAGCTTCAAAGTCACGAACACAAGCTTCTCCTTGGATGAATATCTGTAGAGGGTAAAATATGTCTCCATCCGCTCGATCCAATCATCAAGCCTCTCGACGTTAACACTCCCATCATAAACAGGAATCTCTACCTTAAAGTCTATCTTCAAATTCTGGTAAGAACTCTTACCCCATTGATGCGGAATAGTTTTGACAATCTTGGCCTCCCTATCAGAATCATATTCCTCACCTTCTCCATCGGACTCCATAAGTTTCTTCTTGACTTTCGAAGAAGATTTCTCCTTTTTGTCCTTTTCTTAGAAGATATTGACGAGCTGTGTGAGAGTCAAACTTATTGTCTCCATCTGTTTCTCCAATGCATCTAGCCTCGCTGAACTATCTCCTTCAGTCATCTTCTTCTTCCTTAATTTCTAGACTCCTTCCAATGAAATAGGATCTCGCCTAGCTTCTTGTATTATGATCAAGTCAAGACTATACACAGGATGCCCCCTTCACATGATCTGATCGCTCTGATACCAACTTGATACGAGTCACCATGCGAGCACCTTTGATTACGGAATTATCAAAGATGGATTGAGAAGAAAATAACAAGAACACAAGAACAATTCTGTGGTGGCGAAGGAAAATACCTTTTCTAGATTATGAGAATAAAATAGTTTATAATCTCTCACAATCTCACTAGAATTGAAGAATAATCTCTCTCAATTCTCAAATACAATCTAATCTCTCTTGAGTGCTTTCTCCTTTTCTCCTTTTTTAAAACCCTAAAACAATCCCTTATATAGGTGTAACAACGTGGATGACAAAGTGGTAAATAACCAAGACCAAACCCTATAGAAATTCGTGCAAACAGAAACCCAAACGAATCATGAAACCATCGATGAGTCGACTCATAAACATGCATGAGTCGACTCATGCTAAGTGAGTCGACTCATGATGAGGTGAGTCGACTCATCAGAAACTTTCAAGAAAACGACTGGGTTTCGTGAGTCGACTCATGACAGACATTAGTCGACTCAACCTGATGAGTCGACTCATGTACATGTATGAGTCGACTCACGACCTAAAAATTGGATACTTCGATTCTTCGATTTGTCGTCTCGTTCCACGCTTAAACCTATGTTCCACTATATTGTTTTACCTCTCTATTCTTAAGTTACCATGAGAATCATCTATCCTCAAGCTCCCATGAGGATCGCTAAGTTTCAAAGAGAAGATACACCTGTATCAACAAGTGAGGAATTCAAAGCATTACAGACCTTTATACTTCATCGTGTATATTGGCTCAACTGTTGTCAACCGAATCCAAGTTGATCCGAGTTCTGCAGTTAGTATCATGCCACTCCAATTGATGTATCATCTCTGAATTCCAACCAAAAAATTGGCTTCGATAGGCACTATCATATATGGGTTCAACACTAGTGGGTCCAGACCATTGGGAAAAATCCGAATGAAGTGCCAGCTTGGAGAGTTAAGGTCCGAGGTCACATGCTATGCAAAGACCTCCTATAACTTACTATTGGGTTGATCTTGGATCCATAGTAATATTATAGTCCCTTCTACATTGCATCAGTGTTTGAAGTACGTTGACACTGATAACGAAGTCAAGATGGTGGTCGTGGATAAGCAACCATTCAAGGGGTTGGAGAATTATTTCACTGATTCCCTCTTATATGGTATTGAATCTGATACGGAACCATCGGCCCATGACACAGATAGTGGAGAAGAAGTTGATACCAAAGTTGGGCTCAATTACGAAGAAGGTCTGGTATTTAATGACATAGAACCCTTTGTAACCAACCTTGACTATGGTGAATCGTCAGATGGAAGTTGTAACTGACAACTTGTCGATTGTAGTTATATAATAAATGATGATTTAGAGTATGTACCTTGTCTTAATGATGTAATGCAGCGACTGTATAGAAACCCTGATGTACACATGCTACTTCAGTCATCTTGCATGATGAAGAAGCATGTCCAAGACTCATTTGGGATTACTTTCATCCTTCCTGCAAAGGTAGGGGGTGGGAAAAAGACAGTCTTCGCAAAAGGAGAGTCGTTTCCGCCACCAAATCCCTTTTTGGAGACCAACAACGAAGATGAAGGATCGGGTCAATATTTCCTCAGATATATCCCACAGGCACATAACTTTATGAAGAAGTGTGGATACAATCTCATGCTCAGAGAAGGTCTTCACTTTGATCGAGGTACTCGAGTTCCACCCGACCTTCTTATGTACCAAAGAGAAAGCCTGATAATTATTACGAGCAAAGGAATGGTCTAGACTATATTTCCTCGTCCTCAAATGAGTATTGTTAGCAGCTCAATAATCATTTGTCTAATTGAAATAATGACGACCATTCATTAGATTCTTCAACATGGGATTCCGATGTCAGCCTTGGAGAGATGTTTAAATACTTGATGTCAAATATGGTCACTGTCGACCCTGCAAAAGCTTAGAAAGATGATCAGTTACTAGCCTGGGAAGATCCTTGGATCCATCACTTAAACATCCAATACGGTAACAAATTCAAGAAAATAGAACCTCCTACTGAGGATAAAGTGGCTCAAGCAAATATGAGCAATGAAGCAAATCCAAAGCCCGTATTCATTAGTGAAAGTCTCCCAACAGAAGAAAAGGAAGAACTGATTGTCCTCATCAGGGAATATATTGATGCCTTTGCATGGAATTATGAAGACATACCAGGACTCAATCTAAATGTGGGTATGCATCGACTCAACATCAAATCGGAAGTCAAACTTGTCAAGCAACAACAAAGACGGTTTTGTCTGCAAATCATGGAGGCAATTGAAGATGAAGTTAAAAGTTGAATGACTTAGGCTTCATTAGAGAAGAACAACATCCATATTGGGTAGAAAACATTATCCTGGTCCTTAAAAAGAATAGGAAGATCAGAATCTGTATCGATTTTAGAGATCTGAATACCGCCTGCTTGAAAGATAAGTTCCCTCTTCCTATCACAGATGTCATCATAGACACACATGTGGGTTTGAGAGAATGTCATTCATGGATGGATTCTCAGGATACAACCAAATAAAAATGTATACAGACGATGAAAAGCATACCTTATTCAGAACACCACTTGGCATCTTCTGTTACACGGTCATGCCCTTCGGTTTAAAGAATGCGGGTGCTACATATCAATGAGCCATGATGAAGATTTTTAAAGAACATCTCCGGAAAACCGTTGAATGCTACATTGATGATTTGGTCGTTAAAAGCCGTAAAAAATGATCATATTAAAGACTTGAGGATAATGTTTGACCTCATACGAAGTCATCAATTGAAGATGAACCCTAACAAGTCTTTCCTGGGAATATCCAGTGGTAAGTTCCTCGAATTCATCGTCACAACGAAAGGTATCCATATTGATCCTGATAAGGTGAAAGCGATCCACGAATTGCAACCTCTTGTAGGCGTATAAAACTGCCTAAAGGTCCCTTAACACAGCTCGGCACGGTGATTCGACAAACCAACGAACCATCGGGCGATATATCCAAGCATGTTCGTTAGACCACAACACCGAAGCCAAGTAAGACATGACGAAGCGGATTAACGAGGCGACGAGGTTAACGAACCGTGCGCAAACAACGGAATACATCCAATCGCGTGCCCAATCAAGCTAACGGGTCGATGAATCAACGAGTCATCCAACCATAGAGTCCACCACATCAAACAAGATTGGGAGCAGACTCGAACGAATCAAGATCAAATCAAGATCGGATCCGGACTCGAACTCGAACACCAAAGCGGATTTACTGTCAAATCAGGATCCGGACTGCCAAATCAGGATCCGGACTGCCAAATCAGAGTCCAGATTAACAATCGAGTTCGAATGAAGCGCAAAACCAAAAAACGTCAAAACCAAACACCTGGAGGGCTCGGCCGAAACCGAGCCACCTCTAGGTGGCTCGGTGGCCGAGCCACCACTTGGTGGCTCGGCCAAAACCGAGCCACCAAGGTGGCTCGGTAGCTGAGCCACCTAGGTGGCCGGCCGAGCCACCTTTTGGGTAGCTCGGTGGCCGAGCCACCTGGTCGAGCTACCCAGATCTGGGCCCAAATCTGAGCCCAGATCTGGATTGAGATGCCTATAAATAGAGAAGGAGGGCTTATTTTTGAGAGGTTGGATTTTTGTTAAACTTTTGAGGTGAAACTCTGCTGGATTGAGAGCTAAACTTCGGAGTTTTGGAGCTTTGAAGACTCGGACTTTTCAGATCTGCTTCTTAGCGATCATCCACGCCAAATAAGGCAGGAGTTCGAGAGAGATCAGATCTGAGATCCACACGGTCATCCTCTGGATCAAAACTTGGTTTTTGATCCCGAGAAGAGTATCGATTTCGCTTGGTCGATTTCGATTACTTAGGGCTATTATTTCCTTGGTGAAATAATCCCCTCGGCTGTTATTTCCTTCGTGAAATAATACCCGTCATACCGTGTAGATCCGACCGGATCAAGATCGTGCGGTGGTCTACGGATTAACCCCGGCGCAGGCAAAGAACCCACACAAGCAAGAGACCGCAAAACAAGATCTTGTGATTTGTTCCAGAAAAGGAAAGTTATAATCTTTTAAGATTTTTTTTTGATTTTGTTGTAACCGGATCTTATAAAAAGACCGGATCTTTTGTAACCGATAAACTGTTGCTCAAGAAAACAATAACATCAATGAAAGTAATTTTTCCCGCGAACAATCTGGCGACCACAGTGGGAGCCACCGATCTCGCTGCCGAGATCGTTGCGTCGCAGCCACGGATCTTGATCCCGGTCGAGGAGGAGGTCGAGTATGAATTCGACCAACAAAAGTTCGAGGAGTATTTGTCATCCTCGTCCGGATCCACCTCCCCCCTCAAGTCCAAGAAGTTCTCCTCTAGGAGAAAAGTCCGTTGGTACGAAGAAATGCAGAATACCAACGAAGATCTCACCCCAATTGATGCCAAAGTTGCATCGGGTGAAGCTCCACCGACCTCCAACCAGGTCAAATCTGTTCTTGCCAATTCCTCCGTCGCTGAGGGCATAGTGACTCTCTCAAAGAGAGCCCGCCAGAGGCGGCGTCAACGCTTGGCACGACAATTCGCGAAGGCAATGGAATCCACTGATGGGATCCGCTATAACGCGAATCTGAAGAACATGGGAGGCAAACAGCCTCAACAACTGATGAATGGCAGCTCCTCCAAGCCGCCAATGAACGAATGGATCCGTGTCAAACGGAATCGTTCGACACTTGAAGAGCGCATTCGCAAGCGCCACGCACTGTTAGCGCAGGCACGGGCTCAAGTCCAAGAAGCCCGCAGAAGACTGCAGAAGGAAGTGGCCAAGAAGCCGCCACCAATCCGCCAAGTATGGAGGCCGAAGTCTGAAGCGGCAATTCAGGCTAAGGAACAATCATTGCAGCCTTCAACGCAAGTTCAACCTCCGGTGAACCAACCTAAATCACCGGTAATTCTAGTAGCTACTCCGGGAGATCCCGCAGAACCATCCCGAAGAAGGAGGTCAGTTTTGGAGCGCCTCGGTCCACTTCCCGATGAGGGATGCAAAGCTCCAGTTCAAGAACATTTGGGCCCGATAAAGAAGCCCCGAACGACTCAACATGCTGGGAGTCGCCGCCACCCTCAACATGACAAGGAGTTCATGGTAGCTATGCACACCAATTTACGCATTGAAGTCCAGGAGCCCGCTGAGAACTCACGCCCACAAAGGTATGTTTCGAGGCGCGTGACTCTTGAAAGCCCAAAGAAGGCAGTTTGCCCTCAGAAGGAAACATTGTCGTCTGATGATGATAACGTTATACCTGAGAAGTCGTGCCAACACACGATAGGTTTCTCCGACCTTCAAGCCGACGAGTTGTACTATCGTGTTGGGGGTACGAGTAAAACCAGGAAAAGGAGTCCTCGAGAACTAGAAACTCAATGCCCCAGTTCAAACTCATTCGGGCAGTATTGTCTGAGTGCAACTGCACCAAGACAGTCCCCGAAAGAATTTCGGTTTTCGAAAGGCTCAGTACCGAAACGCCAAAACCAAGGCCTAGGTGTTTTCGACAAAGAAGAACGGTAGTTGAAGATGGAGAATTTCCGAGGGTTACCACTAATATGACCAGCAAAGGGACATCGACACAGGATAATCCCGAGTCGATTCCGGAAGCACCCCGGCGTGTAACCCGTCTGCAGTCTGGAGCCATCATACGAGCAACTTATGGTAGGATTTGGACAAGATTACCTTCAGAAGATGAAGAATCGGATGCCTGCTCTGCGGTCGCACCAGATAATACAGTATCCAGCGAGGGACAACCCCGCGAGTCACTTATGATAAGTAAGGAACAAGTGGCCAAGATGCTCGAAGAAGCCATGGCTAAACAACAGGAGAGCTTCAGGTTCGAAATGCAGATGGCCATGTAGAATATGAGAGAAATGCATGACCAACAAATCCAAGCACTGACAAACCAGCAAGGCGAACCAAGTCGTCGTAACCAGGTTAATCAGGAAGATGAGGACATAGGTGTGGATGAAGCTCATAATGCCAATAATCCTCCCGTCAATGCAGGGGGTGGTATCGAGAATGCTAGTCATAACGCCACACTTCCACCTCAGAATCATGCTAACGAAAATACAGGTGAAAGTTTGAAGATTAAAAACCTCGAGAGCAAAATCAATACGTTGATTTCCGCTCAAGAGATGAAGAAGACGGGCATTCCTTGTCCATACCCAAGAGAATGGGAATCAATCCCGTATCCGGCGAAGTTTAATCTAATTAACTTCACGCCGTTTGATGGGAAGGGTTCACCCACTCAGCATTTGATTTACTTCAAATCACACCTAGGGGTTATCTCTGGTAATGAGCCTCTGATGGTACGGTCCTTCGTTGGCACTCTTCGTGGAGCCACCTTCGATTGGTATCGCCGCCTCAAGCCAAGAAGTGTGAATAGCTGGGACGACATGGAGACTAAATTCCTCATCAACTTCTTCGACGACGATACCGAGATATCCATCGGGTCATTGCTTGACGAGAAACAGAAAGACGGGGAATTAGTTGATACCTTCGTCAAAAGGTTCCGGAACAAGGCGATGAACTGTCGGGACCCGATCACTGAGGAGTTCATTCTCCAGACTTGCCACAACAACCTCGCATTGGATGTGTTGGAAGCAATGGGGACAGTACCATCCAAAACATGGAAGGATTTGAAGGTCCGAGGAGAGCAAGCCTAGCGATTCCTCAGAAGGAAGAAGGCGGAGAGAGGCCAACAGGTGACGAATGCTCCACAACAGAATTTCGTCCCACGAGGGAAAGGTAAGGCACATGCTAATGCAGTTGATGCTAATCAAACTTTCAAATTGCAACCTCAGCAACAGCCGCAGCAACGAGCACCACAACAATCGCAGTCGCAATGGCAACAACGGCCTCTATGAATTGGCGGTTAGCGAAGTGGGCCCTTCTCTTGTCCCAATATGATTTGCACTTCAAACGGCAGAAGTCGATCAAAGGACAAGCGATTTGTGATCTTTTGGCGGCAAACCCGATAACGAATACGACAGAAGTATATGATGACTTGCCGGATGAAACCCACGAGGTTAACACTACATCGCACCAATAAGTATGGTAATTATACTTCGATGGTGCTTCAAGGGCAGCTAATGTGGCAATAACCCCCGGATGTTCTAAAGTCTCCTCCGGAGTTGGAGTTGTCTTAGTTTTCCCGGGGAAGCATGTGATGCCTCAGGCTTATTCACTGACTAATACATGTTCCAATAACGTAGCCGAGTACAACGCGCTTCTCATTGGACTCAGTTTCGCTAAGGAGCTGGGGGTCGAATATCTCGAAGCTTTTGGGGATTCTCAATTGATAGTCAACCAAGTCCGTGGAGAGTATGAAGTCAAGAACCAAGACCTGATCCCGTACCACCAGGAGGCCATCAAAATGGTAGATTCTTTTGAAAAATTCTTTATTGAATACATCCCTCGTCTCCAGAACGCTTATGCGGATGCACTAGCAGCACTAGCGGTATCACTTGCGCAGCCTCCCGAAACTGAACTACTAGTCACAGTAAGAACGCATCGACTCTGCATACCCATATACAATATGGATATTAAAGAGGAAGATGATAGAAACATAAGTGCCAAGGAGGTGAATTCAACTCAAATTGGGTCTGAGTCCCGAGATTGGCATTTTCCTATCGTTGACTACGTCCAATATGGTATTTTGCCAGAGGATGTAAAAGAAAGGGAATCAATCCGCCGAAGAGCACCAAGATTCTTCTATAATACCGAGACCCATACATTATACCATCGAGGGTACGATGGTTTGTTACTCCGATGCCTTTTGAACAAAGAAGCAGAAGAAGTTCTTAAGGAAGCACACGAAGGAGAATGTGGTGCGTATCAGCCCGGTCCCAAACTGTATGATCGCATCAGGAGAATGGGATATTTTTGGCCAACAATGGTTCATGATGCAATCGAATACGCCCGAGAATATCATGCCTGTCAAGTACATGCAAATTATATGCACCAACCACCGGAGCGTTTACACACGTCAACCACATCTTGGCCGTTTGAGACATGGGGTATGGACATTGTCGGTCCTATTTTTCCCCCTTCAGTAAAAGGTGATTGATTCATTCTCACAATCATGGATTATTTTTCAAAGTGGGCTGAAGCGATTCCGCTTAGAGAAGTGAAAACGAACAACGTCATCAATTTCATCAAATATCATGTCATATACCGACACGACGTGCCAAGACGGATCATTCATGATAACGGTCCACAGTTCATAAGCAACACTTTCGTCAGGTTTTGTGACAAGTTCAAAATTCAAGATATTTCGTCAACAGCTTATTATCCCGCCTCGAATGGATTAGCTGAGGCTTTTAACAAGACGATCATTAAGATCCTGTCAAAGCTCGTGAAGACTAATAAACGAGACTGGGATGATAAACTCGGTGAAGCACTCTGGGCTTATCGTACCACCATACGCACACCTACAGGAGCTACCCCATATTCGTTGGTATACGGATGTGAACCTGTGCTACCATTGGAAGTCCAAATCCCATCCCTTCGGATCGCTCTCGCAACTGAGATGGCGACAGAAGAACAACATCAGAAACGTCTCGAAGAACTCGAAATGTTGGATGAAAAGCGCTTGGAAGCTCAACAACACATTGAGTTTTATCAAGCCAGAATATCTAGGGCTTTTAACAAAAGAGTCCGACAGAGAAGGTTCAAAGAAGGAGATCTGGTCCTCGCTGCTCGCCGACCGATAATCCTCAACTCCAAGAAGAAAGGTAAATTTGAACCCAAATGGGAATGACCATTTGTGATAGACACAGTCTACTCCAACGGCGCATATCGCCTGATTACTCAAGAGGGCGCCAGGCAATTAATGCCAATAAATGGGAAGTTCCTGAAAAAGTACTATCCCTAGTACATTCAGGATAACCCATTTACCGGGAAGTTCCTTGAAGAATATTACACTTAATATTCTAGAGGATAACCCAAAATCATTTTCACCACCAAAATCCCTCACTGATCAATTTCAATTGACAGTGAGTCCACCAAAAGTGTCTTTCTGGCCCAAACCACCAGCAAATTCCCCTCGTGATTCTTTCCACGAACAAGAGGTCCACTTTCAGATCAGAGTCCCCTTTCGATAAACGAAAGAACTCCCTTCTTTTTCTCTTTGGTTAAGCCTTCTCATGGTTATAACCGAAGTTAAAATTTTACTTCGATAAACGAGAAACTCATCTTCAGACTAGATCACCAATCCTATAAAAGGTAAGTTTATCTAGATCTTCCAGATTCTCGGAGTGGAGATCCCACTTCTAGTTTCTTTTGCGCTGGAAATAGAATATAAAATTCTTCATTTCCAGAATCAAGGAATAGAATATAAAATTTTTCCTTCCTTGTATTCGGGTTCGCCTTCACCCTAAAAGAAGATCGGGAAATAGAATATAAAATTCTTCCTTTCCCACACCAACCTTTTCCAAAAGTTTATCAATCTAGGATTCATCCTAGGAAGTTTATCCCGAATCCTAAGCAGAGATAAGTCTGCGCCTAACACGCGCTGCCGGTTTAGTCTTTCTTCGTAGAAAAATACACCAGAGTTTGATTCTGGGGTATCCTATCCTGAAACCTAAGCAGGGATAAGTCTGCGCCTAACCCGCATTGCCGGTTAGTTCTTAACCGTTAAAAAGAACACCCGTCCACATATTCAATATTGTAGCAGGTTGTTATTAATAACATCAAAATCCATGCCTTATACGCATGGGGAATTTCATCCTGAATCCTAAGAAAGGATATGCCGACGCCTAACACGCGTCGCCGGGTTAGTCTTTTACTGGCCAAGAAGACACCAGAACCTGATTCTGGGGACATTTATCCCGAAGCCTAAGTAGGGATAAGTCAGCGTCTAATACACGTTGCCGGGTAGCCTATTCCCGTAACAATGGCGAAGTCTACGTATTCAAAGTCGTAGCGGCGAGTCTCAGAGAATTCACTCTCTTAGCACAACGTTACATGCGGAACGGATTTAGACAATCCGCATGCTAGCCCGACTCAAACGGTAGTTGGTAAAGGCTAATCAAATCCGTTGAAGGCTGGGGGTTAGCCAAAAATCCTAAAGTCAACGCCTAACACACGTTACCAGGTAGCCTATTCCCGTAACAAATGGTAAAGCCTATGTATTCGACATCATAGCACAAAGTCTCAGAGAATCCACTCTCTTAGCACAACGTTACATGCGGAACGGATTTAGACAATCTGCATGCTAGCCCGACTCAAACGGTAGTCGGTAAAGGCTTATCAAACCCGTTGAGGGCTGAGGGTTTGCCAAAAATCATGTGAGTATTATGGTCAATCATTCCAAACAGAGTGAGAAATCATAATAAAGATAAAGATAAAACCATTTCCACTAAGAGGATCAAAAGTTAAAATATTCAGTAAATGAAATCATACATCAAGCCCATGGCTAAAAATCTGCTGACTAAACTTAGACAGCTTCTCATCATAAGCTTGCCTAAGCTCATCCTGCAATTCAGCTCTGATGGACTCTTCAATGGTGGCTAAAGTCTTCACAGCAACCTCCTCCGTCTCGACCAGCTTCTGCTTCAAGGATTTCAACTCCTCAGATAAGGCAATGTGGGCTTGCTGATCCTGTACCTTCGTCATTTGAAGGATACTCAAAGTCTCCTCTTCTTCACGAAGTCCTCTTCTGAACTGTTCTATCTTGGTCTCGCAAGAGGCAATAGAAAAGTCAAGATCGTCAAGTGAAGATAATCTAACAGCAAGGTTGGCCTCAACTCGATCTACCCGATCCCGCTGCACCTGAATCTCGAACTCAGCAAAAGCTCGAGTATCACGCCATGTCTGTAAGTGAGTATCCAAATTGGCAGCAATGAATGAAGAGGCACCTACATCCCGGAGCTCACGTAACATCTGAAGCTCGTGCTTCAGGCAATCAAGGTCATCAATTATAGCCTTCGCCAGATCCGGATATCCTGCATCCCTTATTGAATTTATTCTGGGATCAAGGAAAGGCTTACATTGGTGAAGGAAAAGTCCGTCGTGGAAGAGTTTGCCAATCATAGTATTCACGGAGGAAAAGAAGGTCTTTTATAGTGTTGAACCAGCCTTGAACCGGACCAGACCAGACTGAACCGGACCAGACCAAGTTGAACCAGGCCAAACCAGGCTGAACCAGACCAAACCAGGATGAATTAGTTTGAACCAGGCTAAACCAGTCTTGAACCAGTCTTGAACCAGGTTGAACCAGTCTTGAACCAGGTTGAACCAGTTCTGAACAAGTTTGAACCAGATTTGAACCAAAATTCAAATTGGAACTGAACCGAGTATCGAAACGACTTCAAATCGACCGATGGTTCATTCCCTTATTTATTCATTTTTCTCCCACACATTCGGAAGGGTCGGAAGATTTTTTTGAGCCTAATTACTGCCTTTTTTGGGTCATTATCAGGCCGGTTCAGCTCATTCGGACCTAAAAAGTACTCCGAAAAGTATACGAGTATAAACTGCTTCTTAGTACTCCAATAAGGTATACGAGTATAAACTATTCCTTATTTCTGTTGAGAAGTTTCCGGAGAGTATTTTTCTAAAAATATTCTTAAGGATAACTCAACAATACTCCGAAAAGTATACGAGTATAAACTGCTTCTTAGTACTCCAATAAGGTATACGAGTATAAACTATTCCCTATTTTTGTTGAGAAGTTTCTAGAGAGTATTTTTCTAAAAATATTCTTAAGGATAACTCAACAACACTCCGAAAAGTATAAGAGTATAAACTGCTTCTCAAGACTCCAGCAGACGTACGAGTATAAACTGTGTCAAACACCGGACAACGCGTTGCAAATGAAGACTCAATGCCAACAATCGATGGTCGGTTCTATGTTGAAATAGCAAACACGAGCTAAAGATCAGGAAATCAGGAATTGACTTCAAGTTCAAAATTCCGACAACGGTCAGACAATAAATGCAGCACTGGAACCCTTGCAGACATTCGTTAAAGCACCGAATAGCCTGGAGGATTGAAGGAATCAAGAATAGAAGCCATTCCAAAATCCCGTCATACCGATTGAAGGTTAGGACAATCATATCTAAAGTGTTCCAGACTCTTCCATAAAAGAACAAGGCTGAAATACTTTGGAGTGGGTATCTGTAGGCGTATAAAACTGTCTAAAGGTCCCTTAACACAGCTCGGCACGGTGACTCGACAAACTAACAAACCATCGGGCGATATATCCAAGCATATTCATTAGACCACAACACCGAAGCCAAGTGAGACGCGACGAAGCGGATTAACGAGGCGACGAGGTTAACGAACCGCACGCAAACAACGGAATACATCCAATCGCGTGCCCAATCAAGCTAACGGGTCGATGAATCAACGAATCATCCAACCATAGAGTTCACCACATCAAACAAGATCAGGAGCGGACTCGAACGAATCAAGATCAAATCAAGATCGGATCCGGACTTGAACTCGAACACCAAAGTGGATTTACTGCCAAATCAGGATCCGGACTGCCAAATCAGGATCCAGACTGCCAAATCAGAGTCCAGATCAACAATCGAGTTCGAATGAAGCACAAAACCGAAAAACGGCAAAACCAAACACCTGGAGGGCTCGGCCGAAACCGAGCCACCTCTAGGTGGCTCGGTGGCCGAGCCACCACTTGGTGGCTCGGCGAGCCACCTAGGTGGCCGAGCTACCTAGGTGGCCGAGCTACCTTGGCCGAGCCACCTAGGTGGCCGAGCCACCTGGCTGAGCCACCCAGATCTGGGCCCAGATCTGAGCCCAAATTTGAGCCCAGATCTGGATTGAGATGCCTATAAATAGAGAATGAGGGCTTATTTTTGAGAGGTTGGATTTTTGTTGAACTTTTGAGGTGAAACTCTGCTGGATTGAGAGCTAAACTTCGGAGTTTTGGAGCTTTGAAGACTCAGACTTTTCAGATCTGGTTCTTGGTGATCATCCACGCCAAATAAGGTAGGAGTTTGAGAGAGATCAGATCTGAGATCCACACGGTCATCCTCTGGATCAAAACTTGGTTTTTGATCCCGAGAAGAGTATCGATTTTGCTTGGTCGATTTCGATTACTTAGGGCTATTATTTCCTTGGTAAAATAATCCCCTCGGTTGTTATTTCCTTCGTAAAATAACACCCGTCATACCGTGTAGATCCGACCGGATCAAGATCGTGCGTTGGTCAACGGATTAACCCCGGCGCAGGCAAAGAACCCATACAAGCAAGAGACCGCAAAACAGGATCTTGTGATTTGTTCCAGAAAAGGAAAGTTGTAATCTTTTAAGATTTTTTTTGATTTTGTTGTAACTGGATCTTATAAAAAGACCGGATCTTTTGTAACCGATAAACTGTTGCTCAAGAAAACAATGACATCAATGAAAGCAATTTTTCCCGCGAACACCTCCGAGAAATCTCAAAGAACCCAGAGGGTTACAAGGACGATTAGCGTACATCCGCCGATTCATCTCGAATCTCGCAGGGAAATGTCAATCATTCTCCAAGCTCACAAAGAAATGTGTGTCATTCATTTGGGACGATACATGTCAAAAAGCATTTGAAGACATTAAGGCATACCTATCAGATCCTCATGTTTTCGTCGCACCGATGTCAGGGAAATCGTTCTTGATTTATGTTAAGGTGACGAACTACTCATTAAGTGCTCTGCTGGCATAAGACGATGACAACGGTCATGAAAAGGTAATTTATTATTTGAGCTGAACATTGGTAGGAGCTGAATCTCGATATCCAATGATTGAGAAGGAGTGTCTTTCCGTGGTATTTACAATTCAAAAGATACGATATTATTTGGTTGGACAAACAATTTACATCATTTGCAACGTCAACCCAATCCGGGTGTTCAAGATGCAACCAGCTTTTATGAATTTGTGATTAGCGAGGTGGGCTTTGCTTCTATCCCAGTACGACATCGACTTCAAACAATAGAAATTGGTCAAAGGGCAGGCAATTTGTGATCTTCTAGCGGTTCACCCTATGAAGGATAAAGCTGAATTATATGAAAACTTGCCGGATGAAACTCACAAGGTCAACACTACCACTTACCAGCAGGTGTGATAGTTGTATTTTGATGGTGCCTCCCGAGCAACTCATGTGGCAAGCACTCCTGGATTTCAAAGATTTCTTCAGGAGTTGAAGTTGTCCTAGTTTCCCCAGAGAAACATGTGATACCTCAAGTCTATTCATTGATTGGGTCATGATCTAACAACATGGCTGAATATAACGCACTCCTTATTAGACTCAGTTTTACCAAAGAGCTGGGGGTAGAATGCCGTAAAGCTTTTGGTGATTCTCAATTGATAATCAACCAAGTTCGAGAAGAATACGAAGTTAGGAATCAATACCTGATCCTGTATTATAAAGCATCTATTGAGATGGTGAAATTATTTGAAGACTTCTTCATTGAGTATATTCCAGACCTCTAGAATGCTTATGCAGATGCACTGGTAGCACTAGCAAACCCTTTAGCTCAGCCTCCCGAGACAGAACAACTGGTTACTATAAAAACTCATCAGTGTTTCATACCAAAATGTACCCTAGACATCACAGAGGTGTATGCCACTAGAATCGAACTTGAACCTCGAGATTGATGTTCCCCATCATTGATTATATCTTACATGGCATCTTGCCAGAAGACATAAAAGAAAGGGATTTTGTTCGACAAAGAGCGTCAAGGTTTTACTACAATGTAGCAACCCAGATGCTCTATTGTCGTATATACGAACACTTTTTACTCTGATGCCTCTTCACCAAGGAGGTAGAAGAAGCCTCAAAGAAGAGCATGTTAGAACTTGTGGTGTGTAGACGGTAAAAATTACCACGATGGACTAACGAACAAATTCGCCCGCAAGCTCACCGACGCACGAGTCTCACATTAGCCTCACGCACCAAATCACATGGGCTCGCCAATGGGGCGAATCCGCCAACATAAGCCGAATCCGCTCGCAGGGGACCAAATCCGCCCCCATGAGCCGAATCCGCTCGCAGAGGATCAAATCCACCCTCATGTGCCAAAGCCACTTGCAGAGGGTCTAAGCCTACCTACGTGAGTCGAAGGCCGGGTTCCCAGGGACAAGCCTCCCCCACTTCCCGCGATGCGAAAGGAAAGGCACAGTGCCCTAAGCTCGCCAGATGATCGTACACAATCTGAGCAAGCAGACAGGCGTCAGATCAACCTGCATACCCATAAATGCGACTCACCTCAACCATCAAGGTTAGGAGCTGGAGCTGCTGGCATGCGGCGAGCCGTCCAAGCCGATTCAAATGCGAGACATCCATTCTCCCGCCCCTATTCAGACATAGGGAGAGGGGAGAGGAGAGGGGGCACAACACCCCAGGACCGTCGGGTGGTCACTCGGTAGCTCGTAGCACAAGCGAGCGGACAGCTACCAGAGCCATCTGCATCTACATAAATGCAGCTTACCTCGCTCTGAGCGAAAGGTCAGAGCCGCCGGCGCTCAATGAGCTGGCCAGATCCACTCGAGTATCTGACAGCCGCTGTCACGAATACGAGGAGGGGCTTTCCCACTCCTACGCGACGTGATACAACATGCGGCCCCACAAACGACCGCTTGTTGTACAGAGGGGCAGCAGAACATCTTTGAACAGTGTATGGTCACATCCCATAATTCAAGGAGCAGCCAAACTGTCTCTCTCCCATTTAAGAGCTTCTTTCAGCAACCTTAGAGGGATCGATCGATTGATCAATCAAAAGAGGAAGAGGCTTCTTGCATATCCTTGCATTACAGCGCCATCTCCTAGCTCCGAGCCCCGATCGCCGGCGAGCCAGAAGAGACGAACTCCCTCACCCTGAGCTTTTACTGAGTACTGAAGCTCTCCGACAACCTCTGTCGAATCGTCCAAGGGAAGCAGACTCGACACGAGCACCGAGCGAAGCATCCTGTAGCTACCTTAAAGTCCCCATGATTAAACAAAGAGGGCCTTCCCTCTGCTTCTGTCGTAATCATTTGATTATTAGTTTGTAATAAGCCTTCTTATCAATACAAACGAAGTTCCCTGTTTTTGGGAGATCAAAAATTACACCTACAGAAGATGGCAACCACAGTGGGAGAAGCTGTTTCCTCTAGTGAAATGGTGGTAGCTCAGTTCGACGAGGTTGCTGTTGGGACGACAGTGGAGTCCCTAGAGATCGAGTTCGACCAGGCCAAGTACGAAGAGTACTTGTCTTCCTCCTCTTCCGGTGGCGAAGCATCCCGCAATCGCCACAGAGTCGTGCGCAGGAGTCGACCTCAGACGGTCAAGGCTCCCGCGTCAGAAGGCTCCACCCAAGTCTTGACGGGGAAACCCGCCCCAAAGTCTTTCGAGGCCGAGCCCCAGATCGAGAGCATGGGGTGAGGGTCTGCTAAGTGGGTCGCCAAACGACCCTCAGTAACACCCATCCCAAAAGAGACACCAGTTCATTCCGACATGACTCATATTGCCACAGTCCACGCGGACACTCTTCCCTCGAGAAGAGCTCGCCAGCGGCGAGAAGGCAACCCATCTTACGCCGGAAGGCCCTCCAAATTAGGAACGCCAACGGATAAAGATCAGGCCACCTGCTCAGGTGAACTTCGCTTCTTAGGTCACATCCCTGACGCGAATAAACCACCTCGAGCGCACGGGTCTGCTCGCGCAGACGAATCCTCGAAGGTGGGTGGGTCTTGCCCCGACCACCTGACGAATAGCTCCAGAGACAAACCGATGGACGAGGAATCGCCCATTCGCCCACGCGAGCGAAGGGTTGAATCTCGCCCACATGTCGGAGTTCGCTCAGACGCGAGAGTTCGCCTGCCAAGGCAAACTCGCCCAACTCCTACATCAAGGCGTTCCGCCCAGTGTGCAGCAAGGAGTGCATCCTAGACCCTCTTGTGCGATCACACAGGTGACCCATCGAACCTTGGGGGCATTTGCCAGTCTTCCACGGAAGACCTCTGGGATTACCTATCTCGCAAACGCACTATACGGGAGGCGAATCCTCAGTGCCACTGCGAGAGGCTCATCCAAACGGTTCTCGCCGACTATCAATGTATGGAGACGGTGAAACCTTCAGTGTTCGAGAGGCTCTCTCGACGATCTTCTCGACCGAAATCCACTCGCCAGAGGCGCCACCGCCAAAAAGGACGTGCTACTGACGACCTAGAGCTCATGTCCGCCACAATCAACATGACGGACAAGGGTTAGGTGGTATTTTCCGATTCTCCAGATTCAGATTCCATTCTGGGACCCAATCCTCGGTTCGCCCAACACAGCCAAGGCGACATATACCAGCGAACCCGTAGTCGCAAGGGAGCGAGCATCGGATTTGATTACTCTACCCTAGTCCCTCCCTCCTACGGCGAGGACGAAGTTCATTCGGCGGCAGCCACGTCTCAAACCTCACACTCAAGCCAGGAAGCACCTGCGAGGGTACACATGACAGAGCTCACCCACGAGCAGATAGTGGCTCAAAGGCTGGAGGAACAACAAGCAACCATCGACTCTCTGCGAGAGATGATGGAGCAACTTCTGAACAAGAAGAAGAAGAAGAAAAGAGTCCAACGCCCCTTACCCCGGCGAACTGGGGATAAAGAGTGGGTACCTCCCCACCGTCCGGCGACAGAAACGGAAGACAACAGTAATCCGCAATCCGATTACTCTTCCAAGACGTCGCTAGGGACGTCGCACACCGGGGGTAGCACCCGTGATAAGAGGTTCGATGAGTTCCAAGACCAGCTCAATGCGTTGAAGCTTCAGCAAAACATGAACAAGCTGGGGGTGGTCCGTCCCTACCCTATCGAATGGGATACGGTCCCATACCCAGCGAAGTTCAAGCCGATCAGCTTGGTGTAGTTTGACAGCAAGGGCTCGCCCTCGCAGCACATCTACTACTTCATGGCGCAAACTGGATTCCTTACGGGGAACGACGCTATTCTCACGAGGCTATTCATAGGCACCCTCAAGAGGGTGGCCTTTGAATGGTTCCGTAAACTGGAACCCGGCTCCATCAAATCGTGGGCCGATGTCGAAAGGCTCTTTTTGGCCCACTTTTCGACGATGACACGGAAGTTTCAATGGCCACTCTCGTTGCTGAAAAGCAATAGAAGTCGGAGTCGGTCAATAACTTCGTGAAAAGATTCCGGAATCGGTCCGTCCACTGTCGGGACTAAGTCTCTGAGGCGACGCTGATCGAGATGTGCCGCAACAACCTGTCGATCCATATTTTGTCCAAGATAGGCGCGGTAGAGACCCGGACGTGGAAGGAGCTTGTGCGTCAAGGCGAACAGGTGGAAAACATGATCAAGAGGCTGGAGGCCGAAGAACCGCAGCCTAAGAAGGGAGCCACAGAGCCAGCTGCACCGAAGAATCCCCCTCGAACAAGAGGAAAAGAGATCATGGCAGTCGATTCCGCCCCAGCGCCAAAGACTGCCCAAAGGCCAAAGCCCAGACAATTTGAACAACGCCCCCACGGCAGTATGACTTCAAAGAAGACCAGGTGGTGGCAACGTTCGATACTCTGCTCAAGAGTGGCCGAATCAAACTGCCAGAAGCCACGAAGCCTGAGGAGGCTAACAAAACCGATGATTCGAGTTACTGTGCCTATCACAGATTCTTCGGCCACCACACAACCAAGTGCTACGTCCTTAAGGACAAACTCCAGGCCCTCTACGACGCGGGGGTCTTGAAGAGGGAGAAGGTCCAAAAGCAGGTGACCACAAACATGATCACCTTGAGCTTTGGGACAAATCTCCTAGAGGCCCAAGCTCCGGCGGGGGTAGTTCCTATCCCCAAGGCGGTTTTGAAGATTACTAATGACGATCCTCACAACCAGCGGGAGAAGGGCTTGGTCCCGCAGACCCTGTCATCGGGGCAGATAATGTGGGTCCATCCAGATCTCCTCAACGATGAACAATGGACTGCAAGGCCTTCGAAGGAGGCTAAGGGAAAACATTGCAACGTTGTCTCTACCATTCCAGATAGAGACAGCGCAGCGATAGCCGCCCTGACCGATTCCGAGGAGGACACCAACGTCTTCGCCACGAGAGCGGGAAAGGAATTCGCGAAGGAATATCCCACGAGGGCAGATAACCCGGCAGGACCTCCCAAGAGGCCAGTCGCGGCAACTCCCCTAAATCCAGATGGGCCAAGTTCAAGCCGCTAACCTTTACGTTTCAACGTACTCGCGCAGCTGAAAAGCATCCCTGCGCGAATCACCATGTATGACCTCCTCCGGCTGTCCAGGTCTACTCGCGAGGCCTTGCAAGAGGCTTTGGCCGATTCAGAGGCATTCGCCACCCATTTCTCGAAGGAGGCAGAAGCAGAACGAGAATGTGCAACCTGCTGCCAAGTCTCCGAGAGACGGGTCCCGTGCATCACCTTCACTCCTGAAGACATGCTCATCAAGAGCACGTCTCATGATCGACCGCTGTACTTCACAGGATACGTGGGATCGGCGAGAGTGGATCAGATCCAAGTCGACCCGGGTTCTGCGTTGAGCATCGTACCCCTGAAATTGATCAAGCACTTGGGGATACCGCCAAAGCGTTTGTCCTCGACCACCACGACCATTTTTGGCTTTAACGCCACGGGGACGCGGCCGCTGGGTAAAATCCGCCTGAAATGCCGAATAGGCGATATGAAGACGGAGGTGGCCTGCTATGTCATCGATGCCGAGCCTTCCTACAACGTACTCCTGGGACGTCCGTGGATCCATGGCAACTAAATCGTCCCATCTACGTTACACCAATGCCTCAAGTACATGGATGACTACGAGCAAGTGAGGACGGTAGTGGCCGGTAAACAGCCCTTCAAAGGTGTCGAGAACTATTTCACGGACTCCTTGCTGTATCAGGATCCCGTCGAACCGTCGGTTGAAGAACCAGAGAGCGGCAACGAGGCGGACAGCGAGCCTGAGTACGGCGACAATCTAGTCCTAAACGACTTCGAGTCAATTATAATCGGTTATGAGAGTCATCATGTAACCAACGCTGTTCAGGCGGAGAAAATTGTCATCAATGAAAAGTCCAACTTTGCTTATGTGTCATCGTGTTCTACGTCTGAGGATGAGGAACCCAACGACCTATGGTCAGAACTATACCGTGATCCTTCCCTACACTTGCCAGTATGCTCGTTATACATCGCCAAAACACAGCCGATCAAGCCATCACAAGCTGTGTTCGTCGTGCTAGCCCGAAATAATTATCGAAAATATATTATCTTCGGTCGAATCGATCATCCCCTGCGCACGCTATGGGACGAGTCTGAAGATGAGGATCCCACGCCCCAGTTTTCGCAATACAGTCGAATTGCGAAACGCATGATGAGCAACATGGGGTATGATCTCACTCGTTTAGAGGGCCTGAATTACGGCCGAGGACGCAAGATGGTCATCCGACCCGCTTACGTACCTAAAGGGAAACCCTCGAATTACTTCAACAGGACTAGGAGAGGCTTAGGCTACTCCTCCTCCTTGTCGGATTTGTGTTTCCACGTCAACGAAGATTCTGACTACGCATGTTCAGGGGATCAATCGTCAGTAACCTCAGCATGGGACTCGGATGTCAGCGTGAGGGACCTGTTCGATAACCCCACAGTCAACATGGCTACAATGGATCCCGCCGAAATGGCGGCGGATGAACAACTTCCACTCTATGACGAGACGTGGGATCGCCATGTTAACGCCCAGTGGAGTAGTCGCTTCAAGCAACGGGAACCACCCACCGAAGACGAAATCCTCCAGGTGAACATCGGCACTGACGCGAACCCCAAGCCCATATTCGTCAGCGGTAGCCTGGCTCCTCAAGAAAAAGAGGATCTCATTGCCCTCATACTGGAATACATCGACGCCTTCGCATGGAATTACGAAGACATGCCTAGCTTGGATCCGCGGGTCGCCACGCATCGCCTCAACATCAGCTCAGACGCCAAGCCAGTCAAACAACAGCAAAGGCGGTTTCACCCCTAGATCATGGAGGCGATCGAGGCCGAAGTAAAGAAACTCATCGAATCCGGCTTCATCAGAGAGGAACAGCACCCCGACTGGGTGGCCAACATTGTTCCAGTGCTGAAAAAAATGATAAGATCCGCATCTGCATCGACTTTAGGGACCTCAATGCTACGTGCCCCAAAGATGAATTTCCCCTGCCCATCACGGATGTCATCATTGACAACACGTGCGGGTTCGAAAGGATGTCCTTCATGGACGGGTTCTCGGGGTACAATCAAATCAAAATACACCCCGAGGATGAAAAACACACCTCATTCAGAACTCCTATAGGGGTGTACTGCTACACGGTCATGCCCTTCGGACTCAAGAATGCCGGCGCAACCTATCAACGCGCCATGAGCACGATCTTTCGAGAGCACCTGCGAAAGACGGTGGAGTGCTATGTGGACGATCTGGTCGTGAAGAGTCGCCACAAAGGCGACCATCTTCAAGACTTGAGGACGATGTTCGAACTCATGAGGACTCACCAACTCAAGATGAATCCTACGAAATCATTCCTAGGGATGACTAGTGGTAAGTTCCTCGGTTTCGTCATCACAACGAAGGGGATCCAAATTGACCCCGACAAGGTGCGAGCTATTCAAGAACTTCGACCACCCCAGAACCTCAAAGAATTAAGAGGTCTCCAGGGACGATTGGCCTATATCCGAAGATTCATCTCAAATCTTTCGGGCAAGTGCCAACCATTCTCCAAGATTATGAAGAAAGGCACCTCCTTTGTATGGGACGAGCCTTGTCAGAAGGCCTTTGAGGACATCAAGGCTTACCTCTCAAATCCGCCTGTCCTCGCCGCACTAATCTCAGGGAGGCCATTTCTCATCTATATACGCGCCATGGAACACTCTTTGGGTGCTCTCTTGGCACAAAACGATGACTCCGGCCACGAGCAAGGCATATACTACCTGAGTAGGACCTTGTAAGGTGCCGAACAACGGTACCCGATGATCGAGAAAGAATGTTTGGCCTTAGTGTTCGCCATCCAGAAGATGCGACACTACCTGGTTGGCCAGACAATCCATGTCATCTCTCGAATGAACTCCATTCGAGTCTTCATGACGCAACCTGCGGCGTTAAATTGGCGCCTAGCTAGGTGGGCACTGCTGCTCTCCCAATACGACATTCATTTTATGCCACAGAAGTCGGTCAAAGGGCATGCCATATGCGATCTTATGGCTAGTCACCCGCTGGGAGCGAAGACCGACTTGTTTGAAGACTTACCAGACGAACAGCCCAAAGTCAATGTAACTTCGTTACCGGAGGTGTGGCAGATGTTCTTCGACGGCGCATCTCGCGCGGCTACAGACGGCTCCATTGTGGCAGGAGTGGGGGTAGTCCTCATTTCTCCGCATAACCACGTGCTACCCTGAGCCTTCTCTTTGACGGAGCCATACACCAACAACGTGGCTGAGTACAATGCCCTACTCATCGGGCTTGAGTTGGCCAAAGAGCTAGGGATAAGACATCTCGAAGCTTACGGCGATTCCCAGCTCATCGTCAAACAGATGACCGGCGAATATGAAGTTAGGAACGAAGATCTGATCCCACTCCACAAAGCGGCCATCACACTGGTGGAGTCATTCGAGAGCTTCCGCATCGAGCATGTGCTGCGATCCAAGAACACACATGCGGACGCGCTCGCCTCTTTGGCGGCCAACCTAGCTCAACCACTAGGGATAATCCAATGGGTCACAGTGGCGAGCAGGAGGCTCTTTCGACTGAAAGACGCTCCAGAAGCGAACGCCACCCATCAGGTTTCAGATCAGCCCAATTCTGAAGACTGGCGCCTCCCGATTATCGATTACGTCCTATACAGCGTATTGCCCGAAGATGCAAAGGAGCGGGAGTCTGTCCGGAGACGTGCTATGAGATTCTACTATGATGCGACCACCAAGACGTTGTATCGAAAGTCATACGACGGCTTGTTGCTTCGATGTCTCTCAAAAGCAGAAGCACAAGAAGCTCTGCGCGAGGCCCACAACGGCATTTGCGGAGCTCACCAGCCTGGACCCAAACTTTGGGATCGCCTGCGAAGGATAGGCTACTTCTGGCCTGGGATGGTTCACGACGCGGTTGTCTACACGAAGCGCTGCCATGAGTGCCAGATTCACGCCAACTACATGTATCAGCCGCCCGAAGACCTGCACCTGACAAAGGCTTCGTGGCCTTTCGAGGCATGGGGGATGGACATAGTCGGACTAATATCCCCTCCATCGGCAAGAGGTCATCGCTTCATTCTCGCGATCACTGACTACTTCTCTAAGTGGGCCGAAGCCATCCCCTTGAGAGAAGTCAAGACTAAAGACGTGATTAAGTTCATCAAACACCATGTCATCTACCGATACGGCGTACCCCGACGTATCATTCATGACAATAGTACGCAATTTGTTAGCCATGCATTCACCAGGTTCTGCGACAAGTTCCGAATACAGAACCTCTCTTCCACGGCCTACAACCCATCGGAGAATGGCTTGGCAGAGGCCTTCAACAAAACGATCATCAAGATTTTGACCAAGTTAACCTCCACCAGCAAACACGATTGGAATGAGAAACTTGGCGAGAGTTTGTGGGCGTATCGCACAACGGTTCGCACACCGATCGGCCACACGCCCTACTCATTGGTATACGGTTGTGAGGCCGTGATGTCATTAGAGATTCAAATTCCGTCCCTCCGCGTCACCTTGGCAACAGGAATGACAGTGGAGGACAACCACCGACAACGACTCGCCGAGCTCGAAGTGTTGGACAACAAACGGCTGGAGGCTCAACAACACATTGAGTTCTATCAAGCCCGAATGGCTAAGGCTTTTGACAAGAAAGTCAGACGCCGAGCCTTCAAAGAAGGAGAACTGGTGCTGGCCGTTCGCCAACCGATGATCCTCACCTCTAAGAAGAAAGGTAAATTTCAATCCAAATGGGAAGGACCATTCGTAATAGAGACAGTCTATTCGAATGGAGCTTACCGCCTTGTCAAGCCAAACGGCGACAAGATCATGATGCCTATCAACGGCAAATACTTAAAAAAATACTACCCTTAGTTCTTTACCAACTCCCACAAGTGCATGAGTCTAAACTGTCCCTCGCCCCCTCCAACTGGTATATGAGGCTAAACTGTCCCTACTTCACCCGCTCTGGCGGAAGACCAGACTCAGAAGTCAATTCGCCAATCTTCCCCAATAAGATGGGGAATCCACCAAAGTTGCTCGTATCGCGGCAGACTCAAGTCAATTCGCCCATCCTCCTCAATAAGATGGCGAATCCACCAAAGTCGCTCATATCGCGGCAGACTCAAGTCAATTCGCCCATCCTCCCCAATTGGACGGCGAATCCACCAAAGTCGCTCGTATCGCGGCAGACTCAAGTCAATTCGCCCATCCTCCCCGATAAGATGGTGAATCCACCAAAGTCGCTCGTATCGCGGCAGACTCAAGTCAATTCGCCCATCCTCCCCAATTGGACGGCGAATCCACCAAAATCGTTCGTATCGCGGCAGACTCAATTCAATTCGCCCATCCTCCCCAATTGGACGGCGAACTCACCAAAATCGCTCGTATCGCGGCAAACAACTCGGTTATGTTAACTATCACCTCTAACCGAACCAACTTATCAGTCTCCCTCAATGAGATGGTAAGACCCCATAGTTGCTCCGATCGCAACAAAGCTTCATCAGGTTAATGATTACCTCCAATGATTGGCACCGCTATTCCTACGAATGGCATAGCCTAAGTGATAACCTACCACGCGACGTATTATTGCTTCGGTCGATAGTCACACTCCTACGTCCCTGAACTGTTTGGCCTATTCCAGCTATCCTAACCTTCCTTTAGGGTAACTGATGGGTAGCAGCCTACCACGCGATGGCTCCTACAACGATCGATCGTTATATTCTTACATCCCTGAACGACTCGATTATCACCGACGTCATCACCCTCGCAGGCGATGACAGCTATCAAGGGCGGCTCGACAGGCGTCACACTCGGCAGTGCCTCCAAACGACAACCCACCGAGTGGCAAGTCAAGCATTGGAGACATCAGGTGGTCGCACGCACGAGCAACCACGCCTGATCTAGGGCTAAGTGTTGCCCTCTTAGTCCTACCAGAGCTGCAACGTGAAAGACAGGTCTGACCCGGCCTCACGCCGCAAACAGCCAAAAAAAGGGAGGGGGCCAAATGGCCAAGTCTAATGTATGAGCATCCTTACCCCAATGCTAAATAGCACGGGCGGGCTCGACTGGAAAACGAAGCAAGCCAAGCATGTATCCACACCAGAAAAAAAAAGAATAGGGGGCGAAATGACGCATGCAAAACAGAAGCAAAGAGCCATTACAGGCCGAAGTTACATATATAATGTTTAAGGTTACGATGCAACCAACATCAACCGAATTAAAAAAAAAGAAGAAGGAAGGACTTAAACAAGCGCGAGCATTACAAGAATTTCAACAAGCTGAAAGAGCTAATCTTGAACTTGACTTCCGCGCGATCCGCCTCACGCTGAATCCTCGCCTTTTCCTTCTGCTTCTGCTGCCGCCTGATTAAGGCCGCCTTGCTGTCTTCTTCCTCCTGGCGAAGAAGTTGGAGTGCCCTCTCCACCGCTCCGGCGGCCTCGCCGAGCCTCCTCGCCTCACGCGCGCGCTCCCGCAGCCTTGCCTCGACGCGAAGAGAGCCAGCGTCCTCGAAGAAAGCCCTGTCCAAGTAAGCGTCCATTCGGTCCAGTACCGCTTGGTGTCGCTTCCGCAGATGTCTGAGCTCGGCCTCTTTCGCCCGAATCTGCTTCGCCCACTCTTCGCGCTCGAGCAGGAGGCGCAGGGAGAGGGACGGTGGCACGTCGGAGGGATCGTCGTAGGCCAGCTCCTCGAGGAGGTACATCCACCCCTCCACTCGGTGGAGCTCCTGCTCGCATTGACGTGCGAGCGAGATACCGTCCGCTCGATGGATCTCCCTTAAGCCCGCTTCTACGAGGGGAAGCGCATCGAAGTACCGCCCGTCGCCCACGCCGACCGATATGGTGATCCCCTGCACCAAACCCTCCAGCCTCTGGAGGGGCACGAATGCGGGGTGAGCCACGGGGTTTGGAGCAGAGGACCCCTGGAATGAACTCACAGGGGAAGCGGGTGGAGCGTCAACGTTGACAACGGTAGCGGAAGAGCCAACGTCCTCGGAGGCGCTATGATCAGAGTCGGAGGCCATGAGCGGAGGAGGTTACGGCAGCGGTCTTTCGTCTAGCGGATTTTTTTTTCGAAGAGGAAGGAACGTGACTGAAAAGATGGTGAGTATGGGAAATATATCCGAAGATACAACGGTCAAGATCTATTCCCTCGAGCAATCAAACGGCCCAGATGCCCTGCGGCGCTTCGAGCTCAACGCCATTAAAGGCCATTCCTCTCGAGGCCCAAACCGACCGATCGGATGAAGCCCAAGAGGCGAGGCGTTCTGTTACTTCGCCATTAATGAGCATTGACACGTCTTTAAAGCCTTAGATGGCAAGCGTTTGGGCCCGCTAAGAGACGCGTGGCATGAGTTTTCGCCCGCACCATTTTAGTCTTCAATTACAGGACAGATTCGCCACCGCTTGAGTTCTGATTGCAGTATGAACTCGCCTTAATTCGGATCCGAACGCACGAAGTTTCGCCTACAACCTAAACTCGCCAGAGGCCGAGTTGGGTCTACAGCGTAAACTCGCCCTTTCGTAAGTTCCGCTTGCAGTCTAAACTCGCCAGCTTCCAGGATTATCTTCAACACGAATTCGCCAACACTGGGGTTTCGCCTACGGCTCGAGTTCGCCAACAGTCAAAGTTAACCTTCAAGCGAACTCGCTGGCGGTTTAATACGACCCTCCCAGCAAATTCACCATCATTTGGACTGGCCCGTACTCGAGTTGAGTCTTCGCCCAAGGCGTGCCACCTGAAATCGCTGATGGCCATGCCAAAGAAACACTGGAGAGTGATACATCCAAAGGAAACATGATAAAGAAAACACAAACTTCATCAAATGCTTCTAGGACAGTACATTTGAACAAAGTTATGATTTTATAGCTAAGAAAGTCATAATGTTACGTTCGAGAAACAAAACATACACCAGTTTTTCCTTAAGACAACACATTGGAACAAAGTTATGACTCCACGAGTCATGGCATAGTTTCAAAAGCAAGACAAACAAGCAAAATATCTTAAACACAGGTACAGAATTGAAATCTCAATCAGGCAAACTAAAAGAAGAAATCTCTTCCTTGGCCATTGCCACCCTCCTCGCGTGGTCCTCCCGAGCCCTGTCCTCGGCCGCTTTCCTGATTCGTTCCTCAGAGCTCGACCTGGCGGCAGCGTCTTTTTCACGCAAGGCCAGGAGGCGTTGAGTTTCCGCCTCAGCGTTCTTGCTGACCTTGGCGACATCAGATTGAAGCCCTTTCAACTTCGCCTCCGCCTGTCCCAGTTTGGCTCTCAGGCGAGCTATCGTATGATTGAGGTCGACAATTTGCTCCTCCAACAGGTGTTGTTGACTCACCCAGAAATCGGCGATGGATTCCAAATCAGCGATTTCTTTGGAACGGACCTCCTGTTCCTGAGCTTCCAGACGCCTGATGTAAGCCAAGCAAGATTCCACGTCCAGGCCTTCCCGTAGCAATGCCTCTAGCTTTATCATACGTGATTCCAAAAGACGGAGTGCCTGCATACAACGAGTGACAAGCCGGTTTTCGCCCGACCGTCGAAAGTCGACCACGCGGTCCAGGAGAGATTGCCTGAAACCATCAAAACTGCCCATGCCAAGATTGACAAGGGAAATCACTTGCCTCACCACATTCTCGAACTCTTCGACGCGAGCCTGCAGGGGCAAGGAACCGGGAGGAGCGGGCTCTTGACCTGGGGTGAGCATCGCAATAGGTGGAACCTCGAGGCAAGGTTTCGTTCCTGGCTGTGGAGCGGGGCCGTGGGCAGGAGGAGTCGCCGGATTCTCAGGTTCATCGTCAGATATTAGAATAGGCTCAGCCTCGTGCTCCTCGGGAAGCGACGCACCGTCATGGGCTGTGAAGCACAGCGATGGCATGAAAGGGGGAGTTAGGCGAGAAATACCAATCCACGCCTGAGCGGGGGTTGAGTTAAAGACATACATTCGGCAGCAGCGTCTCCTACAGTGCCCGAAGAAGACGCCTCCTTCCTCTTCTTTGAGGTGACCCTCTTCATCTTTGGTGCCATCTGGGAGATGCGAGAGAAATTTGGATCTTCTCTGAAAAAGACGACAAGAAAACTTTGGTCTCTCTTGACGAGGAGAAGGGTACTAAAACACCCCGACCCTAAGCAGTTATATGCGGCCCGATTGGACCCTTCAGACCCAAACGTTTGAGGGGAAAGCCGAATATTCCGTATCCTATATGAGCGGCTGAGATTCGGCAGTTCCTGGGCATGATCTCTAACCAACGGCCCGGATCAGGCGTGAAGGACGAAGAGACCTATCGCACCGTGATTAATGCGAGGCTGCGCGCCCACGTCTCTGTAACCGACGTGCACGTGGGTGAACACACGACCCGCTAAAAGCGGAGCCCACCCGTAACCGAAATCGCTGTTAGTGTGACGACTGCGAATTAGCCCCAGGGTAAAATTTGCCTGCAGGCGAAACGAGCTAACCTGAAATCTACCGAGGGGAATTTCCTGCGGCCAAACGCCAACCAGTACACAAAAATATATGTATATATATACGGTAGGCACACAAGCAATGATCGCCAGAAACAAAAGGATAATTTCATTCATGAAAAGGAAGTCCCATTACAACAGAAAATTAAAGGCGAAGTACAAGGCTTTCAATCACAGTTACGCCTCATGAATCTCCGTGGCGTGGCGAAGCTCGAGCCTTCTCAAGATCTCCCGATGAAGGTCTTCCTCAGTAAGCGAGACTAAGCCCTGGACAGTGTCCCTGACCTCCTTGAGGGCGCGCTCTTTCATCTCGACAGAATCAGCGATCGATTGCTGACGAGACTCAATGTCCGCCAACTCTTTTGCCACTTGCTCGCGAGCCCTCTCCTTAAGGACTATAGCTTGCCTCAGTTTCTCTATCTCAGAGGACAGGCGAGAGAGGCGATTATCGGCCGTCAATTGCTCTTGGGTCACTCGCGCGCCCTCGGCTTTGACCTGTTCCAATTCTGCTGACAATCTCGTCTCCAATGAGATGGTCTCGTTCAAACGACGATCGTGATCTTCCATGGCTGCTCGAGCTTCGCTAGATGCGGTAGCAACGATCGAGGAACTCTCTGCACGGAGGGCGAGCAACTGCTGAACAGCCTCCTCCACTTCGTTCAGACGCCGAAAGTAGGGCTTCGCAGCAGTGGTGCCAAGCCTCTTGACAAAGAAGTACACGTCGCGTTCGAGATCCTCCTTGAACTCCTCGAAGGGGCAACTCTCTTCCAAGGCCAGCTTGATGTAGTCGGCCAAAGTGTCTTGGAAATTAGTCAGGGTTCGCATCACCTGCCTCTTTCGCAAGCATTCCAAGGGAGAGAGAGTGGCCTCCTCTGCCGAAAGCGAAGTTACGATCGAAGTGCTTGTGGTCATGACCGCAGTAACAGCGATGGGAGCCGCCAAATCCGGTATAACCGCCAACGCCATCAGCGCGGCAGTCGCGGCTTCGCCAGTCACCACGGGCAAGGAAGTGGCCACCAGCCCAGTAGTTGTCCCCATTTGAACAGGAGGCTCTCGCGCTGGGGATTCGCCCCCAATCGGTGCCCCCTCAAGGGTGAAGGTCCCCTCTTGTTGGCTCGCACGAGCCGACATTTCCTCTTCGCTCGACAGCGCCTCATGGATCGAGGCGTCATCATCATCTGCCTCTGATTCGCCTGAGTGACCCACCCAAGTAGGGGGATCCTCCTTGCCAGCAGCTGCGTGAGGGAGTTCGGCTACAAGTGTGAAGGGAACGTTAACAAAAACCCCCTAGCATGGAAAGGCTAACAACGCTAAAGCCTACGCTTACCTGAACCCCCGAGTTCTCCTCTGTCTCTGCTCTCTTCCTCCTCGTTAGAAGGGAGGGAGATCACTCGCTCGACTGCGCCTGCATAGATCCAAAATCAACGGTCAGAGGGTGTACGCCCAGCTTCGTGCATTAAACTATCACACTAGAAAGTTACCTCCGGGCACTGACGAAGGAGTCGTCAAAGCCCCTGCCGGCGGTCTCACGTCAGGCCTCGGAGGGGTGTCTTTCGGGACCGCCTCTGACACGATAGGGGGGTAACCCCCGCCGTCCCCTCGTTACGGGCCTTCTTGGCCACTTCTGCTCCAGAACCTTCAGCCGTCTCCTGTTGCCGCTTAGAAAGCAGCGAACTACTCGGAGATAAGAGGGGCATCCCCATGCGCCCAGCGATCGCGCTCCGGGCTTGCTCCAGGCGCTTACTCGCCCGGGTTAACTCAACAGGCTCCCTCCGCTCGCCTTGGGGATCCGGTGGAAGACTGGGAAGAGGAGCTCGTGTCCCGGGCGCCTAGGATTCTTCTGTACCCGCGTCTTCACCCTCAGGGTCTTCGGCAGGATCCTCCATGAGCCGCTCCTTAGCAGTTGGATGGCCCCTCCGCCTCGAAGGATGGGCAGCTCCTCTTGGACGACGCCCGTGCTCCGCTAGACACGAGCTCTGAAACCAAAAATCATCAGGATTAGCGCTGGCACCCCGATACCACCGGCAGTACAAGAGCGTGTGGTGCAAATCACGATCCTTCGCGGGTAACTCAAAGCGGGCATTGGTACCGCCAGCGTGAGTCCAGAACCATCCCCGAGCTCCGTCCACCAGCCCTCCTTCAAAGTGCAGATGGGGATTGGCGTTGCCCACGTACAATTAGTCATACCCAAACTGGCAGGCGAACCTGCAAGGGATGTACGGCTCGAGATAGCACGTAGAACCCGTTCGTAAAACGTGATACCCCGGTCGGATGTTCACCAACCAGCGAAAGGCGCCACGAGGGAGAACTGTGTAATGATCCGCCATTGGCGCATCCCTGAGGGATTCTCCATATCCTCCCCCACTGAAATAAGGGAAGGAGCGGCGAAAATTATAATGCCCGAAGTGGGAGAGCATCTTCCGTGCATCGGGGGTGTCCTTACATTTCCAGGAGCACCTCTCCAAACGCTGGACGAATGGGACGAACTTGTCGCCTTGAAGCGTCGCTGGGGCGCTCATCAAACATTCACAGTGGTATACAAACCACGCCATCAGGTAGGTGTATGGCAACCCCACCCTGGGATTGGGGGTTCTGATAACCTCTCCTTCCCCCTCGTTGAGGACCGACACACGGCAAAATTGGGCCGTCAGAGTGCGGAGCCCCCGATGAATGCACGCTATCGTCGCCGATACCAGGGAGTAAGACTTCCTGTAAGCTAAGCAAACCGCCGGATACACAACCTCCATAGGGAGAGCCTCGAAAGAGTGAGTGGGGATCACGCACCTCTTCAACCATAACTTGAGGTACCCCGCAAACAGAGCCTTCCCGGAGATGGGGGACTTCGCCTGATGATGGAATGAGTGAAGGACCGTACCAGACTTAAATCCGCCCTCGTCACGGTCGAGAGTCATAGTGCTTCCCTCTTCAGCTGTCCTCGCCTCCACTTCAGACTGGTCGCATTCGCCTAACGGGAGAGCAGGCTTCCCCTTGACATCGTTCTCCGGGAACAGATAATCAGCCCAATTCTTGTGGCTGATCCCCGGAGTCCTCTTCTTCTTCCCTTTATGATCTGCTGCCCCTAAAGTACTGAGGCAGATGTGGTAGTGGCAGAGTAACTCCCACAGAGTTTCAACCGCCAAAGGGGAATGGTCTGACAGCTGATCGATCTCATCTTGATCGGGGACGTACTCCTCGTAAGGAAAGTCTCCCAGAGGCAGCCCCGACACGTCGTACATCTCGTGAGGGGTGATGCCAAGCTCACCGTTGGGGGTAAAAAATGTGCCGCTTTCCGCACAATACAGTTCCAGGATGCTGTGGAACTGAGAAGCGTTGATCCGCAAACCATGTAGAGTGGCTTCGATGGCCACATACAGCTCTGTATTCTTGAGGTCAGCATTCTCGGCCAGAACATAGTCGGTGATCTTGGACCACCAAGTATCGCTGCCGGGTGCAGAATAAACCCACCCCGAGGCTCTGAAATCCTTCGGGGGAAAGCTCCCACCAGCTCGGAAGAAGCGGTGACGGAAGGTCTCCGCCACCGCTGTCGACTCCCCCGCAGGCGGTTCAGCGGAAAATAGGCCAGGGCGCAGACCCGTCACACGCTTGCATGAGCTCTCCACTCCATACCCAGCCGTAGAGCCCGTAAAGACGTCACAAGTGACCCCATCCTGAGTTGGGGTCAAATCCCAGTTCATCGCCCGAGGGACCGCGAGGGGCTATAGCTCGACAATCGAAAACCCTCTCGGCATGTTGGGAAGGTAGTAATGAGTCCCCTCTACAGTGAAGAACCACCTGCTCTCTTTGAGCAACAGGACGGAAGGGTCGGTCATAGCGTCGCCGAATAAAAACTGAGGTTTGGGCAGCTCCGTCCTAACGTCATCTGTCAACGCCGCATCGGTCGTCAACTCTCGTAACGTCAAGTGATGACCATCTGTAACCCTCTTCACCAGGCCATGGGGTTTATCGGCAATGAACGAGGGTACTGGAGCCAAAGAGGGAAATCGAGGAGGTGCCGTATAGCCTGTAACCCCGGCGTGGCCAACGGCCACACCCTCGGGGAAAGCCTCGTCAGAAAAAGTCGCTGCGAGAAAGAACAAAAAGTCAATTAAGACAAAATCCGCTGTAAGAGCAAAGTCGCCCATCAAACAGGAAAGGGCCAAACTCGCCTATCAAAAAGACGATTCGCCCCCTTCCCGTTAGAGTTTGAGCTCGCCCGAGGAGACAGAAATCACCCTCTAAAGGTAAATAGGGCAAACTTTGCCCCAAATCGGGGAAGCTACCAAAGGACGACGGAGTTCCAGGATAATGAGCGACACTCATCCCCCCAACCCGACGCCTGTACCCTACACGGGGTCGTCCAACGCACCCATTGACTTACCTGAACGCGGCTTGGGTACACCGGCGGGCATGCCGGCGGAGAGACGGTCGGAATAGCGTCCGGGGCCTGCTCCCCTCACTTTGCACCTCTTAGATCTTGGAGCCATTGAAGGATGAAGCGGGAACTCTTTCCTTAGAAGTTTTTTTTAAGATTCGAGAGCACGGTAACCCCCAAAGGAGGAAAACGCCTGGTTTAAGAAGGCAGGGTCGTCCACATGGCCATGATTGCCCTCGAAAGGCGAAACCCTGACGGACAAGAGACGTGGCCACGATCAAATTCGACGGCCCAGATCACCCTCGGTACATCGAAAGAACCGAGATTGGCGGTTGCATCCGACGGTTGGATTCGAAAATCACGGCCACGATCAGAACGAGGCGCACGAAGTGGACATCGAACTGTCAAATCACAAAAAAAAAGAGAGATAGGACGAAACCCCGCCGCTTTAATTGGAAAAGCACTAAGTTCAGTAGGTGAACACGCGGCTCGCTCTCACCGGGCTTACTTTCGCCCAAAAGAGGAGTCTCGTTAGCAAAAGCACTGATAAAATCCGCAGGTCGGCGAAATTCCTCCATCGAAGTCCAACTTCGCCTGCATGATTCACCCACCTTTGGGAAACAGGCGACATGCCCCAAGATCTCGAAACTAACAAAGTGACTTTGTTTAGACCCGCGCCCCATGCGTCTAGGGGTCAGAGTAGAAATCTTAGCATTTAGCCTAAGAGAAACTACTCGACAACTCATCATACTGAGGGGAATAGTATGGCTAGCCCGATTCAAACGGTAATCAGTAAAGGCAAATCAAACCCGTTGATAGCTGAAGGTTTGCTAAAAATCCTAATGCACTTGACCCACCCAAAACTTCTTTATTCAAAGTATTCCAGACCACACGTAAGCCGGTTTCGATCTGAAAACTTTGAAGGGGGTCATGTAGACGGTAAAAATTACCGCGACGGGCTAACGAACAAATTCGCCCGCAAGCTCACCGACGCACGAGTCTCACATTAGCCTCACGCACCAAATCACATGGGCTCGCCAATGGGGCGAATCCGCCAACATAAGCCGAATCCGCTCGCAGGGGACCAAATCCGCCCCCATGAGCCGAATCCGCTCGCAGAGGATCAAATCCACCCTCATGTGCCAAAGCCACTTGCAGAGGGTCTAAGCCTACCTACGTGAGTCGAAGGCCGGGTTCCCAGGGACAAGCCTCCCCCACTTCCCGCGATGCGAAAGGAAAGACACAGTGCCCTAAGCTCGCCAGATGATCGCACACAATCTGAGCAAGCAGACAGGCGTCAGATCAACCTGCATACCCATAAATGCGACTCACCTCAACCATCAAGGTCAGGAGCTGGAGCTGCTGGCATGCGGCGAGCCGTCCAAGCCGATTCAAATGCGAGATATCCATTCTCCCGCCCCTATTCAGACATAGGGAGAGGGGAGAGGAGAGGGGGCACAACACCCCAGGACCGTCGGGTGGTCACTCGGTAGCTCGTAGCACAAGCGAGCGGACAGCTACCAGAGCCATCTGCATCTACATAAATGCAGCTTACCTCGCTCTGAGCGAAAGGTCAGAGCTGCCGGCGCTCAATGAGCTGGCCAGATCCACTCGAGTATCTGACAGCCGCTGTCACGAATACAAGGAGGGGCTTTCCCACTCCTACGCGACGTGATGCAACATGCGGCCCCACAAACGACCGCTTGTTGTACAGAGGGGCAGCAGGACATCTTTGAACAGTGTATGGTCACATCCCATAATTCAAGGAGCAGCCAAACTGTCTCTCTCCCATTTAAGAGCTTCTTTCAGCAACCTTAGGGGGATCGATCGATTGATCAATCAAAAGAGGAAGAGGCTTCTTGCATATCCTTGCATTACAGCGCCATCTCCTAGCTCCGAGCCCCGATCGCCAGCGAGCCAGAAGAGACGAACTCCCTCACCCTGAGCTTCTACTGAGTACTGAAGCTCTCCGACAACCTCTGTCGAATCGTCCAAGGGAAGCAGACTCGGCACGAGCACCGAGCGAAGCATCCTGTAGCTACCTTAAAGTCCCCACGATTAAACAAAGAGGGCCTTCCCTCTGCTTCTGTTGTAATCATTTGATTATTAGTTTGTAATAAGCCTTCTTATCAATACAAACGAAGTTCCCTGTTTTCGGGAGATCAAAAATTACACCTACATGGTGCACACCAACCTGGTCCTAAATTATGTGATCGCCTTAGAAGAATGGGCTATTATTGGCCAACTATGGTCAAGGGTGCAGTTGTGTATGCTCGGCGATGTCATGCATGTCAGATACATGCCAACTACATGCACCAGCCATCGGAGTACCTACACCCTTCGACTATATCCTGGCCATTTGAGGCCTGGGGAATGGACGTTGCCGGTCCTATTTTCCCTCCGTCAGTCAAAGGTAACCATTTTATTTTGTCAATTATTGACTACTTCTCCAAGAGGGCTGAAGCAATCCTACTCAGAGAAGTAAAGATGAACTATGTTATTAAGTTCATCAAGCATCATGTTACCTACCGATATGGTGTTCTAAGATGAATCATGCATGACAACGACCCTTAGTTTGTCAGCAACTTCATCAAATTCTAAAGAAAGTTTAGAATTCAAGACATCTTGTCAACATCTTATAATCCTACTGTAAACGGTTTAGCTGAGGTCTTCAACAAGACCATCTTTAAGATCTTGACGAAGCTAGTAAAAACCAACAAGTGAGATTGGGATGACAAACTTGGTGAAGCTCTCTGGACCTATCGTACCACAGTCCGCACACCTACCGGAACAACTCCATATTCTCTAGTGTATGGGTACGAGGCCGTCCTTCCCTTGGAGATCCAGATTTCATCCCTTCACATCGTTCTTGTTGTATAGTGTCTCTTGTAGCGATAACAGCACTTTTGACCGAAATCTTTGAAGCTGATTGATCTAAGTCTCATTACGAGCCATGGAGGATGAAGATGCCATCAGATCAAAAGTTCATCGAAGAAGAGAGTATGGAGTAGGTCCGAGGTTGTTTGGAGAAAAAGAAAATTCAAGAATTTGTGGAAACAACAATCTTCCCCGTCACAGACTAGTTGTTGTAGGTCATAAAAGATGATCCTGAATTTGTATTGATTGAATTATGTATTACAAATTAGAAATCTCTTTTACACAGAAGAAGAGAGAATTGATCTGATCTCTCTTTTGTTTAACATGGCGTCTTAGGGGTGAAAGGTTGCCTCACTCGATGCTTGAGTCGAGTTTGCTTCTCGTTGACGATTCAAATAAGGTTGTGAACAAACTTCCTCGTGTGGTAAAAGTTTTTTCTGAGTTCGAGTACCTAAGCTAGGATGCTTGAAGGCCGAGTGCACAATTCTCTTAATGCTTCGTTCCTTTTTTGGTAGCCATTAGTGGCTATTTATATAGGAGAATGGTATGTAACCATCTCCTAGGAACGTGGGAAGTGGGCACAACCATTTACACATATTAAGTCTTAATGGCTGACTTGGTCAAGCAGTGCAGGCAGACTTGATGCTGTAGGCGGACTTGTATGTTCAGGCGAACTTAGCAAGCTTGAGGCGAGCTAGAGCATGCAGACGGACCTTGTTGGGTAAGTTTAGTGTTCAGGCGAGCTTAACTTCAATCAGGTGAACTTGAATGCTCAGGCAAAGTTCAATGTTCAAGCGAACTTCATTCTTTACGGGCGAACTTTAGGCGATATTCAGCTTTCAGGCGAAGTTCGACTTTCAAGTGAAGTTTAGTGTTCAGGTGAACTTCGTTCTTCACGGGTGAACTTCAGGTGATGTTCAGCTTTTAGGTGAAGGTTAGTGTTCTAGCGAAGTTTAGTGTTAATGCGAACTTCGTTCTTTGCGGGCGAACTTCAGGTGAAGTTCAATTTTCCAGCAAAGTTCAATGTTCAGGCAAACTTTGTTCTTTGTTGGCGAACTTTAGGCTATGTTCAGCCTTGCAGGCAAACCTTTGAGCTTCTTTGCTTGTTCCAAGAACAATAATCTCTATATTGCCTTGTTAGCTTTTACCCAAAAGGGTGAAGTGGGTAATATACTACTCAAATCTTGATGTGTTTGTTGTACAACTCGTGCATATCTAGATATCAACCAAAAGCTTCCTTTGTTAGGGATAGAGGCAATTTTGTTTGCCTACAAAACCCCTTCAAAATTTTCAAACCTAAATTCTGTTATTTGGGGTCTGAAATACTTTGAATCTTCTTAGCTATGATGAGCTTGGTTTGCATGATGAGCTTGGCCTCTTGGCGAGCTTTGATGCTTCGGGATGAACTTCATGGTTCCGGGTGAAGTTTGTCATTTCTAAACAAGCTTCGTCACTTCGAGACGAAGTTCGGCTACTTGTTGGTTCTCATCGTTCTGTGCGAGCATCATTGACTGAGACGAGGTTCGTCATTATGACGACCCTCATCAAACTTATAGTGAGCTTCAATCCTCCTTTGTCTCTTGGCATTTTTTAGTGCCTATAGTTGTACTTATAAGCAGAAGAGCTAACACGTGGTGAGATCGCAACGGTCGACTCAGTTATTAACTAACGCCCAGGATCATTCCTAGAATATGAGGCGACCGCTCCAAAGGCTAGACCACCCCTAATCTTGATTAGCGCACAATATCCGCTTAAGGATCGAGGCAGTGATAGCTCAAGATCCTCTCTGACATCAGTAACATCACATCGGAGTCAAGTACACCGAGTTCAAGCGAAAGAGGCCGGTGTTATGTTAACAATTAACCTCACTGCTAACCCTCCCTCTAGAGTCAATACGTGTCCTTTGTTAATACTAATCATCAGACCAGCTCACCCCAGCTAGGACAACTCAGGTTGCATGGGCACTCTTCCCTTCCCGGATAGGGCCGAGTCCAGACAAGCTCTCACTCGACATCATCATAGTCGATCCCCCTCATTCACTCAAGGTAGTGTCGACAACTTGTGAAATCCACAAAAAGGTAGTACTTGTCATCCTGCTCGCAAAGCTGAGTCAAGAGGTGGTTTGTCCTCGAACTCCTCACCAATAGATGGCGATCATCTTTACTTCTTATACCATGAGTCTCCATGACTCATCACCCTCTGGCAGCGTCATGCAGGTTTTGTCACCCTCACATTTAATTCCTGGGTGACTCGCCCTCTCTACAACCAACACCTATAAAGCAGATGACAACTGAGTCCCTAGCTTGACTCGGTCTAAGTTACTTATCTACCCCTCAGATTTGTTATAAAAGGAAATTAATGTATGTTGCCTAGGTTAAGGAATCTTCTTTCTAAACAAACCAAACATTTTAACTGGGTTCCCTGCTCAAGCTCTATATTGACTTGATCGTCGGAGGAATCACCGAAGATTCCAACTCTTGTCCTCTAACGCGTTGTAATTTGACAGAACTCTTATCGATCAGCCACTTAAAGGAGATGAGGGGACCCCTACTTCTTCTGTACTGCCTCCAAGCCCGTTACTGTGCGGGATTATCCTCTTATCCCGCTACTGAGTCCTAGGACATTAACAATTGCAGACAAAGTTTATAATTTTTGAAGATATTCTCAATTAAAAGTAACCCTCCTCTCCAAATGGAGTTTTTACAAAAGTTTTTACACATAAACCCCTCATAATCTACCTCTATTTATAGCATATAACAATGAATAAGAACCCTTGGGTTTTTCTTGGAGAAGAAGGATTAAATCTCAGCAAAAACTGTTTTTGTTATGAACCAATTGGTTGGGCCACCAATTGGCCAATCGGTTGGCTGACAGATTAGTTTGTAACAGAATTTTAGTTTTTATTAATTTCTTGACCCGATTTCTTTATGGATCTTTGAGCTTTTTTCAACCTTCTTTTGTCTTCATATTAGGCTTTAATAAATGGTAAAAAATTAGGATATTTGATTCTTTTGGGTTTTTATTCATTAGCTCTTCATTAGCCTACAAATTAAGATAAAATATGTTATTAGTGACATATTTATTCAAATAAGATAGATAATGAATGTATGAAAATATAATAAAAAATATGATGATCAAATACTCCGACACCTAAATATTTAGCAAAGAAAGAAAATGAAAAGGAAAAAATCTAACTTAATTTTGCAGGAATCGCGGTCATATTTAACACATACAACAAGCCTTTAAATCCTTAAGTTACCCTAGAGGACGAGTTGCAGTCTCCTGAGGTTTGCAGTGAAGATACCCATAAAATTCGATCAACTTGCCAACTTAAAGTGGTCAGTAAATAATTAATTTACTTGATGCCTTTAAACAATCTAATTATACCTAGTTTTTACTCAAAAAATATTTTTATGTATAACTCTGAAGTAAACTCTTAGAAAAATTTTTCATTATAATTATACAAAATCAAACCCAACTTAGGATTTAATTAAAAGCTTTGAAAAGAATATGCTAACTCTTTATTTTAAACAATTTTCAAGTCTCTTAATCAAGTTAGTTTTCAAGAACATATATAAATATAACTATATATGAAAAAAATGTTAGTATATTTTTCTTTTTTTTTCTTTTTTTTTACACTCTTTATTCTTTTGTGATTTTGTTCTACTTTATCGGTTTTTATAAATGACCATTTATTGAATTTTGGGTAAATGAATCCCAACCCAATTGAGCTTAGGTTATTAAGTATGGAAATACTCTTCAGGCTTAATCACTCAATTGACTTAGGCTTAGAAAGATAGAACCACCTTGGATTTTAAAAGAATTTTTGTTGGTGCTCATTTTTTTGCACTCTTCTTTTGCAAAGTTAGTTTTTTACTATATACATGTGTGTGTGTGTGTGTGTGTGTGTGTGTGTGTGTGTGTGTGTGTGT
>BQKN01066048.1:172498-202396 GCA_022839385.1 Asparagus kiusianus
GATCACTTCAGGACTAGGGCTTGCATAAGCGTTTATCTAATTTCTAGAGTGCAGCAAACGCTCTATAGTGGAGTCAGCGTTTGTTAACTCAGTTAGTGAGTTCGTCGGTCTTGACGTAGATGCTCACTGACTGTAGTTGGAGCTGGAAATAGAAGACCCTAGGTGTCCCACCTCTAGGTCACAAATGATTTATTCACGGTAGTTTATTTGATGAACATATATATAAGGTTTGTATTAATTGGATTGGATCCAATAGGAAATATAAACTGGGTTTTTTTTTAGTCTTGGATACATCCGTGTTGATTATTGGGTTGGACCCAATAATGGTCTACATGAATGGATAAGGCACCTTATCACTTAGATATTAAATAATATTTAATATTATTCATTTAGTGATAAGGGAGGTTGTTTAGGATATAGTTTGTTTCAAACTAGGAATCCAAACCAACATTAGATTTGGAGCCTTTCTGATTTGGATCAAATTCAGATATGGAGTTCTAATCTAGAGAATCCCTGAGAGGATAAGACTAAATAATACCAGATGAGGCAATTAAAAATTTGTATAAAATCCTTGGGTTACCCCAACTACAAAAAGGAAGATAGTCCCTGTAGTTCAAGGGGTGTTCATCAATTAGACTGGGAGTCCCACAACTCATTGTGAAGGAGATCGTGATCATAGAAGTGAAGGCATTACGGCGGCAAGCGATCGTTCTTCGGCCTTTTCTTCTTCTTACAGATTCATCTTCATCAAGGAGTTTGAAGATTTGTTTTCCAAACCAGAGTGGGAAACAAGGTATATGACCTAAACTATTATTTTAAGTTTTTATCTTAGTTTGTTTATAGTTCCTTTTGCGTAGACTAAGGACAATTGATATGGATAACAAGTAGGTAGCTAGTATTAAATAATAGTTTTCACTGGATCACATCCTTGGGGTAGCCATGGCTGAACTATGTAGCTTCCGTTAACTATATTGAATAATAGTTTTCACTGGATCACATCCTTGGGGTAGCCATGGCACAACCATGTAGCTTCCATTAATTATATCAAAAAGGTAGGAAGTGAGGTTCGGGAAATCGTGTTTTACAACACAAATTCCCTTATATATTCTTCAACACTCGGGCTTTCTTGCTTAAGAGAAGCAAATTTAAGATACAAATCTTGCTTGTAACTTGCTGGAATAAATCTTTTGTCCATGAGCTTTTTCAGTTTGACCTATGATTTAAGCTTCCTTTTGCCTTCTCAGTTCCTCTCCATCTTCAAGTTCTCAAACCAGATAGATGCATACTTTCCTGTTGTGTTCTTTCTTGTTTACTTTCCTGCAAGTTTTTTATCTTTTATTTGCTGTGTTTTTTCCTACTTTCCTACTCTCAAACACAAGGTCCAAAAGGGTAAGGGTACAATTTGATTGTTTCGAATCTCCAACAAGATTCAACTAGACCATCTCCTAACTAAAAATTGCTTGAATGAAAATGTTAAAGCTTAATCGGTCAGTTAGTTTCAGGTAAGGATAGTATTAGAGGAAGGTCAAAGACTACTTACGTAGCTATTTCTTTATGGAGCGCTCTACACAACTCTTAACCCTTGCCTTAGACACCAATAGATTCAAATAAACTTAAACCGATTTACTTAAGGATTTATTATTCCTTAATGAGCTCGAGTTCTTAGGGGCCAAAATCTAATAAGTTTTATAAGGCTTGGTTTGTGTAGTAAGGAATTAGTGATTTGTGGGCTAATAAAAGAGTGATGAAATCCCTCACCATATCTTGATTAGGGGTCATTGTCTTTAAAGTATTTTCAAGTGTGTGTCAAATCAAGATGCTCAAATCACTTGGGTGAATTCCTACTAAATATATGCAATGCAACCCTAGGAATTAAAAGCAACTACAAAGAATGCAAAAGGGAAAGTATTTTTATTTTTTTAAATTAGGGTCAACAAACAAACAAACAAATGAGAGAGAGAGAGAGAGAGAGAGAGAGAGAGAGAGTCCATATTTAAATTTATTGTCGTGTTAGTAATTGTTTAAGTAGAGAGTGGATTTTGTTAGGGACAAAAAAAATTATTTTTATTAGCTCCTAATTTTCTCTAAGGTGAAAAGTCTAACTAGATGGTGGAATTGAAAATACAAGAAAGAGAACTTATCTTTTCAAGCATATCTTCTCTCCAATCTTTAACTTTCTCCTTCAAAGTTGTTCCTTCACAGTAAAATACACAAATCAAAGAACCAAAATAGAAAAATTTAAATTACAAACACCTTTCCTGGCAACGGGACCAAAAACTTGATAGGGGATAAATAAAACCTAAGTTGTAAGTGTACAACTATCAACTTATAGTATATAAAAATATCGATCCCACGAGGAAGGTGTTATAAGAAATAATCAAAATCAGTTCCTAAATTGTGTGGACGATTAAGAGTGATAATTTGGATGTGGAGAGATATGAGAAAAGTGTGTTTATATGCAAATAAAACAGAACTAGATTAAGAGGGAAGAAAGAAAGATGAATCAAGAAACAAATACAGGGAAACCAAGAATAAAGAGGACAATCACAATAAATAAAGATGGAGAAAATCTAGAAAATGAGGAATCTAGAATTGAATCTGCTAGTTAATTTCACATAAGATTTATGAACAATTCACTTTTTATCGTATTTTATTTTAGATTTATTAAGTATAGACTATCAAACCACATAAGGAAAGCATAACCTATTAAATTATAATCTAAGTAAAATTAGCATTCATGAAAAGAATAATAAGTAGATATTAATTCTAGAATTCATAAGCATAACCTATCAAACCACTCAAGATAAGTATAGATTAACAAATTTTTCTTCTACCAATTAGTTCTCTAGTTGATTAGCCTAAACATGCTCATTTTAAGCACAAGAGAGTAATTCTCAAATCATAAAAGAAATCAAACTACTTTCATACAATATTAGGATTTCTATAAGATTTCAGTTCCACATTATAGAAATTAAAAACAAAGAGATAAAATATAAACTAGAGAGCTTGAAAGAAAGAGAATAAAAACAATAAGGAAAATAAGAACTAATTACAAAAAATAGACAATAAGGAAGAGAATAAAGACAATAATGAAAATAAGAACTAAGTACAAAAAATAAGAATAAGAATAAGCAAATAAAACTACGAATATAAAAATAAATCTAAATTGCAAAAATAAAAGAACATAAAAAAATCTATACTATGCAAGAAAATAAATCTATACAACAAAATAAAAATTCAAGAAAATAATAAAAGAACATGAAAATAAATATACTCTACAAGGCCTCAAATAAATATAATTTACTAAAAGAAAAAGAAAATAAAATCCTAAAATATGAATATCTAACCAAGAAAATAAGAGAAAAGGAAAGACTTACATTACAAGAAGGTTCGATCTCCTTGAAGTTAAACCTTCATCTTCAACTTCATCAACCAATAAAGAGAAGAAAAGAAAAATATGAAGAAATAAATTTTTTTATTAATTGCAAATAAAGTTTATAATTTTAAAAGTTCTTCTTATTTAAGAGTAACTCTCCTCTCCAAATAGAGTTTTTATAATATTTTTTACACCCAAACTCCTCACAATCTACTCCTATTTGCAGCCTATAACAATGAATAATAAGAACCCTTAGATTTTTCTTTAAGAACAATGATTAAATCTCAGCAAGAAAATATTTCTGTTACGAACCAAATGGTTGACCAATCGGTTAGTTGACCGATTGGTTTGTGGCATAATTTTAGTTTTTGTTGATTTCTTGACCCGATTTCTTCATGGATCCCTGAGCTCTTTTTTGGGCCTTCTTTTGTCTTCATATTGGTTTTAATAAATGGTAAAAATGAGGGAATTTGATTCTTTTGGGCAATTATTCATTAACTTTTCATTAGCCTGTAAATTAAGATAAAAGAAGTTATTAGTGACATATTTATTCAAATAAGATAGATAATAAGGGTATAAAAATGTAATAAAATATGATGATCAGTTTTTCATGCGTAGAATTTGATTCTCTGTTCAAAAACCAACTATCTAAAGAAGATTGAGGATCCTAACACCCTACATAATCAGCATTTAACCAGCTGTTAGATAACTTACATCAAAACAAAGGATGGACAGGGGATCCAAACTATCGTTTTTGTTCTTCTGCCAAAGAAAATAATGAGCATCTTTTTTGTTACTGCCACCTATGTGAAAGAGATTTGGCATTTTCTTTTTTTCAATTCTTTCATCAATGAGTCATGGCCAAAGGACTTTCAAGGTGTTATTGATTCTGATGGGGATTTCTTCATTGATGAAACTGATAGAATAATTTAGTCTCTTGCTTTCCCTGCTTTGTCCTGGTGTATTTAGAGGACCAGAAACATTTTAATTTTTAATAAACTATCGATTACTTCTGTAAAGGTAGCCTCTAATGTGGATCATTTCATCATATTCTAGTCAGGAAACTCATCAAAGAAGGAACCAGGAAAGATAACTGATGCAATCAAGGAGAAGGGTAAGCACTGCCTCCTACAGAACGATGATGAAGCTGTGACTGGAGACAACTTCTAGTGCTCTATGTCTGCAAAACTTTTGGATGTTCAATTCTACAATGTTGTTCAGTTTTTTTGTGTTTTTACTTGCTCTCACCAAACACTATATAGCTACAGAGTAGAGATGATAGTTCTGGACAAACTTGCTTGTTTTGTGGTTTGTGCTCACCTATGCGATCTACAAACTTGCTACATCCTTTGCCATGGGTGACATCAAAGGCCGCTCCTCATCCATGGATGTAATTTTAGTTTTTAATCACATGCTTTAATCCTTAATAAACTCAATTTTGAGTCCTTTGGGTGTGTGCGCACGGATGTACACTTGGTACCAAGCACAAAATTAATATTCGGTAGCAATGTGGCTCATTCTTATCTACTTGTTTAAAGGGGGACCACGTTCACATGAGTGCACATGAGTTGGATGTAGGCGTCAAAAATTACCTATAGGTCCCCGAACACAGTTCGAGACAAAGAGAAAACGACGAACGTTATTGTCCGAGACAAGGAAGATTATCCGACACCGATAAGCGCATAAAGAAAATCGGCGAACCGTTAATGACGTAGCAACAAGCTACCGGAATAGTCATCTCCAAGTGGCCCACGTGCTCACCGACCACCGCCAAGTGGCCCGCACTCTCATCGGCCACTAAAACGGCGAACCAAGTGACTCGTGCGCTCTCCGGCCACCGCTAAGTGGCCCGTACGCTCATCGGCCACCAAAACGACGAACCATGTGGCCTGCATGCTCGTCGGCCGCCTCTATGTTACCGAAACGCATGAAACGAATCAGTGAAGTATACAAGTCAACGAAACGATAAAATACACGTAACGACGAAATAAGTCAAAGCCGGAAGACTAAAATAGCTGCTGGTGGCCGAGTCGCATCGAAACGACTCGGCCAAGAACCAGTGGCTCGGCCCATGGCCGAGCCACCAAATGGTGGTTTGCACTTGACTCGAACCAGTTTGGTTCGCTTTGCATTCGGTTCGGCCAGGTTTAAGCCAAAAACGTGTTTTTTGGGGTTTTGACGGGTTTTCACGGGAATTCTTCTGTTCCAGGGGTTCCTAACTACCTAGATATCATCTCCAAATGTGGTTACATGGTTATTAACTAAAGATAAAACTGAATCCATCATTCTTATTCAAAAAACCCCAACCGAAGCCTATAAATACAAGCCCGGGGGCTCATTTCTGAGGGGCGAAGAAAAAATAATCAAGAGGGGGAGGTGCTGCTGGTTTTGTGAGTGCATAGCCACGAATTTCAGAGAGGGTTAACTAGATCTCGGCGATCTCCTGTGCATAAAGAGTGGATTTTGAGAGATCTTAGACCCTTACCCCCTATTCCTCCGGATTTAAGCTTGGCCTTAATCTCGAGAACAGCCGTAATCTCGCTTGGTCGAGATTACCGCTGCTGCGATTACTTCCTTCGTGAAGTAAGAGCATTGATCATCAATCTGTCAACCGGATCTAGTCTGCGGTGGTCCACGGACTAACGTGCCCCCAGCACAGGTGAAGTTCCCACGCAAACAACAGGAGATAAACTGTTGTTGTGCTGTTTGACAAGAGTTGTATTCTTTTTATTTTTATTGTATAAGTCGATCTTATAAAAAGATCTACTTTTCTCTTTTTTTCGAACTTGTAATCGATAAATGGTTGTAATGAATTCGTCAGCAATGAAATCAACTTTTGACACAAACATGCTGGCGACCACAGTGGGAGCCAACATCTTCGCTGCCGAAGCTATCATGCCGCAACCATGGATCTGGATCCCGGTTGATGAAGAGGTCGAGTATGAGTTCGACCAACTGAAATTCAAGGAGTATCTGTTGTCGTCCTCCTCTAGATCCTTGTCCTTCACAAATGCAGGAAGATCAAGGCCCCCGTTGCTGCTGCAATCACGTATTACAACACCCCTTCGGCATCCAACGAGGCCAGATCTATAGATCTGGACTCCTCCTTAATCAAGTAGATAGCCACTAGAGGCGCGCCCACTTTATCGAAGAGAGCTCGCCAAAGGTAGCGCCAACGCCTCGCACGCCAATTCGCTAAGGCTTTGGAGCCGATAGACGGGATCCGTTATGAGACGGATCTAAAATTCAAGGAGCATCTAGCGCCTCAACAGCAAACAAATGGCCTCCCCTCCAAGCCAACAATGAATGAATGGGTCCGCGTCAAAAGGACTCGTTCAACCCTCAAAGAGCGGATCTAGAAATGTTGTGCGTTACTTGCGCATGTACGGATTCTCATGCAAGAAGCATAAAGGCTAAAGCAGGAAGAGGTGGTCAAGAAGCCACCAAAACTTCACCAGGTCTAGAAGCCAAAGTCCGAAACAACATCGAAAAAAAGTCGAACAACGCCCGGAACTCGTGAACCACCCCTGGCTGGCTCGGCCCAAACTAAGCCACCAAATGGTGGCTCAGCCCAAACCGAACCACCAAATGGTGGCTCGGCCCAGGTCGAGCCACCAAATGGTGGTTCGTGCTTGAACCAAACCGGTTCGATTCGTTTTACACCCGGTTCACCTCCTGCAATCCCGTTTATTCCTCCGACAGCCCCTGTTCCTATCCTGACGAATTACACACCTCCGGTAGAGCCCCACGGTAGCGTGGACTTGTCCCGATTCAAGATGACGATGGCAGATCATTTGGGTCCTTTGCACGAGGGTCGAGGTAAAGTTCTAATCGTAGAATGCTTGGGTCTGGTGACTGAACCCGAGCAACTACTCGAGCTGGGGGTCGTACGCACCCTCTTAATAAGTTAGAGCCTTTCTATAATGGGAAAACTCCTATAACTGACTGCCTCGAACTGTGAGTCTTTGTTGAAGATCTCGTTAAGGTCCCGTGCTCACGAAAGCGTGGCTCCAAACGTGTGACTCTTGAGAACGCCAACAAGGCAGCAAGCCTGCAGAAGGAAAAGTGTTTGTCAGAGGACAACATTATACCTAAGAAGTCGTGCCAACATGTAATAGATTGCTCTGGTCATCATGCCGATGAGTTGTACTATCAAACTGGGGGTACGGACAGATCTCAAAAGAGAGATACCCGGGAGACGGACTTTTATTGTCCGTGCGTTAAACTTATCAGGGCAGTATTATCAGCGTGTAGTTGCCCCAAGACCGCTCCACAGAGGATCTCGATATTCCAAAGGCTTTCCTCTGAAACATCGAATACTAAGCCAATACGTTTCTGCAAGAAACGATCAGCCGTTCAAGATGACGGACTTTCAAAAGTCATAATTAACATGGCTGATAGAGAAAAGTCAACTCGACCTTCTAGTTATGACCCGCTCATATCGCATCGTCTGACCCGATTACGATCGGAATCCATTAGACAAAGGGATTATCAGAGAATACAGAGGGGATTATCCTCAGATGATGAAGCATCAGATGCCAACTCTGCAATCGCTTTTGACAATACGGTATCAGCCTAGGACAATCCCGTAATGCACTTGTGATCAACACCGAGCAAATGACCAAAATCGTCAAGGATGCTTTGGCTAAGTAAAAAGAGAACTTCAAAATTGAATTAGAAATGTCCATGATGTGAATGAAGGAAGAGCATGACCAACAGATTCGGGCTCTGTTCAATCAACTTGGTGAATCCAGTCGTCGTAATATTGCTAACCAAGCAGGTAGCGATTCAGATGTTGACAAACACCTCGATGAAGACAACCCTCCGGCTGACAAAAACGTTGGGGGTGGCCCTACTAAAAACAACAACGCTGGGGGTGGTCCCACCGAAGATGACAATATCGGGGGTGACCGTGTTATTCCTCTTAGAAATTATTCAAAGCATGATACAGACGAGGATGAGAAGATAAAGACCTCAAGAGCAAAATTGATGCTCTGATGTCTGCTCAAGAGGTTAAGAAGACCGGTATTCCGTATCCCTATCCAAGAGAGTGGGATTCAATAGCATACCCGGCGAAGTTCAACCTGATCAACTTCACGTCGTTTGATGGAAAGGGCTCGCCCACTCAACATCTGATCTACTTTAAGTCCTACTTGGGCATAATCTCCAGCAATGAAGCTTTGATGGTCCGGTCATTCGTTGGTATCCTTCGCGGGCCTGCCTTCGATTGGTACCGTCGTCTCAAGCCTGGAAACATCAACGGCTGAGACAACATGGAAAGCTCATTCTTCAGTAATTTCTTTGATAACTACGCCGAGGTATCCATCAAGACACTCTTTGCAGAAAAACAGGAAGATGAAGAGACGGTCGACGACTTCATCAAGCTCTTCCGAAATAAGGCAATGAATTGTCGAGATCCGGTCACATAGAACTTCATCTTCCAAACCTGTCATAACAATCTATCCATCGATATTTTGGAAGTTATGGGAGTAGCACCATCTAACACCTGGAAAGAGTTGAAGATACGCGGAGAGTAGGCCGAACGCTTCCTTAGAAGGAAGAAAGCCGAGAGAAGCCAACCAACGGCTAATCCTTCGAACTCAAACCTCGCCTCCCATGGTAAAGGTGTAAAACCCTAAAAATTTATATTAATATAATTAATATGAGATTAATTATGATTTATGGATATTTTATTTTGATTAATACAGTTAAATGGTAGGTGAGTAGTATACCATGTGTTTTGAGTATAAACAAGTTCATTCGTGAGGAAGAGAAGAGTTAAAACATGCACAACGGCCAAAATCGTGAGAACTGGAATTTCTCAGTCCGATCGACCGCCACGATCGACCGTAGCCGGTCGACCGCTGCGGTCGACCGCGAAACCTACAGAAAGTTTTCTCCTGTTTTGAGTTGGTTTTGGATTTTTAAAGCCCATATTCGTTTTCTCTGATTTATATATCAAACTTTCATGAATTTTCTTAGTTTTCTAAGAACCCTAATAGCCACCAAACCCCCACAAACCCTAATTTGATTCTTGGAGAATATTGGAGGCTTTCAAGTGGATTTTTCGGATGATTTTGGCTTTTGGATTGGAGATCTGCTTTGGTTTTGCATCCTAAAATATTTTTCTACAACTTTCAGGCGAGTTCATCTCTACTAATCCCCCTTCTAGTTTTTAAAATGTTTTAAAAGAGTTTTTAACATATTTATTAGAGCCAAATTGACTAGTTTATGAATAAAAGTTAATTCTTTTGTATTATATGTATAAAGACTAGGTCTTTCCATATTAAAAAGTTTGAGAACGAATTTACAGCAGTATTTAAGATCTGAACATGATTTAAATGTTATTTAATCTGATGAAAGATGATTTATTTTGAGTTCATGTGCATGATTTAGGGTTTTGAATATCAACTTAATGCAAATAATCATGTTACATATGTGAGTTTGTTTCCAAAAGATTTTATCTGCTATAGACCTATTTTTTCCCGCAAGTTTCATGTTGATATATATGTGGTTGCACCATACAAACACGTCACGAATATAATATATGATCACATCTTTAGAACCTAGAATTTCGGCTCACGGTCGATCACGCCATAGCTGCGGCTGATCACGTGCATGACAGAGGCCTAGAGGCCATGGAACCCGTCGCGGTCGACCGTAGCATATTCGCGGTTGACCGCCAAGCTGTATTTTAGCATGTGCATGTTTTCTTCGTCGTTTTGCTTTTCGAGTGAGTCTCTCGACTTTGCACTGTTGTGATACAATGTTTATGAACTGTTTAACATTTGACATATCAGTAAACACCAGATATGGACACGTATACCAAGTTATGTATACGTATGTTTAAAATATGATGTGTTAACATGATAAATAAGAAAAATACACAAATATTATGTTTCCGGAATAGGAAGATGAAACCTATTTCCGCAGAGTGATTGAGTAAGAGTATTACAAAAATATCGTCATATTATGTTTTCAGAATAGGAAGATAAAATCTATTTTTCACAGTGCGATTGAGTAAGAGTATTACAAAAGTATCGTCATATTATGTTTCCGGGATAGGTAGATAAAACCTATTACCACAGAGTGATTGAGTAAGAATATTATAAGAGTATTGCTAATGTATAAGAGATGTACATTTGTAAGTAATATAAATTATAAATTAGTTTCCATTTTTGAATACCCACGAGTAGGGTGCTTTCTCTGAGACCGTGACTTACACAACATGGTTTTTGGTTGGCTTTTGTTTGGATGAGTTCCTTTTATGTTAGATCCATCTATCCGAGTGTAGATGAGGATGAGATATTTGTTCTTCAGGTTTGAGGTTTGGAGTATTTATCTATTTGTTTGTTGTTGTTCATTTATAGGGTTTGGAATTAGTATTTAGGGAGTCACAATTTGAGACATGGTATATACATGAGGGTTTCCTTGTTTGGATTATTTCGCTCGACGTACTAACTCTCGTGTTGTGGATTCCTAAATACTAGTCTCCAATTAGATTTATATGAATGATTCTATACTTATGTATTCTCTATATTTTCTATACACTCCTACCCCTTCCCCTGGGGAGAGGTGGAGATGTTCTCGCTATAGCGTTTTGACGCTCGTTGTTTTTCCCCCTTTCTTCAGGTAGCAAGTCCAGCGCACGGAGAGTCACAGGTTGATGAGATTTCTGCATAGATCTCACCTAGCTATTTATTATGTAGTAGTTAGAACTCCACAGTTAGTTGATTATATTCAGACTCTAGACTTGTATTTTATTTTGTAGAGACTGAGAGCCGTAGTGATACTTTATGTGACTCTTTGTATTTAAGGTTTATTTCAGATTGAGAGATAGTTCGATTTTATTTTGTACTTTGATTTTATTTTGTTTGGCACATTGATGATTATTCTCTTATTTGCTTCTGTTGTTCTATTTTTTTATTTGTCTGTCGGTACATTCACCTATTTGTTGTTTTTACTAGAGAGATAGTTACTGTCATGATGAAACATGTCGTAGCATGGTGTTTGGTGCTTGACAGGTTTGACAATCAGGGTTTCGCCTTAGACTGTAGCCTCGCGTGAAACCTGGGGCATCATAGTTGGTATCAGAGCTCTAGTTCCAATATCCTTAGTATCATATCTGTGTTATATTATGGAGTTAGGATAGAGTTTCCTAGGAATCATGTATACAGTCCGCTAAGAATTCCTAGAATGAGTGAGGACGTATTATATATACGCGAAAAAATTACATATATTTTTTTGTGATGAACTATTTGCTTGAATAATAAGGCATGCTATGAGTAATATGTGATACAATTTACTTATTGATATACGTTATATCTTTTTTCTGCTTGAGATTCTATTTACTGCGTAATAAGCTCTACTTCTATATTATATATATCAGGAAGAGGACGTGAACGCCGAGGTACTCGTGCTCAAGGAGCTAAGCAAGTTGATAGAGAGTTCGAGCCACAGTAGGCTCCGCAGTACTTAGTGGATCTCATAGCACCGTTAGCAGCTCGTCTGGCAGCTATTAAGGAGCAGTTAGCAGATCAGGGTCGGTAGGGAACACCTATTCAGGAGGAGATACCAGAGGAGACACTGATAGTCATACCGCCACTTTTGGTTGATGATGGAGTGACTGAGCGGGAGGCTTGGCTTCGCCTGGTAGAGAGGTACTAGAAGTTGAAGGCTTCAGAGTTCCATGGTTCAATGGATTCCATTGCAGCACACAAGTGGAAGGAGGATGTGAGCAATATTTTGGACATGCTTAATGTAGATACTGTGCAGAAGTAGAGGCTAGCAGCTTTTAGCCTCAAGGGTGATGCAGGAGGATGGTATCGGCTTCGTTTCATCCCAGAGCAGAGGATGATGGCCTCATGGTAGACTTTTATGTATTTCTTCGAGGAGCAGTATGTTTCGACTGCAACGAAAGCCGGAAAGGAGTTGGAGTTGGCTCGATTGGAGCAGGGGGACATGTCGGTGATGGATTTTGAGAGTAAATTCATGTTACTACTTAGATTCACTGGCATGTGGCATATCGAGGAGAGACGGGCTCAGATGTTCATGATGGGACTTCGTTTAGGTTTACGCCGATATCTAGTATCTCGAAGATTTCGTTTAGTGCGAGAGGTGCAGATGCTGCCATAGCCCAGGAGATAGACACAGCTATGTTCATCAAGGGTAAAGATGGAAATGCTAAGTCAGGACAGTCAGGAGATAAGGGTAAGGGTAGGAGATCTTTTACAGGCTCAAGAGGACCCAGCATCAGAATAAGTTTCCACAGCAGTTGGGTCCCCATAAGAAGGGCAATTATCAGGAACAGAGGGCGCAGCAGCAAACGTCGGTTTCATGGAGCTTGTTTCAATTGCAACAAGCCAGGTCACAGAGCAGCAGAGTGCCATAGCATACCCGCAGCAGGCCAGTAGGATAGGAATCTATAGTAGTAGCAAAACCGCACTTAGGGTCGCGGTCAGGGTCAGTAGTTGAGGATTGAGGCACCTCCAGCAGTCTCGAGGATTAAGGGACAGGTGTGAACGATTCAGGAGATCCAGCAAGGACGGATAGTCTTATATGTTCCAGGTAATGCAGTACAGCCGACTGGTAGAGTGTACGTTGTTGTTCCTTGCGATCATGGCGTGAGCGGGACGGTAGTGGAAGGTGCTTTCCTTGTGAATTCATTTCCAGCACGTATTCTTTTTTACTCTGGCGCTTCGCATTCTTTTATCTCCTATGATTTCTCGGTTAGTCTCCAGCTTGTGGCGTAGCCATTAGATTTTCCTTTATCTGTATCTACTCCTTTAAGGGAGACGTCTCTTTTAGATAGTGTTTGTAGGAGATGTATTATCAGCTTAGACAATTCCGAGTTTGTGATAGACCTGATCGTGTTGCATAAGTCTGAGTTCGATGTTATCCTTGGTATGGATTGGCTGCCTTCCTACCATGTGAGTATCAACTATTTTGTAAAGACAGTCAATTTGCGAGCTTTTGATGGATCTGAGTTAGTGGTAGCGGCCTCCAGAGGTAACCAGTTTGCAGAGTTATATCTGGCATACATCGAGGAGGTGATGTTACGGGATCGGGGCGTATATTTAAGTGAGATGAGAGTAGTCTCAGAGTTCCAGGATGTCTTTCAGGACATACCAGGATTATCTCCAGTGAGAGAGGTCGAGTTCTGCATAGAGTTGCAGCCAATCACTGTGTCGATTTCCCGAGCTCCTTACCGTATAGCGCCTGCTGAGATGAGGGAGCTACAGATCCAGCTAGATGAGTTGTTGTCTTAGGGATTCATTCGTCGGAGTCATTCTCCGTGGGGAGCATCGGTCCTCTTTGTGAAGAAGAAAGACAGGAGTATGCGATTATGCATTGATTATCGCGAGTTGAACAAGGTCACTATCTGAAACAGGTACCCATTACCGAGGATTGATGACTTGTTCGACCAGTTACAAGGGGCTTAGTATTTTTTGAAGATAGATCTTTGTTCCGGTTATCATCAGTTGCGGGTTCGGGAGATGGATATTCCCAAGATCGCCTTTTTGACCCGATATGGGTCATTCGAGTTTCTTATCATGCTATTTGGGCTGACCAATGCACCCGTAGTATTCATAAATTTGATGAATCGGGGTTTCCGTCCATACTTGGACCAGTTCGTGATAGTTTTCATCGATGATATTCTCATCTATTCGAGATCGGAGGTCGAGCACGAGCAGCACTTGATGTTGGCATTACAGACTTTGTGGGATCACCAGTTGTATGCCAAATTCAGTAAATATGAATTCTGGTTATTGGAAGTTAGATTTTTAGGCTATGTCATCAGTCAGGAGGGCATTACAGTAAACCCGGCTAAAGTGGAGGCCGTACTTAATTAGGAACCACCGAAAACAGTTACAGAGATTCGTAGCTTCTTGGGTCTGGCGGGCTATTATAGGAAATTTATTCAGGACTTCTCGAAGATCGTGACGCCACTTTCACGCCTTACTAAGAAGAGTGTACAGTTTATTTGGGCCACAGAGTGCCAAGAAGCCTTTGAGATATTGAAGACTAAGTTGACTTTAGCTCCAGTATTGATTATTCCTAGCAATGATAAGACATTTGTTGTCTACACGGATGCATCCTTTTTAGGTCTTGGAGGTGTATTGATGCAGACCCAGAGAGTCGTAACCTATATTTCGAGACAGTTAAGGACTCATGAGCAAAATTATCCCACGCACGATTTGGAGCTAGCAGCAGTGGTCTTTGCACTGAAGGCGTGGAGGCATTATCTGTACGGAGTATAGTTTGAGTTATTCACAGATCACCAGAGTTTGAAGTACCTCTTCTCACAGAAAGAACTCAACCAGAGGCAATGACGATGGATAGAGTTTATTAAGGATTATGAGTTTACTATACAGTATTATCCGGGAAATGCGAACGTAGTAGCAGACGCGTTGAGCAAGAAGCGTCGTCGCGGGCTAGCAGCTTTGAGGTGTTCACTATATCCGGATCTTTATACCCTCAGTCATTATGATTTCAGGCCGGAGATTGGCGGGAGCAGTGTTTTCTTAAGAGCTTTATCAGTATAACCATCTTGGGAAGATAGAGTAGTCGGAGCTCAGTTAGAGGATTCGTGGATTCAAACCTGTAAAGGGGAGATCCAAAGAACCCAATGATGATTGGACTATTAGAGTAGATGGAGGCCTTCAGATGAAGGGCATGATTGTCATGCCGAACAATCTACAGTTGAAGAGGAAACTTTTTGATGAGGCACATCGCAGCAAATATACAGTGCACCCAGGCACAACGAAGATGTACAAGGATCTGAAGAGGCATTTTTGGTGGAGTGGTATGCACAAAGATATTGCAGATTTTGTGGCTAAGTGTTATACCTGCCAGTAAGTTAAGACAGAACATCAGAGATCTACAGGAACCCTACAGCCTTTACCCATTCCTGAGTGAAAGTGGGCAGATATTTCCATAGATTTTATAGTAGGGTTGCCTAAATCAAAGAAAAAATGATTCTATTTCGGTGATAGTAGACAGATTGACAAAGTCGGCGCATTTCTTACCTGTGAGGATGACTTATTTGGCGGACACCTGTGTGAGAATTTTTATTCGAGAGATTGTCAGATTGCATAGAGTTCCGGAGACGATTGTATCAGATCGAGGCTCAGTCTTTACACCCCATTTCTGGAGGAGTTTTCAGGATACTTTTGGTAGCCAGTTATCATTTAGCATTGTATATCACCCCCAGACATATGGTCAGACCGAGAGGGTGAATCAGGTTTTGGAGGATATGTTGAGAGCATGTGTTATATATTTTCAGGGTAGCTGGTAGGATCACATCCCACTAATTGAATTTGCATATAATAATAGTTATCAAGCTACCATCGGGATGGCACCATATGAAGCCTTGTACGGGAGGCCTTGCAGATCACCTAGATGTTGGGCATACCCAGAGGATAGTCTATTACTTGGCCCGGAACTAGTTAGGCAGACCACGGAAAAGATGGCATTGATTCGGGAGCGCATTCTTGCTACACAGAGTCGGCAAAAGAGTTATACAGATCATCAGAGACGACCCTTAGAATTTTAGGTCGGAGACTTAGTTATGTTAAAAGTATCACCGATGAAGGGCGTTCAGCGATTCGGTAAACAAGGGAAGCTTGTTCCGAGATATGTTGGTACATTCAGGATTATTGAGCGCATTGGAGCTGTTTCTTATATATTAGACCTTCCAGCATCGATGTCGAGCATACACGATGTCTTTCATATTTCGATGCTCAAGAAGCATTTGCGTGACGAAGAGCATCAGAGAGTAATTGATTCACTTGATATTGAGATCCAGGATGATTTGACTAAAGTAGAGATTCCAATACGCATTCTTGCTAGAGAGAATAAAAAGCTTAGAAACAAGGTCATTCCTTTAGTGAAAGTCCAGTGGAACCGGCAAGGAGCCGAAGATATTTCTTAGGAGCACGAGGAGGATGTATGTCGCGACTACCCACACCTGTTTGAACAGGTAATATGTTGATATTTTAAATATGCTCATATGCGTTGATTGATGTGATTGCATGTGCTGTTTAGACATGTTTATACTTAACGCTAGAATGGGTCATTCAACACTTAGCTCTTAACTTTTCAGAACATATGGTATATATATAGGAGGTTTTGGATTTTTTGCCCGACGTACTACTTCCGTCTAATTAGGGGTTAAGTGAGGATGCACATATTCTAGATTTGTTAAGTTTAAACATGGCTTATGATTCATATCTAGGGATTAATGGTACAAGATGTGTACGGGAGGGTTTCCTTGTTTGGATTATCCCCTCTTAGTGTTTTTCTCATATTATTAATTCCTAAGATACGACCGCGGAATTTCGAGGACGAAATTCTCTTAAAGGGGGTGAATGTAAAACCCCAAAAATTTATGTTAATATAATTAATATGAGATTAATTATGATTTATGGATATTTTATTTTGACTAATATAGTTAAATGGTAGGTGAGTAGTATACCATGTGTTTTGAGTATAAACAAGTTCATTCGTGAGGAAGAGAAGAGTCGAAACATGCATAGCGGCCAAAATCATGAGAACTGGAATTTTCCAGTCCGGTCGACCGCCACGGTCGATCGTGAAACTTGCAGAAAGTTTTCTCCTGTTTTGAGTCGGTTTCGGATTTCTAAAGCCCATATTCATTTTCTCTGGTTTATATATCAAACTTTCAAGAATTTTCTCAGTTTTCTAAGAACCCTAACAGCCACCAAACCCCCACAAACCCTAATTTGATTCTTGGAGAATATTGGAGGCTTTCAAGTTGATTTTTCGGGTGATTTGGCTTTTGGATTGGAGATCTGCTTTGGTTTGGCATCCTAAAATATTTTTCTATAAGTTTCAGGTGAGTTCATCTCTACTAATCCCCCTCCTAGTTTTTAAAATGTTTTTAAAGAGTTTTTAACATGTTTATTAGATCCAAATTGACTAGTTTATGAATAAAAGTCAATTCTTTTGTATTATATGTATAAAGACTAGGTATTTCCATGTTAAAAAATTTAAGAACGAATTTACAGAAGTATTTAAGATCTGAACATGATTTAAATGTTGTTTAATCTCATGAAAGATAATTTGTTTCGAGTTAATGTGCATGCTTTAGGGTTTTGAATATCAATTTAATGCAAATAATCATATTACATATGTGAGTTTGTTTCCAGAAGATTTTATCTGCTGTAGACCTATTTTTTCCCCATAAGTTTCATGTTGATATATATGTTGCTGCACCATACAAACATGTCACGAATACAATATATGATCACATCTTTAGAACCTGGAATTTCGGCTCATGGTCGACCGCGCCATAGCGCCGGTTGATTGCGTGCAGGACAGAGGCCTGGATAGGCCTTGGAACCCGTCGCGGCCGACCGCAGCATATTCGTGATGGACCGCCAAGCTGCATTTTGGCATGTGCATGTTTTCTTCGTCGTTTTGCTTTTCGAGTGAGTCTCTCGACTTTGCACTATTATGATACAATATTTATGAGCTGTTTAACATCTGAAATGTCAGTAAACACCAGATATGGATACGTACACCAATATATGTACACATATGTTTAAAATATAATGTGTTAACATGATAAATAAGAAAAATACACAAATATTATGTTTCTGGAATAGGAAGATGGAACCTATTTTCGCAGGGCGATTGAGTAAGAGTATTACAAAAGTATCGTCATATTATGTTTCCGGAATAGGAACATAAAACATATTTCCGCAGGACGATTGAGTAAGAGTATTACAAAAGTATCATCATATTATGTTTCCGGGATAGGGAGATAAAACCTATTTTCGCAGAGCGATTGGGTAAGAATTATAAGAGTATCGCTAATGTATAAGAGATGTACATTTGTAAGTAATATAAATTATAAATTGGTTTCCATTTTTGAATACCCACAAGTAGGGTGCTTTCTCTAAGAACGTGACTTACACAACATGGTTTTTGGTTAGCTTTTGTTTGGATGAGTTCCTTTTATGTTAGATCCATCTACCCGAGTGTAGATGAGGATGAGATATTTGTTCTTTAGGTTTGAGGTTTGGAGTATTTATCTATTTGTTTGTTGTTGTTCATTCATAGGGTTTGGAATTAGTATTTATGGAGTCATAATTTGAGGCCTGGTATATACATGAGGGTTTTCTTGTTTGGATTATTTCGCTCGACATACTAACTTTCGTGTTATGGATTCCTAAATACTAGTCTCCAGTTAGATTTATATGAATGATTCTATACTTATGTATTCTCTATATTTTCTATACACTCCTACCCCTTCTCCTGGGGAGAGGTGGAGATGTTCTCACTATAGTGCTTTGATGCTCGTTGTTTTCCCTCCTTTCAGGCAGCGAGTCCAGTGCGTGGAGAGTCGCAGGTTGATGAGATTTCTGCATAGATTTCACCTAGCTATTTATTATGTAGTAGTTAGAACTCCACAGTTAGTTGATTATGTTCAGACTCTAGATTTCATTTTGTAGAGGCTGAGAGCCGTAGTGATACTCTATGTGACTCTTTGTATTTGAGGTTTATTTCAGATTTAGAGATACTTTGATTTTATTTTGTTGGGCTCATTGATGATTATTCTCTTATTTGCTCCTGTTGTTCTATTTCTTTTATTTGCATGTCGGTACATTCACCTATTTGTTGTTTTCGCTAGAGAGATAGTTACTGTGATGGTGAAACATTTTGTAGCATGGTGTTTGGTGCTTAACAGGTTTGACAATCCGGGTTTCACCTTGGACTGCAGCCTCACGTGAAACCTAGGGCGTTACAAAGGGAAGGTACCTGCAGCAGCTATTGTTAATCACACGTCATAGCAACAATCCCGAAGATAGCAAAAGAATTAAGGTCCGAGACTCCAAAAAGAATACCCCTTCAAGGATGAAGACATTCCGGCCATTTTCGAATCCCTCCTTGAAAACGACAAGATCAAGCTACCACCTATCGCAAATTAGGAGGAAGCTGACAATACTGCGGATCCAATGTATTGTACGTACCACAGGAGGATCATTCATCCTACCAAGGCTTGATTTGCTCTCAAAAATAGCATCCAAATCTTGGTTGAAGCTGACGTCATAAAACTAAATTAAGTCGAATGCGCACTCCGAAGAGTATACGAGTATAAACTGCTTCTCAATACTCCAGCTGGTATATGAGTCTAAACTATTTCCTTTCTTTCACGAGAAGTTCCTGAAGAGTGCTATGCCTGGTATTCTTAAGGATAACTCGATCATCCAACTAAATACAATGTTAGACCCGGTTTCACAAAGGAAGCTGGGGGTAGATGATCCATGTAACGGGAAGTTTCCAAAAGAATGTTATATGGTGTATTCTTAGGGATAACCCGGTCACTACAAAGAAATGATAAATGAGAAACTCCCACTCGGACTCTGAATGTTTCCAAGGGTGAAACACATCCCACTTCCGAGATCAATTTCACCAATTCCTTCTGTAATCTTCCAAACACCCTTTTGCTAAGACGAGATTCGATCATTTCGTTGGATCAATCTTCCCTCATGAAACTCCCACGGTGTAATTGTGCAGTGATTGACGATTCATAGTTCTCCACCACAAAATCTCTCACTAATCAAATCAATTGACAGTGAGACCACTAAAATTCTTTCTGGTCTAATCCACTCAAACTTCTGATGCCTCTATGCACTCAACATTCCCATTGTTAAATTCTGGACATATTACTTGGAATTTTAATATCCTGATCATTGACAAACCCCTTTGTGTTAAGTTCTTATCACGTGACACCAAAAACCCCCACTAAGTAATCGGTACAGGTCAATACTCTCACTGTGATTTGTACTCCCACTCTCACTGTCTACCTAGTCAAACCTTCCTATAGTTAGGGTCACAACCAAAATCACCTCTCGATTCCCTCCAATGAACGAGAGGTCCACGAATCGAATGATTAAACCTTCCTACAGTTAGGATCGTCTCAAACCTCCCACTCGGTCAAACCTTCCTATAGTTAGGACCACAACTAAAATCCCCTCTCGATTTTTTTTATGAATGAGAGGTCCACTTTCAAATCGAGTGATCAAACCTTCCTACAGTTAGGGTCACCTCAAACTCCTACTTGGTCAAACATACCTATAGTTAGGGCCAAAACCATAATAAACGATAAATTCACCTTTAGTTCGGTAATCAAACCTTCCAACAGTTAGGATTATCCGAATATTTTCGATTCTTGGAGTGGGGATCCCACTCTTAGTTTCACCTTCCCGGATTCTTGAAGTAAAAATCCCACTTTGAGTTTCCTTTATAACTGGAGATAGAATGTAAAATTCTTCCTTTCTAGTATCGGGTTCATCTTTGCCCCAAAAGAAGACACCATCCTTCAACTCCATAATCGGTGTCTCACACGCACGGGGAATTCTATCCCGAAGCCTAAGAAGAGATAAGTTAACGCCTGACATGCGTTACTGGTTTAGTCTTTCACCGAGTGAAGAAGACACCAGAATCCAAGTCTGGGGAATTTTGTTCCGAAGCCTAAGAAGGGATAAGTCAGTACCTGACACGTGTTGTCGGTTAGTCTTTTGCCGTAAAATGACAAAAACCCACATATTCGACATTGTCGCAGGTTGTTATTAATAGCATCATAATCCGTGTCTCACACGCATGGGGAATTCTATCCCGAATCCTAAGAAAGGATGAGTCAATGCCTGACACGTGTTGCCGGTTTAGTCTTTTACCAATTAAAAAAGACACCAGACTCCAAGTCTGGGGACTTTTATCCCGAATCCTAAGAATGGATAAGTCAGCACCTAACACGTATTGTCGGGTAGTCTATTCCTGTAAGAAATATGAAGTCTATGCATTCAATATCATAGCACTAAAAGAGTTAAGTCTTTTAGCACAACGTTATATGTAGAACAGATTTAAACAACCTACATGCTAGCCCGACTCAAATGATAGTCGGTAAAGGCTCATCAAATCCGTTGATGGCTGAGGGTTTGCAAAAAAATCCTACAAATACAAGAGTCATTGACGCACCAGCTTCATTAGTTGGTCTCATGACTTGAGGATCCAACAACTTCAGGATAAAATCCATACATGCAGATGAATCAGCTTTAACAGTTGGTCCTGTAATTCCAACAGTCGAGACCACCACGCTCCAACGCCTTAAGAGTTTAAACTGTGACAAACATACAAGTATAAACTATGTCAACGCCGATCAATACGAAACCCTAAGTCAACGCCGGTCAACACGTAGCCCTAGGTCAATGTCGGTCAAATATGAATTTTCGATGAAGATAGTCAGTTCAAAGTCAATTCAATGATACGAGCTAAGTTCAAAAACTTACACACCAACTCCAGTTCAAAACTTCAACAACAGTCAGACGATAAACGCAGCGCCAATAGAACTTCATCTATTTGACAAAATACTGAATAAACTAAAGGCTAAAGAAGGAATTGAAGTAGTCCGCTGGTCCTTCCATGCGATCTCCTCGACAAAATACTGAAGAGGTTGAGGATAGGGCCTATCTTATCTAAAGCATTCCAGACTCCTCTATTAAAGAATGAGTCTGAAATACTTTAGAGAGGGTATCTGTAGGCGTCAAAAATTATCTATAGATCCCCGAACATAGTTCGAGATAGAGAGAAGATGATGAACGTCATTGTCCGAGTCAAGGAAAATTATCTGACGCTGATAAGCGCATGAAGCAAATCGGCAAACCGTTGATGACGTAGCAACAAGCTACTGGAATAGCCATCTCCAAGTGGCCCACGTGCTCACCGGTCACCGCCAAGTGGCCCGCACGCTCATCGGCCATTAAAACGGCGAACCAAGTGACCTGTGTGCTCACCGGCCACCTCCAAGTGGCCCGCATACTCGTCGGTAACCGCCGAGTGGCCCGTACGCTCATTGGCCACCAAAACGGTGACCCAAGTAGCTTGCACGCTCGTTTACCATCTCCATGTTACCGAAACATATGAAACGAATAAGTGAAGCATACAAGTCAACAAAACGACAAAATACGCGTAACGACGAAACAAGTCAAAGTCCAGAAGACTAAAATAGCCGCTGGCGACCGAGTCGCATCAAAACGACTCGGCCAAGGCGGCCGAGTCGCATCAAAACGACTCGGCCAAGAACCAGTGGCTCGGCCCATGGCCAACCCACCATTTGGTGGTTCGCGCCTGACCCGAACCGGTTCGGTTCGCTTTGCATTCAGTTCGCTTTGCATTCGGTTCGGTCAGGTTTAAACCAAAACGTGTTTTTGGGGGTTTTGACGGGTTTTCATAGGAATTCTTCTGTTCTAGAGGTTCCTAACTGCCTAGATATCATCTCCAAACATGGTTACACGGTTATTAACTGAAGATAAGGCTGAATCCATCATTCTTATCCAAAAAAACCCCAACCGAAGTCTATAAATACAAGCCTGGGGGCTCATTTCTGAGGGGCGAAAAAAATAATCAAGAGGGGGAGGTGTTGCTGGTTTTGTGAGTGCATAGCCATGAATTTCAGAGAGTGTTAACTAGATCTCGGCGGTCTCATGTGCATAAAGAGTGGATTTCGAGAGATCTGAGACCCTTACCCCCTATTCCTCCGGATTTAAGCTTGGTCTTAATCCCGAGAAGAGCCGTAACCTTGATTGGTCGAGGTTACTGCTGCTGCAATTACTTCATTCGTGAAGTAAGACCATTGATTATCAATCTGTCAATCGGATCTGTCCGCGGTGGTTCACGGATTAACGCGTCCCCGACACAGGCGAAGTCCCCACACAAACAACAGGAGATAAACTGCTGTTGTGCTATTTGACAAGAGTTGTATTCTTTTTATTTTCATTGTATAAGTCGATCTTATAAAAAGATCTACTTTTCTCTTTTCTTCGAACTTGTAATCGATAAACGGTTGCAATGAGTTCGTTAGCAATGAAATCAACTTTTGACACAAACATTGGATAATTAAATAAATGGATAAAAAGTGACCACATCACTATTAAGCATTAAATTTGGTGCTTAGTATGAAGGGTACCCATTATTATTATTATATATATATGTATGTCTCTTCTCGCCCTATTTTTATCATCAAAATAATTATTAATAAAATAATAAATAAAATGCTTCCTATCATATATGTACATGAATCATACAACAACGCGTCCATTCCAAAATTTGTTACATTGTGAACATGGGCATCCTTTAAGGAACAACATCCATGTCTAGTGACCATGCAATAATATGTTATATGTCATATTAATCTACTGTAGATTATGTAAATTAAATTGCTAATAATAACCTTTAAATGCCCGCTCAAGTCTTTATCTTCTCAGATGTTAACAAAGATATGAAGATTAATTGCTAGCTAGCCGGCTTTGAACACATGCATATATAAAGAGATTGACTTGTCCAATACTCTAACTTTTCCTTTGTTTTTTCCATGATCAAAAGAGCGCTGCTACATGGACTCAAAATATGAGACTAAGGAAGGGGACATGTGAGGTGTCCCCTCCCTATTGCATAATGAGCTAGCCAAGCCATAATAGTCAGCTCATTATGCAATAGGGAGGGGATACCTCATCTGTCCCCTCCATTGGTCCCATATTTTGGGTCTTTAAGGCATTTTTTTTTTCAAAACCATTAGATTTTATTTTGATTAATTACGCCCAATGAACTTCTAGGGAGTTGCAATATTCCCCTATCAACTTTTTTGATATTACGCTAACCTCCCAAACTTTAGGAGTTGTTGCGCATAACTCCCATGAATTGTTTTCATTCACTAAATTTACAAAAGATGTCTTATTTAATCTTTAAATTAACATCATCGATTCTAACATCTCATATACAAGCATGTGCTAAAAAAAGATGAAAATAGTTCCTTAGTCTAAAAAATTTGCCTACCTTTTATTTTTGATAAAAGCGTATTTTTTTGGGACTAAGAAGAAATTTTTCATTTTCTTTTTTTGTCATATGCTTCTTACTAGTGACATATTAAAGTTTATGATGCTAAAATAAAACTTTCAGGTAAGATTCCTTATGAAAGGATTAAAGGATAAACTTTCAGGTAAGATTTACTAAAATAAAACAGTTCATGGGGGCTATACGCAATAACACTACCTAAAGTTTAAGGGAGTTTAATATAATAAAAAAAGTTGATCAACTCCCCAAAAGTTTATGGGGGTTTTCTGTAATTAACCCATTTTATTATTTTGCTTCTTCATTACCATATCAATATCAACATTGGTCGTATCCCTTATGAAAGCTATTGGGATTTCGCGCTTGGCTTGTTTATCACGTCGCATTTCTAGTGAACATAACTGTTGAGCTCCCATTCGAGATCAAAGCTATCAGTTAATTATAGAAAGGCAAAGCTACAAAATGGGAGATTCTCTCTGAGGAAAAAGGCCAGCAAAGATTTGAGAGACAAGAATGAGATATCGTTCCACTAGAATCCAACACTTGTCCTTGTTGAGTAATTGTGTGTGCGCTTCTATACGAAGCTAGACCAAGGAGTTGTACTGTTGTAGTCCACGAGAGTTGCGGCTACTTATAATAATAAGAAAAATGTGTCCAGGCCCCAAAAGCAGAAACTTTATGTGACAAGTCCCCTCATAATTTTCTCCATGTGGATCAGCCCCTTGAAGTGTGACACTTTGTACTGCAGCCCCTTTTTATCAATTATCACATGCCAGCTAAGCTAAAATTCCCAAACTATCCTTATCCTCTCTCTTCAATCTCTCTGACCCAGAAATCATATCATCTCTCTCTCTCTCTCTCTCTCTCTCTCTCTCTCTCTCTCTCTCTCTCATCTCCTCTATCTCTCTCTCACCTCTCTTTAAAACTAAGAGTTTTCTCAAGATCGTCGTCCTGGCCGAGACGCACAGAGCATTAATCTATTAGCTAGAAGAAGAAAAAAGAAAAAAATAAGAAAAAAGGAAAAAGAAATGCCGTAATTAAAAAAGAACGAAAATGTGTATTAATGTATCTCTATGAATGAAATTGTCACGGTGCCGCCGAGCGATATTCGAAGCAATATAACGAGAGGTAGAAAATGAGCCCAAATGAAAGGAAGATACCGTGTGATAAACAATATAAAGGGCTACACACCGGCGCAGACAGTAGTGAAAACGGAGACCGGAGGTGGCCGTAAAACACGCACGAAATCAGCACGGCGCTGCTGTTTTATGCTCGCGGCTGCCGTCGAGCGATGTTTCGGATGTTACCGAGAGAGATAGAGAATGAGTTAGAGCGTGATACAAATTGGAAGTGATAGAAAACATGTAGGGCTACTCACCAAAGAAGAAATCGGCGGAAACGGAGATTGGAGGTGATCAGAAAGTGCATGCGAAGTCGGCACAAAACTATAGTTTTCTGCAGTGCAATTTCTCGCCGTTCGGGTTTGTTCTTCGCTGTTCGGAGATTTTCGCCGCTGTCCGAGCTTACCGAAGGTGGGAGGAGGTTGTCGGGGTCATCGGGGTGTCTCGGTGGGCTCCGTCGGAGGTAGGAGGAGCTTTTCTCCGCTCCCAAGACCATAGAACTAAGATGAATTAGAGGTAGAACTAGCTAGAACTAGCAAGATAGAAACTAAAACTGGGAGTATACAAGCTAGAACTAGGGGAATAGAAACTAGAGCTAACGTAGAAGAAAGAACTAGCAAGTGTGCATGTAAAAAACCCTTGTTGGGTTTAGAACTAGCAAGATAGAAGCTAGAACTGGGGGTGTACAAGCTAGAACTAGGGGAATAGAAGCTAGAGCTAACGTAGAAGAAAGAACTAGCAAGTGTGCATGTAAAAAACTCTTGTTGGGTTTAGAACTAGCAAGATAGAAGCTAGAACTGGGGGTGTACAAACTAGAACTAGGGGAATAGAAGCTAGAGCTAAGGTAGAAGAAAGAACTAGCAAGTGTGCATGTAAAAAATCCTTGTTGGGTTTAGAACTAGCAAGATAGTAGCTAGAATTGGGGGTGTACAAGCTAGAACTAGGGGAATAGAAGTTAGAGCTAACGTAGAAGAAAGAACAGCAAGTGTGCATGTAAAAAACCCTTATTGGGTTTAGAACTAGCAAGATAGAACCTAGAACTGGGGGTGTACAAGCTAGAACTAGGGAAATAGAAGTTAGAGCTAACGTAGAATAAAGAACTAGCAAGTGTGAATGTAAAAAACCCTTGTTGGGTTTAGAACTAGCAAGATAGAAGCTAGAATTAGGGGTATACAAGCTAGAACTAGGGGAATAGAAGCTAGAACTAACGTAAAAGAAAGAACTAGCAAGTGTGCATGTAAAAAACCCTTGTTGGGTTTAGAACTAGCAAGATAGAAGCTAGAACTGGGGGTATACAAGCTAGAACTAGGAGAATAGAAGTTAGAACTAATGTAGAAGAAAGAACTAGCAAGTGTGCATGTAAAAATCCCTTGTTGGGTTTAGAACTAGCAAAATAGAAGCTAGAACTAGAGGAATAGAAGCTAGAGCTAACATAGAAGAAAGAACTAGCAAGTGTGCATTTAAAAAACCCTTGTTGGGTTTAGAACTAGCAAGATAGAAGCTAGAACTGGGGGTATACAAGCTAGAACTAGGGGAATAGAAGCTAGAGCTAAGGTAGAAGAAAGAACAAACAAGTGTGCATGTAAAAAACCCTTGTTGGGTTTAGAACTAGCAAGATAGAGGCTAGAACTGGGGGTATACAAGCTAGAACTAGGGGAATAGAAGCTAGAGCTAACGTAGAAGAAAGAACTAGCAAATGTGCATGTAAAAAACCCTTGTTGAGTTTAGAACTAGCAAGATAGAAGCTAAAACTGGGGGTATACAAGCTAAAACTAGGGCAATAGAAGCTAGAGCTAACGTAGAAGACAGAACTAGAAAGCGTGTATGTAAAAAACCCTTGTTGGGTTTAGAACTAGCAAGATAGAAGCTAGAACTGGGGGTATACATGCTAGAACTAGGGGAATAGAAGCTAGAACTAACGTAGAAGAAAGAAGTAGCAAGTGTGCATGTAAAAAACCCTTGTTGGGTTTAGAACTAGTAAGATAGAAGATAGAACTGAGGGTATACAAGCTAGAACTAGGGGAATAGAAGCTAGAACTAACGTAAAAAAATAAACTAGCAAGTGTGCATGTAAAAAACCCTTGTTGAGTTTAGAACTAGTTCTAGCTTGTATACCCCCAGTTATAGCTTCTATCTTGCTAGTTCTAAACCCAACAAGGGTTTTTTACATGCACACTTGCTAGTTCTTTCTTCTATGTTAGTTCTAACTTCTATTCCCCTAGTTCTAGCTTGTATACCCCTAGTTCTAGCTTCTATCTTGCTAGTTCTAAACCCAACCAGGGTTTTTTACATGCACACTTGCTAGTTCTTTCTTCTACGTTAGTTCTAACTTCTATTCCCCTAGTTTTAGCTTGTATACCCCCAGTTCTAGCTTCTATCTTGCTAGTTCTAAACCCAACAAGGGTTTTTTACATGCACACTTTCTAGTTCTTTCTTCTACGTTAGTTCTAGCTTCTATTCATCTAGTTCTAGCTTCTATACCCTCAGTTCTAGCTTCTATCTTGCTAGTTCTAAACCTAACAAGGATTTTTTTACATGCACACTTACTAGTTCTTTCTTCTACGTTAGCTCTAGCTTCTATTCCCCTAGTTCTAGTTTGTATACCCACAGTTCTAGCTTCTATCTTGCTAGTTCTAAACCCAACAATGGTTTTTACATGCACACTTGCTAATTCTTTCTTCTACGTTAGTTCTAGCTTCTATTCCTCTAGTTCTAGCTTGTATACTCCAGTTCTAGCTTCTATCTTGCTAGTTCTAAACCCAACAAGGGTTTTTACATGCACACTTGCTAGTTCTTTCTTCTATGTTAGTTCTAGCTTCTATTCCCCTAGTTCTAGCTTGTATACCCCCAGTTCTAGCTTCTATCTTGCTAGTTCTAAACCCAACAAGGGTTTTTTACGTGCATACTTGCAAGTTTTTTCTTCTACGTTAGCTCTAGCTTCTATTCCTCTAGTTCTAGCTTGTATACCCCCAGTTCTAGCTTCTATCTTGCTAGTTCTAAACCCAACAAGGGTTTTTTACGTGCACACTTGCTAGTTCTTTCTTCTACGTTAGCTCTACCTTCTATTCCCCTAGTTCTAGCTTGTATACCCCCAGTTCTAGCTTCTATCTTGCTAGTTCTAAACCCAACAAGAGTTTTTTACATGCACACTTGCTAGTTCTTTCTTCTACGTTAGCTCTAGCTTCTATTCTCCTAGTTCTAGGTTGTATACCCCCAGTTCTAGCTTCTATCTTGCTAGTTCTAAACCCAACAAGGGTTTTTTAGATGCACACTTGCTAGTTCTTTCTTCTACGTTAGCTCTAGCTTCTATTCCCCTAGTTCTTGCTTGTATACCCCCAGTTCTAGCTTCTATCTTGCTAGTTCTAAACTCAACAAGGGTTTTTACATGCACATTTGCTAGTTCTTTCTTTTATGTTAGCTCTAGCTTCTATTACCCTAGTTCTAGCTTGTATACCCCCAGTTCTAGCATCTATCTTGCTAGTTCTATACCCAACAAAGATTTTTTACATGCACACTTGCTAGTTCTTTCTTCTACGTTAGCTCTAGCTTCTATTATCCTAGTTCTATCTTTTATACAGTCAGTTCTAGCTTCTATCTTGCTAGTTCTAGCTAGTTCTAGCTCTAATTCATTTTAGTTCTAGGCTCTTGGGAACGGAGAAAAGCTCCTCCTACCTCCGACGGAGCCCACCGAGACACCCCGATGACCCCGGCAACCTCCTCCCACCTCCGGTAAGCCCAGATAGCGACGAAAATCTCCGAACAGCGAAGAACAAACCCGAATGGCGAGAAATTACACTGCAGAAAACTATAGTTTTGTGCCGACTTCGCACGCACTTTCTGATCACCTCTAATCTCCATTTTCGCCAATTTCTTCTTTGGTGAGTAGCCCTACATGTTGCCTATCACCTCTAATTTGTATCACGCCCTAACTCATTCTCTATCTCTCTCGGTAACATCCGAAACATCACTCGACGGCAGCAGCGAGCAGAAAACAGCAGCGCCGTGCCGACTTCGCGCGTGTTTTACGGCCACCTCCGGTCTCCGTTTTTACTACCGTCTGCGCTGGTGTGTAGCCCTTTATATTGCCTATCACACGGTATCTTCCTTTCATTTGTGCTCATTTTCTACCTCTCGTTATATTGCTTCGAATATCGCTCGGCGACACCGTGGCAATTTCATTCATAGAGATACATTAATACACATTTTCGTTCTTTCTTAATTACGGCATTTCTCTTCATTCCCCTTCTACTCTACTTCTCCTTACCTTTCTTTTTTCTTTTTTCCTTTTTTCCTTTTTTTCTTTTCTTCTTCTAGCTAATAGATTAATGCTCTGTGCGTCTCGGCCAGGACGACGAGCTTGAGAAAGCTCTTAGTTTTAGAGAGAGGTGAGAGAGAGAGAGAGAGGTGAGAGAGAGAGAGAGAGAGAGGAGATGAGAGAGAGAGAGAGAGAGAGAGAGAGAGATAGAGAGGAGATGAGAGGGAGAGAGAGAGAGAGAGAGAGAGAGAGAGAGAGAGAGAGAGAGAGAG
>BQKN01066048.1:202406-232951 GCA_022839385.1 Asparagus kiusianus
GAGAGAGAGAGAGAGAGAGAGAGAGAGAGAGAGAGAGAGAGAGAGAGAGAGAGAGGAGATGAGAGAGAGATGATATGATTGCTGGGTCAGAGAGATTGAGGAGAGATGATAAGGATAGTTTGGGAACTTTAGCTTAGTTGGCATGTGATAATTGATAAAAAGGGGCTGCAGTACAAAGTGTCACACTTCAAGGGGCTGATCCACATGGGGAAAATTATAAGGGGCATTTTCACATGAAGTTTCTGCTTTTCGGGCCTGGACACATTTTTCCCTATAATAATTATTATGTTATTTGTTGAGAGTAGCATTAAGATAATATTGGTTTGGTTGAAAATAAAAATAGAATGATGATTTGACTTGAGAATTAAATTAATCTTAATCATTCATCAGCCCACCTGTAAGTACATTAATTACGATCATTCAGTTAGGTGGACTTAACCATCAACAGCCCCCCATGTGTTTATAAACTAGGCTACAGGCAGACTGATAATTTAGTGTTACCTAATACTGCTCTACTATGAAATTGAACCACGTTTTCATGACCTTTAATTAAACTGATTCTATGTGTAAGATGCTTGTTATCAGCATCTAAGTATATTCTCACAGTAATAATGCATTAATGTATGAATGAAGACTTCAAGAAATATTTGATAAAAATTCATGTTCGGCTGTCATCTTGATGTCCATCTTTTCTTACTTAGGAGTTGTTTAGTTTGTGGATTGCATTTCAATAACCTTGTTGCATATAAGGAATCTCGAAAAAGTGTATACTCATTTTTCTCGTTTTTCTAGATGTTGAAGAGGATTTGCACGAAGACAAAAGAAAAATTCCTCAATGACCCAAAATATGGGACCAATAGGGGGGACAAGTGAGGTGTCCCCCTCCTATTGGATAATGAGTTGGTCATCACTAATGATGACCAACTCATTATCCAATAGGAGGGGGACACCTCACTTGTCCCCCCTATTGGTCCCATATTTTGGGTCAATGTAGCAAAGCTTAAGACAAAATCCAATAAAAATTTATCTGGTTTCGAGGTTACCTGGCTCAAATCACACATATCATATGATTGAAACAAATGCTCACGTGTTACTTGTAAGCCTCATTTTTCAATTCAGGTTTGCATAATGTCATAAAATTCAGGAAAACAAATAACCCATTAACGTGAAACTGGCGCAAGTGAATTATAGATGAAAATCAGTTGCTCATAACCCACAAGATCAATTTGTTGCGAGTAACTCAGAAATCCAAATAAATCACAGATAATAACAATCACCAGGACAAAGAATATAATTGACCATATACGTTTTAGATGATTTATTAATTGAAACTTAATAACAAACTGAAAATAAAGTAACAAATAAGTGAGGATTAAGGACACCACAATGTAAGATTCATCATATTCTTTAAGACTAGCTAAAAGAATCAGACATCAGCCATAAACATTATAAATGTGCAATAGAGAATCCCACTACTTTAGACTTGATGTATATAATATACAAAAAATGAGGGTGACAATATAAATGCGTAATTTTGATTGAACACCTTAGACGATCCACTGATAAAGTTTATGTAGCCAAGTTGTTAAAGAGAAAAGAGGAAATAAATAACCAAATAAATATTGCTTGGGTAAAAAGCTGAAAAGGCATTCACCTTAACCACCAAACTTATAATATGCACATGAACCCCAAGCGAGAACTTGCAACACATGCTCAAAACGACAAAACCTATCATAAGCAAGCACATGCCCTTTTGTTTTCCAAGCTCTAATTAGACCAAATCAAATCAAAACAACCCAACTAACAAAAACTAATTGGTGGGTCCCAAACCCTACCAAGGGGCCCCCTCTGTGCCACGTGTAGAATCCACTCTAGAACATGCTACCTTGTGGGGATGGGACCCAATGGCAAAGATTATGCTTCCTTATCCTTAATAACATATCTATGATCAAGTACATAAATTTTTGTTTTAAAAAAAAAAAATATTTTGGTGGCTAAGTACTTAACACTTAGGAATAATTCTTGGTTGGTGCAACCATAATACTATAGATTATTCCTTAAGTGTTTCCAAATTAGTTTTCTCCTTCAACTACTCTGCCCCTTATCAATATATAAAGGTTAACTAATGAATTTGGATGATGGCATCTTGCATTTTCTGTCTTTCCTTTGTTTGACTTTGACCAGGTCAGAGTTAACAGTAGAACATGGGATTAAGCATTAAGCTTGTGGCCCTAATGATTAAAAAAGTATTGATTGCAAATGATAATAGCTAGCCTTCGAAGATGGAGAATTGAAAATATTGGAGCAGTCATTTTGTTTTTTGTTGGGGGTGTTTAAGATGAAATTATTAATTAGCAAGCTTACGCCACCGTTGGAATCTTGGAAAATTCAGCATTATTAGTCGAAATAGATTGAATAAGTTATTGAAAGCACAGGTCAAATCTGACCTTCGCATTTTTAATTAGGCTAGGAACTTGTATTGAATGAGATCATCAAGTGTTCCTAGCCATTTGATGCATTTGGGTTCACATTCTGTTGAGGTTTTCCTGAGACTTCAATTTCCCTTTTCATTAAGATGTTTTGATAATTACAATAATAAATTGTCACATGTGTTGATTTTCAGGTTCACTGGCTAATAATAATGATGCATAATTTGTGAAGATGGAGGGCCAAGGCCTTTCCTCAAAAAAAAAAAAAAAAAATTGTGAAGATGAACTAATTGTTGCAGATGACTTTCTGATTTCTTATACCGTGCAGATAATGTTACGCTCTCAAATTCATCCTGCAAGGATTTTATTAAAACTTTAAGGATTAATTTTTCTCTAGAAATCACCTTCAAAGTATGGTAATTATATGGAAAACAATTTTCGATTTCAGTTTATATATAAACGCCCTTAAATGTGGACTTTTGCAATCAGCCGCCTCCAGGGTAAAATTTTCAATAAAAAGCCAAAACTACACTTAAAAACACACGTTCAAGGAACATAATTAATAGCGGATTCAAATGGGGGCAAAGTGGTGTCTCTAACACCACTTTGTCACAAAGACCCCTTAACATGTTGGGTGGGCTTGACATCTAAAGTAAAAATAATAATAATAAATAAATAAAAAGAAGAAATTATGATTTCATCTTATGGGACATCAAATAGAGTTTTAAGTTATATCTTCTAAACAAAGTGGCCACCCTATGATTCTCAGTCACCTCCACTATGAACTTATCATTGTCTTGATGGTTTAAATTAATTGAAGTATTTGCAAACATGTCTTTCCTTTTTGCAAAGCTAGTCATCGGTGTAATATGATTAAAGATCAAATAATTAGCTTGATACATGATACAGTTCGGGTTTGAAACTGATTTAAATTATATTCAGATAGTTATATTCTTGTAATATATTGAGAAAAAGATATTTGATAAATTTAAAAAATGATGCAATTATGTATCATTTCAAAATATAAAAGCTCGTAGTGACACCACTTTTTTCAAAAATACTGGATCCGCTATGGAACATGACGAATCTTTTTTAAGTGTTTAAGTCTTGTTAGGATGGCCAATGCTAGCTACAACTGAGAGTGGCTTTCATTTGCGCTATAGCAGGGTCATGTCTCTTCACAGCGCGAGTGAAAGCCAATGTGGCTGTTGTGAACGTGGCCACGAATAAAACTCAACACCCACGTGAACGTGGGGCCACGAGTAGGAGCAAAGAAGAGCAAACGCGGTTTTCATTTCCGCGTGAGAGGCTATGGGCGCGCGTGGGGTCCACTGAATCGCGTGAAGAGGAGAAAAGCCAGGCCCACCCGACTTCCGTTGTGCTAGGACTATATATATCAATCAACGTGATTTTTTTTAGGGGTTGAAGGCAAAGGGCGTGCAAGTACGAAAAGCAAAGGAGATTTTGTTTTTGTTTTGCGGCTGCTGGAGAAAAACGCGACCCGACAGAGGAGAGCAGAGGAGAAAAATTGGCTATCTCTTCTAGGGTTTTGTGCAAGGGCGTGTTTTGGCGGCTGTCTTTTGAGAGAGATATTTGTGTGAGGGATCTGAGAGCTTGGTTAAGGGTTTAAGTTGTGTGATTGTAAACCCTAGTTGTATTATCTCCCTCTAATAGTAGATCTCCCCCTCCTTGCCCCGTGGACGTATGCAATTTGCCGAACCACGTAAAATTAGTCTGTCTCATGTTTGTGATTTGTAATAGCTTATTTAGGTTCCCTCGACAGGTCAGTCCTAGAACTGATAAGAGGAAGAGCTGATATCACACTTTGTTAAGATATTTTACTTAAGGTTATTGTTTCCTTTGTGAAACAGGAATTCATATTGCGATCTGACTCTTTTGTTGTGCTGCTGAAGTGCGGCCAAAATTTTTGCTGCGCGCAACAAGTGGTATCAGAGTCCAGATTTTAGATCTAGGGTTTTGAAATTAGGTAGAGGAAGATTCTTGTGTAAAGCTTGGTTCTTTGATTTCTAGGCTTCGGTGGAGATAGCATTAGGAGTTACCGTTGGAGATTTCGCTTTCCTCTTGTGGACAGGAGATCTATTTGGAATCCGATCTATGGTTCGGTTGGGTAATTCTTAATTTCTATCAAAGTTTGATTTTTTCTCTACAACTTGGAGTTAGTTTGCAATGGGAGAAGAAGGTAAAAGCAGCAAGTCGATAGCAAGTACAGTTTAAGTTGGTTTCCAGAACACCAAAATTAGTGTGGTGAAATATGACGGTAAAATCAACTTCGGTTTGTGGATGAGCGACGTACAGGATGCGCTCAATGCTCAGAACTTGGAGGAGACCATCATGATCCATATGAGACCACCAAAATATAAAGAGGCAATATTAAAAAAAATAAATAGGAACGCTTGTGGGGTGATCAGGTCCTGTTTGGAACAAGAGCTGAAGTATGATGTGATGGGGTGACGTTTGTGATGAAGATGTTGGAAATTCTCAACAATAAGTACCTTACGAAGAGTGTTGAGAACAGGTTGCATTTGCTACGAAGATTGTTCAGATTTCAGATGTCCCGATGCACCTCACTAGCGGCTCATGTGAACAACTACACTAAGTTATTGTCGGACTTGGCGAATATTGATAAGAAGATATCGGATGAGTACAATGCTATTATCTTATTAGGCTCCTTACCGGATGAGGAGTACGACACCTTTGTACTTTCTTTGTTGAATGATAGATCTTCTATCAGCTATAGTAAAGTTACTAATGCATTGACGAATTATGATTTAAGGAGGAAGGACAAGGAAACTTTCCCGTGCTAGTACTTCAGGCGAGGCCTTGTCGACGAGAGGTAGAAGCCCATATCCGAAAGGTGATAATAGAGGAAGGTCAAAGTCTAGAGGCCGTCACCAGTTAGCAAAGAACCAATGTGCATTCTACAATGAGCAGGGACATTGGAAGAGAGACTGCCTGAAGCTCAAGGAGAAGGAGAATGGCAAGGAAAAGGGCCTGAAGGCCAATGAGGTGAACGTTGCGAAAGGCAATGATTCGAGCTTTTCTCTATTGATTACTCCGGAGGTGAACCACTTGGATGCATCAGATTGGATGCTTGATTCGGGTGCTACTTATCATGTGACCCCTAGGCGAGATTGGTTTGTATCTTTTGAGAAGCTCGATGGGGGAGTTGTAGTCATGAGAAATGATCAATCCTGTGGCATTTGTGGGATAGGTACCATGCAGATCCAGATGCACGATAGAGTAGTTTGTGAATTAAAAGAGGTAAGATTTGTTCCTCGGCTGAAGAAGAATCTTACCTCAGTTGGAGATTTTGAGGCAAAAGGATTCAAGGTGACCTTTGAAGACGCTGTAGCAAAGGTTACTAATGGATCTTTGGTGGTGATAAAGGGAGTCCGCAGTCGAAACTTATCTTATCTGAAGTGGGGCACCGAGATTGGCCAGGTTGCTTCAGCTATTTCAGAGGCAGACATGAGCAGGCTTTGGCATTATAGGTTAGGGCACACAGGAGAAAAGTTATTACAGGCTTTGTGCAAGCAGGGGCTATTGAAGGGAGCTAAGAGTGGTAAAGTTGAATTCTGTGAGTACTGTGTTCTTGGCAAGAAAACGAATATGAAGTTCGGGACTGCTATTCATAGGACGAGAGGTATCTTGGACTACGTGCACACAGACGTTTGGGGTCCTACCAAGACTGCATCACTTGGTGGTCGATATTGATTCGTCACGTTCGTTGATGACTATTCTAGCCGATGTTGGGTGTACACCATGGCAAAGAAGAGTAAAGTCCTAGATATATTAGTGGAGTGGAAGAAGAGATTGGAACTACAGACTGGAAGAAAGATCAAGACGTTGCGATCAGATAATGGCGGCGAGTACAAATCAGACCCCTTTCTGCAGCTATGTCGAGACGAGGGCATAGAGAAGCACTTCACGGTTAGTCATATACCACATAAAATAGGGTGGTAGAAAGGTTAAATCGGTCTTTGCTGGAGAAGATCTGATATTTATTATCGCAGAGTGGTTTGGAGAAGATCTTTTGGGCTGAGGTACTTACATATGCGAGTCACCTCATTAACAGGCTGCCTTCATCTGCGATTGAGGGGAAGACTCCTATGGAGATGTGGTCGGGAGAGCCAGCACACGACTATGACCAGCTTAAGGTATTCGGATGCCCTGTATTTTATCATATGAGAACAGATAAATTGGAACCTCGAGCTAGGAATGCCATATTTATAGGATTCAAGCATGGTGTTAAGGGATACAAGCTTTGGAATCCAGTTGATAGGAAGATTATGCTGAGTAAAGACGTCACGTTTGATGAGGCTTCTATCTTGAAGCTTCCCAGCTCTCATCAGGTGGAGAGCGATCCGACGGAGGAGATATCACAGGTGGTGGAGATCGATGCAGCTTCACATTGTCCAGATGGTACAGTATCCATTAGTGTGCCGACTAAGGTGACGCCAGGCGAGCACGATGGTGACACGGAGGATACGGATACTGATGTGTAGGATCAGGAACCGACGGCTTAGGTTTAGGATTCTATTACGGTTTGGAGACATAGGATAGACATACGGATGCCAACACGGTATGCCGACACAGTTGCGTATGCACTTTCGGTAGAGAGTATCGATGAGATGATACCTACTACATTTAGAGAGGCCGAGCAGAGTTCGGATGCTGATTCGTGATAGATAGCTATGCAGGAGGAGATGAAGTCTCTTCATAAGAACGATACATGGGAGCTGATTGAGCTTCCAAAGGGGCGGAAGGCAATTGGTTGTAAAGTGAGTATACACAAAAAAGGAGGGCATTGAAGGAACTCTATTAAGGTTCAAAGCTAGGTTGGTTGCGAAGGGCTATGCACAGGAGGAATGTATTGACTATAATGAGGTTTTCTCTCCGGTGGTAAAGCATTCTTCGATTCGGATTTTGCTAGCTTTGGTGGCACAGTATGATTTCGAGTTAGATCAGTTAGATGTGAAGACGATATTTCTTCATGGTGATCTTGATGAAAAAATATATATGACTCAGCCATTGGAATTCCGAGCTGCAGTAAAAGAAAAATTGGTTTGCAGATTGAAGAAATCGCTATACGGTTTGAAGTAGTCTCCTTGACAGTGGTATAGGTGATTCGATGGTTTTATGATTGGTCATTCATACACTCGGAGCTAGTTTGATCCTTACGTATATTTTCGCAAGTTGAAAGGAGGTACGTACATCTATTTGTTACTTTATGTCAATGACATGTTGGTTGCCTCTATTTCCAGATCTGCTATAGATGAGTTGAAAGCACAACTTTCAAAGGAGTTTGAGATGAAGGATTTGGATGAGACGAAGCGCATTTTAAGGATAGAGATCGACAGAGACAAGAATAAGGGAAAATTTTGTTTAACACAGGTGACTTATTTGAAGAAGGTTCTACAGTGATTTCATGTTAGCATGGATACAAAGCCAGTTAGTATACCATTGGGAGCCCATTTGAAGCTTTCAGCTGACCTTTCACCGAAGTCAGTTGAAGGTCGAGAGTTAATATCGAAGACTCCATATGCAAGCGTGGTTGGGAGCTTGATGTATGCGATGGTATGTACGAGGTCGGATTTATGACAGACGGTGAGCATGGTTTCGAGATACATGCACGATCCAGGAGTGGGTTATTTGGGACGTCGTGAGATAGATTTTAAGGTATATTCAAGGTACGCTCAATGTTGGTTTAGTTTATGAGCGGGACACTACAGGTGGGCAGCTATACATTGGTTATGTTGATTCGGATTATGCCGAGGATCTGGATAAGCGCCGGTGTATGACGGGGTATGTGTTCACTTTCACCTGTGCGCCGGTGTGTTAGAGATGCACTTTACAGTCGACGGTGGCTTTGTCTACAACGGATGCAGAGTATATGGCGGTTACGGAGGCTGTGAAGGAGGCTATTTAGCTTCGAGGACTTTTGGAGGAACTTGGTATATCGCAGTGATCCGTCACCATTTTTTGTGATAGCATGAGTGCTATCTATTTGGTGAAGAGTCAGGTTTTTCATGCGAGGACGAAGCACATTGATGTTCATTATCACTTCGTTTGTGATGTTCTTGAAGATGACGATGTGGAGATTGTGAAAGTCCACACGAAGGATAATCCGGTGGATATGCTCACTAAGGTGGTTCCGAACAACAAGTTTGATCATTGTCGAAACTTGTTGCACATTCATGATTGTTGTGACCGTTGGCGGTCATTTGGTGAACTACGTTCGGCTTGATTCTTTGGGTAAGAGGATACGTAGGTAGTCTTTATGATGCAGCCGGTTTGGATTAGTTGGTTTTGATAGGGGTGAGATTGTGGGGCCACGAGTGGGAGCAAAGAAGAGCGGGCACGGTTTTCATTTCCGCGTGAGAGGCTACGGGCGTGGGGTCCACTGAATCGCGTGAAGAGGAGAAAAGCCAGGCCCACCAGACATCCGCTGCGCTAGGACTATATATATCAATCAACGTGATTTTTTTAGGGGTTGAAGGCAAAGGGCGTGCAAGTACGAAAAGCGAAGGAGATTTTGTTTTTTGTTTTTCGGCTGCTGGAGAAAAACGTGACCCTACAGAGGAGAGCAGAGGAGAAAAATTGGCTGTCTCTTCTAGGGTTTCGTGCAAGGGCGTGTTTTGGCGGCTGTCTTTTGAGAGAGATATTTGTGTGAGGGATTTGAGAGCTTGGTTGAGGGTTTAAGTTGTGTGATTGTAAACCCTAGTTGTATTATCTCCCTCTAATAGTAGATCTCCCCCTCCTTGCCCCGTGAACGTAGACAATTTGCCGAACCATGTAAATTAGTCTGTCTCGCGTTTGTGATTTGTAATAGCTTATTTAGGTTCCCTCGACAGGTCAGCCCTAGAACTGATGAGAGGAAGAGCTGATATTCCACTTTGTTGAGATATTTTGCTTAAGGTTATTGTTTCCTTTGTGAAACATGAATTCCTATTGCGATCTGACTCTCTTGTTGTGCTGCTGAAGTGCTGCCGAATTTTCTGCTGCGCGCAACAATGTGGCTAAACCTCCTCCGTTAGGGTAGAACTCACTTACATTGCCTTAATTTTCTAAAGCTTATTTTTGATTTTTAATGAAAGTTTGACTAGGAGATGGTTGGTTGTAATAAAAAACTCGCTTTCAAGACGGTTTTATGTATAAATTAAAATTAAAAGCATTTTTTGTGTGTAATTATCTTATTTTGAAGGTGGTTTCTTGGAAAAAAAACCCATAACTTTTAGAGCTACTATTTCTTTAAAATACAATCTTACTCCAAAGGGTTCAAATAGAATAGAATGCAAACTTTTTTGCATGAGGTTTTGTTGTTTTCATTTGCAAGTCTGACTCTATGCGGTTGTCAATGCATTTTCTTGAGGTTCAAAATAAGATTTTTCTTTGATGTATAAAACGACTAAGGTTTGGAGTAAATATGAAACATTGGAAACCCATAAATTGCAATATCTATAATGCTATTACAAAAGTCAGCAGAAAATGGTGGCAACAAGCGACTTTAAATAACCATGATCTTGAATTCTGATTAGCTGAGAAAAAAGAAGATAATTCTCCACGTCCATTCTTGTTAAGCTATGTCGCACCTGAGTACAACCATCCACATTACTTTTCATCACGAGAGAATCTTTGATGCTACATTAGCTTAGGTCCAATGTACGAATTTAATGCACCTAACCGTAGATCAAAATTCAACCGAGCGTACTTTTTATTTTTATTTTTCCTCCTCCCATTTGCGCATCAGAAAAAAAATTCAAAAGAGAAGGGTAAGACTAAGACCCAGTAGCCCTCGGAAAACTTTAAGCTCTCTTGTACCCAAGCCACAACTTAATCGTAACCATTTATTACGCCTAGGTCACCTTTTCTGCTGTGTACCGAAAAAGCTAGGAGGAGAGACTGAGGATGGGGCACTGAGCAGCCAGCATGGACGTGACACTGCCACAGTGTGCACTCTCTCTCTCTCCCCCCTGTTTCTCTTTCTCTCTCTAGAACTCAAAATTTTCAATTTTCCAAAAAAACTTTTTTTTCCCCTTATTGTTTTCCTAATATATATAATACTGAAACATGCATCTTTTTTTAGTGTAGCCACTAGCCAATGGTGAAGTCCCTTTCACTGACAGAAAAGCTAAAGCTAGAGGGAAAAAAAACTAAATACTAAAAAAATTAAAACAAAACAACATGGTCCCCCTCTTTTTTATCCTTTGAGATTCCTGTTTCCATACCTGCAATCTTTTCTCATCTTTTTTCTTTTTCACTTTGTTTTTTTCCAGGCTCCTTCACTCTATTCAGTCATCACTTTTACACAAAAAACAGATAGGAAAACAAGAATTTGGCCTCATTTACTTTATTTTTTCTCAGTTTTATTATCTTCCTTTTTCGAACTTTTCTCTCTGTAATCTTCCCCTTACTCGCCCCCACCAAGATGATGAGATAATGATGTGTCCAACACCTAAATAGCAAATGACCCATACCAACTTCCTCTCTTTAGAAGGAGAGAGATATCTAGATAGAGAGAGAGCTAGAGCTAGAGAGAGAGAGAGAGAGAGAGACAGCTTTATTTTTTGCTCAATGATTCCAGCCCAGATTGAGAAAAAACCCAAGCTAGCTTTTCTTTGAGATTTCTGTAGTAGTGGTTTTAAAAAAGGTGCAAACTTGATGGGGTTTTGGAGACTGTTCAGTTAAGGAGGAGGAGAGGAGAGGAGGAAGAGAAATTAGAGGGCAGAGGAGTGAACCCCCACAGTTCTTTTTGTGTCCCCAGCTCTGAGAGAGTTTCAGACCCTTGATGGTTTGATATAAAGGTGTAGCCTTGATGAGTTCTTGACCTGGAAACCAACAAAAAGATCTCTCCTTGATGATAAGTTACTGGGCTTGGTTATCCCATTTGGGGGTTTTTTTTTGAAGTGTTGGGTCTTTCATGAGTTCTTCTCAGATTCTTCTGAGGATACCAAAGTGGGTTATTGTTAGAATGGCTGGAAGTAGGAGTAGAGTTAAAGAATGCCATGAGTGTGTGAGATGGAGGCTCAACTTTCTGGCTCTTTTGGCTGTGATGTGTGTTCTTGGTTCTTTATGGGTTTTTTGTGGAGTTGAAGATTGTGGGTTTTGGTGGAAGAAAGGCAAGGGGAGAGTTGAAGTTGAGGAGAAAGCTCAGGTCTCACTGGAGCATTTTAATCTTAAAAGCAATCAGCTTCAGGCTTTGCTGTTTCTATTGTCAACAATGGGTCAGGTATTGTTCTTTCTCTTTTGATTTGGTTCGTAATTTGGTCACTTTGAGCTTTATACTGATTATGTTGCTTCTGGAAGTTTTTGGAGCGAGCAAGATGCGGTTGATGTATTCTTTTTCCTTATCTTTCTTCACTTTTCTTGCATATTATTTGATTCCAACGAGACCCTCATTTCTAGCTTCATAGACTCTTGGATGAGCATGATCTTGATGGATTTCCACTCTAGAAAACCTCCTAGGTGATTTAGAAATTGTATGACCCAAGAAAATCAAATTGAAATAACTAAAATGATGGTACGGTAATTATTTGAGGTCCTCAAACCATAAGACTGGAGAATAAGCAAGGCATAATTGACATGGAAAACATCATGCTGCTACTGCATTTTTGAGTGCCTACAGCTACCGAAAACTCTTCCATAATTCATGGTCTACACTATTTTTGTTGTGCTCAAGAATTCTCCAAGGGATAAGATATTATTGCTATTTCAGACGTTAAAAGACATTTTTTGCAAAGAAACATCTCATCTACACCTTTTATATTTATCATTATGAGGCCTTAAACTAGGTTATGTTATTGTTTGTTCTACGCAACAACACCCGTTGCCAAAGGCCAAAGTACATTTTACATTTTTTTGGGGCAGTGTGCATATATAAAGCAGAATAACCTTGCTTCTTGATTGAACACATAAAGGTCTCATCTACTAGTAAATCATAGACTACTTACATTCTCCGAGAAAGTGGTAGAAATAATATTGTGATGAGGAAGTTGAAGAGGAGCAATTTAACCTTGCTATTGGGTATTTTTATTTCTAGTTTTTGTAAGGCATTTTATAGTTGGAAGGCACTAGTGCACACATCAGAAATATCTGAGAAAACAGGCTTCATCTTTTCATATTTACATAAACGTACGACAATATGTAGGGTCTACTGTAGGCGTCAAAAATTGCCTATAGGTCTCCGAACACAGTTTGAGACGGAGAGAAGAAGATAAATATCCTATTTACTTAAACGCTGTTGCTGAGATAATCGCTTCGGTTTCTTGATTCATTCGCGAATCAACGAAACTCCGGATTGATCTGATCGTTTGGTAGTCCACGGATATCAACATCCTCGTCACAGACAAAGATCCCATGCAAGTAGCGGGAGATAAACGTCCGTTGCGTTTGTTTTGACTTGTTTTCATTGTGTAAGAGTCTTATAAGAAGACTCTTTTTTGTTTTTTTTGTAACGACTAATGTTGTAATGATACATCAATGAAAATATCAACTTTCACCCTAAGCATCTACTTGGGTAAAAAGAATAGTATATCATCAGAAATGAGTGTGCAAAGGCCTTTATTTTAGTGTTGCAATTTGATGTGTGTTCATCCAGCAGCTTAAATCTTTAGGACTGGCCTTTTCTTTACAATTTAGAGCCCAGGTTCAAGTGCATTTGTCTTTACAATTTAGAGCCCAGCTTAAATCTGTCATTTGCATCTCGTTTCTGCATTTTTAAGACCTATTTGCAATAAATAAGGCATCTATAACTTGGCTCACACATGTTTAATTTTGAGATTATGACTAGTGACATTAAAATATGGTATTGCTATGCAGAAACGCCAATCACTTGTGAAATGTTAGATTTTTCTCGTTTAATTTAGGGTGCCTTACTGTTTATCTATCTTCCCTATTTACACCTTTCTTGTGTTGCAGAAATCGTTTATCAAATGCTTGGACAAGTCCATGACTGAGATGCCGGTCAATACTAGCATATCTCAAGCTATTGATGGATTCTGTTCTAAATGGGACCATTTGCAAAGCCAACAAGATCAGTGCCCACTGTTAGATGGATTTATTTCGGAAAAGTTAAAACGTTCATCACCTATGGATGGGCACAAAATGGACCACGCCTTGGAAGATATCATACCTTCTACGGGGGACACTGATGTTATGCTTCTAAAGGTCTGTATTCTCTCCAGTATTTTATTTCTTGCAAAACATTTTTGTTTCAACTTGTTTTTGCTTGTGTATTAATTCAGTAGAATGTTTTTTTCTCTCGACCGTGTTAAATGAAATAAATTGACGTATAAGATAATATTTTCCTTATGATTGGAAGTTGCACCATAGTGTAAGCTATTAAGCAAATATTCAGTTTGGCATAATAGTTATTTTCAAAAGTTAAGACCGTCACTTTCTTATAGTTGCCCTCAGCCAGGTATTTGCTGCTACTCTTAGAAGGCTACTTTCAGGTTTGCATCATATTTTAGAAGTTTCATCATTGTTTTTAGAAAATTCTTGGTTATGGGCTCCTTGCTAACTATTTAAATTAGAAAAGCCTTAGATTGTTGTGGTGATCATGATGATGGTTATGACCTTGGTTTATCTTAATTTTCCTTCCCTTCGTTTCTAGATACCACTTGTTGCATGTCATTTGAGACTTTGGCTGAGCTTGCCTTATCCTGGACCTTTTGCTGTTATTCCATTGGCTCATTTTGTGTAGTGTTGTGTTCAGAAAACCTGCAATGATGGATAAAAAATTGTCTTTGTTTAGTTTAATAAATTACCCTACAGATTCAAAATCAGCTGTCAAGTTGGAAAGGGAGGTGTAAATGATTGAAAGATGTTCAATAAATAAATGTAACTGAACAAATCCTAGACTTATTATTTGATTTTCTAGTATGTTAACCCACAAAATATGGTGTCTGAGCTCTGTGTTTTCTCTCAAAATTTTCTTATATGACATACATATGCAGAAATAAATGTAGTCAATAATGCAAGATATGCCTGTGCAGCTCTATAATCTATAAATTTCAAATTACTGTCATAGGATATTAATGGACAAAATTGATTTGCAAATTTACAAAACACTTTCTATAAAGTATAATGAATAATGATCTTAATTTAGGATAATTAATTCATTATTTACCTTTTGAAGTTATATATAAAGTTATGCACTGCCGTTTTTGTACAAGAATTGTTATTCTTCCCTATTTCACCATGGGAATAAAACTGAGAAGATTCCTGCCTCCTTTTTTGAACAATGGTTTGACATTCATGGAGAATCTAAACAAATGTGTGAAGTAATGTGTTACATTTTTATTTTATTTTGTTTATTTATTTTTTGAAAGCTGACCATACGGATACAATCTTCTAAAAAGGGAGAAGAGGCATTATGTTTATTACACTGATTGCTACTTTCATGCATCATGTTCACAGGAGTCACGAAGTGTATTGCGCCCAAGAGGATTGTTAAAGGGCATAAAAGTGTATCTTGAAAGTCTTCATAACATTTTGGGAAAATTACATTGGTTAGTCTTGTTCGTGGTGGTGATTTTTTTCAAAGGTTTTGTTCTTCGTGGAATATTGAGGAAGTCATCGAATCGGCAAGCTCAGCAAAAGCAGCCACAACATAAGAAACAACAAGATCCCCAGCAACAAAATTCAAAGGTATTAGATATTGTTGGTATTTAGATTAGGAGATATTATCAGATACTATGAGATGTGGTTGGCTATGATTTTATCTCATACTTATTTTATAATATCCTCCTAATCTCTATTTAAGAGAGGTTAGGGTTATATGAATAATAACTTTGTTTTCTCTACTTCTCTACGTGGTATCAGAGCATATATACTATATATGCCTAGCTAGAGAACAAAGAAAAGGCAAAAGATTATTGTTCATATGCCCCTAATCTCTTTTAAATAGAGATTAGGATGATATCACGAAATAGGTATGAGATAAAATCACTTCCAATTACATATCACAATATTTCATAATATCTCCTAAATCTAAATACCAATAATATCTAACACTCCTTCTTATGCTGGAGCATATGTACTATATAGGCCTAGATTGTTACAAATGAAAACAAAACAGCTAGTTGCAAGAGCTTTGGTCGTGTCATTTTTGTCCGAAATACTTGAAGACGTTAACAATCAAAAAATTATAGTCACAACCAATAGAACCCTAGGTGGGTATGCCAGTAGAAGAAATCCTAGGTGGGTATGCCAGTAGAAGAAATCCTTGGCCGGTATGTGAGTAGAAACCCTAGGCATGTCAGCCAGGAGAAGCCCTAGGTGGGTAAGCCCACCTAGGGTTGGTACTAGCTTACCCACCTAGGGTTTCTATTGGCTGACCCACCTAGGAATTTTTCTAGTGGCATACCCTCCTAGGATTTCTACTGGTTGTGACTATAATCTTCTGATTGCTGACGTCTTCTAGTATTTCGGACAAAGATGACATCATCGAAGTTCTTACAACTAGGTGTTTTGTTTCCATTTGTAACAAGCTGAGCATATATAGTATATATGCTCCAGTTTGAGGGGAGTGTTAGATATTATTGGTTTTTAGATTTAGGAGATATTATGAGATATCGTGAGATGTAATTGGATATGATTTTATCTCATACCTATTTTGTAATATCCTCCTAATCTCTAGTTAAGAGAGGTTATAGTTATATGAATAATAACTTTGTCTTCTTTATTTCCCTGTTGTATTTCCCTACAACAGGGTTTTGGTAGATGGAGGAAGAAACTTTTGCTTCTAGGCTTCTCTATGGGGGTTATGGTATCTGTGTGGTTATTTTTTAGCATGAATGCTAGCATTATCTCGAGGAGGAAAGAGAATCTTGCAACTATGTGTGATGAGAGAGCTCGGATGTTGCAAGATCAATTTAATGTGAGTATGAACCATGTGCATGCACTGGCCATATTAGTGTCTACTTTTCATCATGGAAAGAACCCTTCTGCCATTGATCAGGTACTGATGTTCTCATCTTCTTTGAATTTCTCATGTAATTTATGGTTTGTTTTATTTTCATTGGATTTGGCAAAACATTATAGCTTCATATATCTTATATTCTAAATATTTGTCTGATTTTGATGACCTCTCTAAGGTTGCTTAAGTTATGAAGCTCATTTATACAAAGATGTGTAATGATCTAAATTACTTTTTTAAAACCAGCTAGTTTTCTATGTTTTCTTGTTAAGATGATTTCCCCCCTTAGAATTTGGCTAAGTTGACTGGCTGAAACTGCTAGAATGGCTGAACCTTCTTTGTATTTGTGCATGTGTACTCTTTGAAGCTCTAATGGGTAGATCAGGATGAGCATGTTTTTAATGTAGGATAAATATAGTTCTTACATGCAGGAAGAATACACCCACATAGGTAACAGTGTTACTTTTCCACTAGAATTCTGTCAGGATTTTTTTTCTTACCAGTAAGGGTAGACTCTCAACGTTAAAATGAGATTCTTAAATGTAGGCAAGAAATACAACTCACCTTTTAGTGGATTCGAATTAAACAGACAAGTCAAACTACGTGTGAGGATAGAACTTTTACAATTAGGATTTGTGAGGATATGATATTAATCGGAAGCGTCTTTTGTGAGACTCTTTATGAGTAGAAAGAATACTCCTACATATGTGAAATGCATTTGAAAATCCTTACCAATAAGGGTTAAAAGTCTAATCAGTGAGAAAATAAAACTACTAGTTGTAAGAATACAACTGTTTCCTGTAAGAATGAAACTCTTACCTATGATAGTTATGAAATATGTATGGGATTCTTTATATTTTTTGAAATTTAGACAACACCAGTAATGTTAATAAACTCTACTTATGAGGAGCACAAATCCTTATCATTAAGAAATAAGAGGTAACAAATGGATTCGACCTTTCTCTATAAGAACTCACTTCAAATTAAAGAGAGGCCATGAAGCCATTACTTCTTGCAAAAAGTTTATTCTTCCAGGTCGAGGTACCACCCCTATTGGTTACAGTTTCAAGGAATCTGTTACATTGATTATATATTCTACTCAAATTCAACAAGATATCCTGAGATTTGCAAACACGTCAGCAAAATTCCATTATCATGTTATCGTTAACTGTCAGACTAACTGATGCACTCAACTTAACAAAGCTTTTCTTTTTATTTGTCTCTTACCTCTTATATTGAAAGAATGTAACTTTCTGAGTCAATATATATTTTTTTAGAAAACATTTGCGGAGTACACAGCAAGAACATCATTTGAGAGGCCGCTAATTAGTGGTGTGGCCTATGCTCTAAAAGTGCCTCATTCACAAAGAGAGCAATTTGAGAAGCAACATGGATTGAAAATAAAGAAAATGGAGACTGAGGATCAATCTCCTGTTCAGGATGATTACATACCTGAGAAGCTTGATCCTTCACCAGTTCAAGAAGAGTATGCACCCGTAATATTCTCCCAGGAAACTGTGTCTCACATTGTATCCATTGATATGATGTCTGGCAAGGTAAATACATGTTTATGATTTCATTTTACATGCAAAAAGAGAGATCATTCATAGTTACTTATAATGCTTAAGAACAACCTTGTGGTTTGGATGAAAATCATACAGAGGTGTCAAAAAATGAGACCACACAGAATTATGGACTATTGTTAAAATTTATCTTTGTGATTATTATATAAATAAGTTTGTTATTAGTAGACTTTATTTTACAACTTATTAATGTAATGTATATTGTACACTTCCCCCTCCCCCCACCCCCACCGCCCGAACCCCAACCAACATTGCCGCCACAGACACACACACACAAAGAAAAAAAGAAAGAAAGAAAGCCAACAGCAACGACAACGACAACAACAACACACAAAAGAGAAGAAAAGGTGAACTTTCAAGAGCCACCTTTGTAGACACAATGTACATTTTTATACATAAACCACCAATTCTCTTTCTTTTTTTAATTGTTTATTTCTATTGGCTGAACCCTTTGCCCTATTTAGAAGGAAGAAATTCCTCCTTTGTGGGCACTTACCGCAAGCCTTCAAATGATGACACCTCTTGTCGTATCAAGCACCTTAGAACTGGTACGAGCTAGGGTGAACAAGTGTTTTCTTTTGTATATAAAAGTAACTCATATTTGTCTGCAAACCTATCAAGTCAACTATATCATTCCTGGATTAATTTTATCATATGTTAGAACTTGGGGCTTGAATGAGCTAGTCTGTAAACAAGAGTATTTTTTTGTATCTAAAAATAACTTGTCTTTGTTTGCAAACCTTTGAAATCAAGTATTTACATTCCTAGATTAATTTTACCTTGTGTAGGAACCTGTGTTCGTACTTGGCTTTTATTATCTTTTGAGTGAGTGAATTGAGCCGTATTGAGTAAAAATGTGATATTTACTCTGGTTAGTTGTGAAAGGTAATGCTACCTTTAAGTCATTGGCCTAATTGTTTTAAACTGACTTCCATAGTCTATTGGTGGAAGGAGCTTAAGAGGACCGTAGAAGTGATACGATTGAAGATAATTTTTTCTTTATAAATCTGACTTGGCCTTAAGAGGATATATTACTTTCTTACTTCAACCATATGTTTACTGAAACTCTTTTTGTCAAAAAGATTTTCTTACTTTTCAAAAAGTTGCTCGAAAAGTCTTTCTAAAACAGAAAAATTCTTTTTAATACTCCATAAGTTAAAAAGTTGACTCAAAATTGAATAAATCATAGTTTCATTCGAGTTGGTTTGACAATGGCAAGACATAAGGGAAGATTTTGTAAGAAGCAAGAAGATCAAAATGACTAAGAAGATTGAATGTTGAGTGAAACTGTTGGAGCACAAAAATACTGATCAGATTTGATTTCATATACTCCCTGTAGAAGTTATCCTTCTGTAGGAAGCTTCAGAATTGTGAGAGTATGCAGTAATTGGCAACTGATTTTAAGAAATAGCAATATACCCCGTAATACTGGCTATAGTGAATGAGATTCTAAGCTTATATGCTGCATACTTTGCAGTGACTTGGATTGTAGACGAAGGACCACAAGTTCAACCCCCAATTAGATGAATAAAGCTACTTATATGCTTACCCATCATTAATTAATAGCTGCATCATCATAAAAAGCTTAATTCAACCATCAACATATTAATGCCCATAATATTTTCCGTTTGCGCACAGGAAGACAGGGAAAACATAATGAGGGCTAGAGCATCAGGGAAGGGGGTCCTAACCTCTCCTTTTAATCTTCTCAAGTCCAACAACCTAGGCGTGGTTCTCACATTCGCAGTTTATAACACCGACCTTCCTCCAAATGCTACACCAGAAGAGTGTATTGAAGCTACTGTTGGGTAACTTTCCTGGTTCATTCAACATGTTACGATCTTTGTGTCACTTTTTTGTGACTTTTTAGGAGTTGAGCTAGGCTACTATATTACTATTAATAGTATCCAGTTTGTGGGTGATATCAACCCAAATTTAAAATTCAAAATTTCAAAACTGAAAATTAACCATTGGCTGTAATATACCACACATCAGCTATGTAGTAATAAAACTTCAAAGGATTTCAACATTGTTTCATATCTTGTCAAAATCAATGTTACATTGCTTAATTTTCCCCCTTGTACATGATTCAAACACGTCCTTTGAAATTTTATTTCTAGGTAATTCATGTGTATTACATCACATCAAGCGGTTTAGGTTTTATGGACAAATTGGATACTACTAATATAATCCTAGCTCAACTCAATTTTTAGTTATTTCTTATTATATTATTTTTGTATAGGTATCTTGGTGCATCATTTGATGTTCCATCCTTGGTCGAGAGGCTCCTTCAACAGCTTGCTAGCAAGCAAACAATCATTGTTAATGTCTACGATACAACAAATTCTTCTATGCCTATTAGGATGTATGGCCCTGTAGGCAGTGGTGCTAGTGAGTCGCGTGTTAGTAGTTTGGATTTCGGGGATCCCACTCGAAGGCATGAAATGCACTGCAGGTATCTGTTCTCGTTCATAAGCCTGTATTTAATCCAAAAATGGAATTAGCTTAATCTAATTTAGATTTATTTTTCTGTGATTTTAGGTTCAAGCAAGAGCCTCCATGGCCTTGGTCTGCTATAACTGCTTCTGTAGGGGTTGGAGTGATTGTTTTGCTTGTCGCGTATATATTTCATCAAGCTATTATCCGAATTGAACAGGTTGAAGATGACTACCATGAAATGAGGGAGCTTAAAGTTCGAGCAGAAGCTGCTGATGTGGCAAAGTCACAGGTAAACTACTCATAACCTTTTTTGTTTTTAAATTTATTGCATCGTGAGTCATGGCCTTTTTATTGGTTATGCCTTCTTTAGTTGAATATTTGGCTCTGCTTTTGTTTTTCACTGCAGTTCCTGGCTACTGTCTCCCATGAAATCAGAACTCCAATGAATGGCGTTTTAGGTCTGTAATTATTTTTCTCTTGCCTGCTGTAGAGTAGACAGTGAAGCAATAAAGAAAATGAGTTATTATTGCACTTCTATTCTTATTAGGTATGTTGCAAATGCTGATGGACACGAATCTCGATGCAACCCAACAAGATTTTGCAATGACAGCTCAGGCTAGTGGAAAATCTCTAATAGCTCTAATAAATGAGGTACTCGACCAGGCTAAGATAGAGTCCGGTAGGCTTGAACTTGAGGCTGTTCCTTTTGATGTTCGTGATGTCCTTGACAGTGTGCTCTCGATATTTTCTGACAAGTCACAGGCTAAGGGCATAGAGGTACATCTAGCTAAAACTGCATGATATACTATTTTCTTTGATAGTTTAAGATTCAAAAATTCTAATTTTGATATCCTTTCAAAATGAGCAGTTAGCTGCATATGTTTCCGAGCATGTACCAGAGGTTCTTATCGGGGATCCTAGTCGGTTCAGACAGATCATCACAAATCTTGTTGGAAATTCTGTGAAGGTTTCTTATATTTTAGTATATTTGTCATTTGCAGGATTTTTTATTCCGACTATATGACACTGAAACCTGTTATTTTGGTTGGACATTTCCAGTTCACAGAAAAAGGGCATATCTTTGTTTCAGTGCATCTAGTGAAGGAACTGAAAAGCTCACATGAAGCTGGCAACACTTTGAGTGGGTATGAGGTAGTGGACGGATGTAAGAGCTGGGAGAACTTTCAAACTTTGGATTTCTCAGGTGAAGGTAATGATGCAATCAACTTGCTGGTGACGATCGAAGACACTGGCATTGGAATACCTCTAGATGCTCAGAGCCGCATTTTCATGCCCTTCATGCAAGCTGATAGTTCAACTTCACGGACTCATGGGGGAACAGGAATAGGCTTGAGCATAAGCAAGTGTTTGGTGAACTTGATGGGTGGGGAAATGGGGTTTGTTAGTAAGCCTGGGATTGGTAGCACCTTTTCATTCACAGCTGTTCTCATGGAAGGACGGAAGAATTCAGCAGACCTGAAGAGACATGACCCTGACCAAGATGTGTCTGATTTCCGTAGGATGAGAGGATTAGTAGTTGATGGTAGAGGTATTCGTGCTGAGGTTACAAAGTATCATCTTCAAAGATTAGGAGTACAAGTGGACATTGCCATGGATGAAGAATCTGCGATCTCTTGCATATTGGATGCTTGCAACTCAAGGTAAATTTTCTTGGGAATTGACATTTTTATACGTTGACACTTTTTTTTCTGTGTTTGTGTGTTTTTCAGCTTTAGACCGCCTCACCTAGTCTTGTGTTGTGCCTTAGAAATGCAAAACCATTTGTTGCAAATCCTATGAGCCTAAGAAAATCTCAGTACTCATGTAATGAGATCTCCAATAAAAGAAATAAGGAGATATACTAAAGGGATTGGAGACTTTTTATTTTCCTTTTCAGCTCAGTTCATCACCTTATCTCAAATTGTTTGACAAACTCTATTATAACTAAAATTCATAAATCTTGAGAAAAGATAACTGACTAATTCCACTCTGAATCAAATGAAACACGTGAGTTGTGAGACAAATAGATATCAGCACAAATTCAAAATTTGCATATATAAATTGTTAGTAGAGTATCGCATAATGAATAAAGAATTTATTTTTTCTTCATCATCATCATCATTTACAAGTCGATTAAACTGAATGCGGATAAATTCTAAAATATTTGTACTTTGCCTCTTTTTTTGTCTCCTCATGACGCTCCTAACTTCTTGTAATTATAAATTGTTAGTAGGTTATCGTATAACGAATAAAAAATTTATTGTTGCTTCATCATCATCATAATCATTTACAAGTTGATTAAACTGAATGCAGATAAGTTCTATAATATTTGTGCATTGCCTTTTTTTCGTCTCATGACATTCCTAACTTCTTGTAATTACATTTTTCTTATCTCTTTTTTTAATATATCCGCACTTATCCATTTTAATTGCAACCTTTTTTACTCTTATCATTCAGTACTCGAGTATATAGAGCATAACTATTCTTAAAACTGTCTTTAAAATATTCCATCAACTTCGTCAATTTTAGATATCATACAACTTATTGGTCATGTTTCATATGAAAATGCATATATGATAACTTGATATATGGTAACTGCCTGGAAAAGTCATGTAAAAAATACTTCAAAGTGAAATCTCCTCATATCACGACCACAATAATAATTCAATACCGAACAGGTGGTATGAGTACAAGTGTACAACATGTTCAAGAATGTTTGTACAACGAACAGATGGTGTTAGTATATCAAACAGGTGAATCGGTAATCGAGAGCAAACTTGGGAGCCAATCATTACATACATAAAATAATAGTAGGCACCAAACTTTAGAGCCAGTGGGTTTTGGTTTCATCATCTGTTCTACTGACACTTGATTACTTAGAAGTTAAAATTGTTGCTAGGCTTGGATTTCATGGTAAATCTTGAATGGTGATAGTCAGATATCGACAATGGTGCAATTATAGTAGAATATGTTCCATAGGATAAGTGTGATGAAAGTTATCTTCTTAATGTACCTTTAATCAATTCATCTAGCATTGTCAGAGCAATCTAACTTCTAATAGAATACCATGAATATTTTCCTTAAGCTTTCGTGGATGTTTATTTCTCCTTCAGAGCTGAGCATATAGACATGGTGCTAGTTGACAAGGAAGCTTGGGGCAAGCAATTGGGCATGGCTTTCCCTCGTCCTTTCAGAGAGCTACAACAAAATGGGAAATTGAAGCCTCAATATGATTTCCCAAAGATGTTTCTACTAGCAACCTCTTTAAATCCTCTCGAGGTTGATGAGCTCAAATCAGCAGGATATGTTGATAGCATGATAAAGCCTCTCCGACTAAGTATGATGGTCGCTTGTCTAAGAAGGGCTTTTGGTAAAACACCTCGGAAACAAGCTGTGGTACTTCAAAGCCTATTGAGGGAGAAGCAGATTCTGGTTGTTGATGACAATATAGTCAATCGCAAGGTTGCTGCTGGGGCTTTGAAGAAGTATGGAGCTATTGTAACATGTGCAGAAAGTGGGAAGGTCGCTATTGAATTGCTCCAGCCCCCTCACAAGTTCGATGCTTGCTTTATGGATGTTCAGATGCCAGAGATGGATGGGTATTTATTCTTATTCCCTGTGGCAGTTGATTAAATTATTTGCCGATTTTCCCTTCTTGAGTTTTGCTTGTTTCAGTTGCAACCTTTGTGGAAACGAGTTATTTCTCTCTTTATGGCAACTTTCTTTTCTCAATTATAGGGCTTATCCCACTAATTGTTTTTTCAGTAAACTAAAATTAACTAAAAACAATTAAATAAATATCAATAGGTATAAGTTACTCTTGGGAATTTTATGGAGATTAACTTGCGGAATTAAACACTAAATGAATAACGACACAAATGAAAATACCACAAGCAAGCAAACACCAAGATTTAACGTGGTTCGGCAAATCGTGCCTACGTCCACGGGACAGTCTAGAGAGAAATATTCCACTATGAATCAAGAGTACAATCCCTCCAAGTTACACCTGAACTTGATGATTAAATCACAAGAGAAAGATACAGTGTTTGCTCTAGGGCACCAAAACTTTAAAACCCGTCTCACTAAAAATCTCTAACTTCCGCGAAGAAACCAACACGGTACCCTCGACAGCATTGTTCTGAAGACAACGGCTTTTGAATCACTTTAATCGAACACCTGAGCTATCCGGAATCTGAATTTTTCCCTTTCTTTTTCTTTCTCTCCCTTGTTTCTCTCTCTCGGATACTATAGCATAGGTATTGTAGCCGACATATTACTGTTCATACAAAAAACAAAAAACAAAAAACATATTTTTTATATATAGAGTTCTCCAAACCTATTTCTATTTCAAATAGATCATCCAAATCCTCTTCTATATAGAGTTCTAATGCATGTGGACTTCATGTGAGCCTTATCTTGGGCTAGACCCATAACAATCTCCCCCTCCAGCCCAGCGAGGAGGTATGTCAATCTGTAACTCCTTAATGGGAATTCATGCCGGCCAATCGTCGATACAACTCGGTCTTCTTTCTAGAGATGATATTCGTTAAAAAATCTAATGGATTTTTATCTGTGTGAATGTTCTGTAACTTTAGCTCCTCTTTCTCAACGGCTTCTCTAAGCCAATGATATCTCACATCAATGTGTTTCGGCTGGAGTGGAATGTAGAATTCTTACTCAAATCAAGAGCACTTTAACTATCAATAAAGATGTGATAATTGTCCTGCTGTAAGTTTAACTTCTGCAGAAATCTTTTTAACCAAATCATTTCTTTACCGGCTTCTGCAGTTGTAATATATTCCGCCTCTGTTGTAGATAAAGAAACACTTCTAGAACCTGGACTGCCAATATACTGCTCCCCCTGTAAAAGTGAACCAACCTGAGGTAGATTTCCTGTGATTGAGATCATCTGTCATATCCGCATATGCAAAACCATATAATATTGTCTTCGAACCTCTAATATTCAAACACAATTTGAAACTGTCTTTCAAATATTTTAAGATTTACTTTACACATTCCTAATGAACTTTTCCTAGATTAGAAAGAAACCTGCTCACAACGCCAACTGTATAAGCTATATCTGACCGAGTGTAAACCATGACATACATCAAACTCCATACAGCTGAAGAGTAAGGAATATTTTTCATCTCACTCTTTTTCTCATCTGGAGTCGGGCAAAATTTCCTGCTAAGCTTTAAATGACCTGCAAGAGGAGTACTAACTGACTTGATATTTTTCATGATGAATCTATCAAGTAGCCGTTCAACATATTTCTTCTGTGATAACCATAATTTTTTGGTTTTTCTGTCACGAGCAATATCCATACCAAGAATTCGCTGTGCCGAGCCCAAATCCTTCATGTCAAAAGAATTTAAATTACTCCTTCAGTCCACTGATTATCTGACTATCCTGACCAACAATCAACATATCATCCACATAAAACAAAAGGATAATGAAGCTAGAATCTGAAATTCTCCTGAAATATACACACGAATCTGCAATTGTCCTCTGGTAGTCATGACTCAACATAAAAGAATCAAATTTTTTGTACCACTGCATGGATGCCTGCTTCAAACCATAGAGGCTCTTCTTCAACTAGCAAATCATGTGTTCTTTTTCCTTCACTTCAAAACCTTCCGGTTGCTCCATGTAGATCTCCTTCACTAAATCACCATGAAGGAATGTAGTCTTCATATCAAGCTGCTCAATATTGAGGTCTAAACTAGCTGCTAACCCCAAATAACTCTAATGGACGTCATCTACACAACCTATGAAAAAATCTCATTAAAATCAATGCACTTTTTCTGACCAAAACCTTTCATCACTAATTTGGTTTTGTATTTTTGAATCTCTTTGTAGCCATCATTCTTTAACTTGAACACCCACTTGTTCTTTAAAGTTTTTCTGTCCTTCGGCACATCCACTAACTCATAAGTATCGTTTTTCTCAAGAGACTTCATCTCTTCCTTCATAGCCTGAAACCATCTATTCTTGTTTTTATGAGTATGTCTCTTGAAAGCTCTCTGGCTCCCCCTCTTCTGTCAGCAAAGAATACTCCGAAAGATGATATCTCGTGGATGATTGATGCTCTCTAGCTGATCTCCTAAGTTGTGGCTCTGCAAACTCCTGCTGCAGGTGATGCTCTCCCAGCTGAGGAGCCTCCTTCTCGTGATCCTGATCACCGTCTCCCTGCTCTGGTATCTGACCGTTATCATCATGCACCCGCTCTATATCTGTATGATGCAACTGTACTGGAGACGAAATGGGTGGCATATCTAGAATCTCACTAGTAACACTCTGACTGCTCCTCTCCCGATATCTGTAATAGTCTGATCTTCCTAAAAATCACATCTGCTCGTCTGATAATTTGTCTCTTTTCTAAATCCCATAGTTTGTAGCCGAGCCCATCTTCTCTATAACCAAGAAAGATGCAAGGAACCGTTCTATCATCAAGCTTTTGTCTCTTCTCATTCGAAATGTATGCAAACGCTTTGCAACCAAACATCTTCAGATGAGAATAGAAAATATCTTTTTCGGACTAAACTCTCTGAAATATCAAAACCCCAAGTAACTGAAGGAGACCTGTTGATTATGTAGCATGCAATGCGAATAGCTTCAGCCCTGAAGTTTTTAGGTAACTTCGCCATCTTTAATATGCATCTGACTTTCTCCACAATGGTCCCTCTCTGCAACTCTATTATGCCGCGATGTGCCGGGCTCTGTCCTCTGATGCTGAATACCATGCGTGGAGCAATAATCTCTAAACTCAATGGAAGTGTACTCTCTTCCATTACCGGTCCGCAAACACTTCAACTTCTTTCATGTTTGCCTCTCCACCATGGTATGAAGCTGCTAGAAGACTAAAAACACCTTATCATTTGTCCTAAAAAAGAAGACCCACATCTTCTGTGATGCATCATCAATAAATATGACAAAATACTTATTACCACCTAATGACTCCACCTTAACAGGACCACAAATATTAGAATAAATCAAATCCAGGATATTATCTTTTTTAGAAGGCTTACTAAAAGAAACTCTATGTTGTTTGCCAAACAAACAATAATCACAAGGGGTGAGTGACGTACTTTTGACAGGGAATGAGAGACTTCTTTGCCAATATCTGCAACCCCTTCTCGCTCATGTGCCCAAGCCTCCTATGCCACAAACTGAGTGTCACCGTCTCGAGCCACGCTCAAAGCATCATATGAAGCCTTCACTTGAGTCTTGTATAACTTGTAACATACGCTTCCTCTAGCCACCACAAGAGAGCCTTAGGTGATCTTATATTTTTCTCCACCAAATTGAATTTCATATCCCATTCGGTTCAAAAGAAGACCCGAAATCAAATTGAGTCGCAAATTGAGAACATGCCGCATATTCTTTAAGATTAATGTGCATCCGGTATCTGTCTGCAAGTGTATATCACAAAGTCCCACAATCTTCGAGTAGTTGGTATTGCTCATCTTCACATTGCTAAAGTCACCTGCTTTATACGATGTGAAAAGGTCTCGATTGGAGATAGTATGACATGTAGCTCCTGTATCCACTATCCACTCGGAATTCTGACTTGTAACATACATACAGTCTTCTTCCCTACAAATGAGAATATTATTAGTCTTAGACAAAATAGCTATAGTGTCACTGTCAGCTTTCTTCTCATTTTTGTTTTCAGCTTGCTCTTTCTTCAATGTCGTCAACAATTTTTCTTGATATGACTTAGCTTCCCACAATAAAAATCTCTCCTTTTAGACTTTGATCTGCTCGTGGATGTGTCACGGCCTCTGGACTAGTCCCTGCTCCTGCTCCTGCCCCTGTTTTTCGTGATAAGTACCTGTGAGTTATCTGTGCTGGTAGACTTCCTCTGAGTCTCTTCATTGAATAAACTATTAGTAACCATACTCATCGATAACATACCATCTGGAGCTGCGTTGCTGACTGTCACAATCAGTGTCTCCCAACTGTCTGACAAAGAATCTAATAGCAATAAAGCTTGTAGCTTATCATCGATAGTCATCTTCATGATAGCTAACTGATTAATCAAACTCTTGAACTCATTCAAGTACCCTGCTATGTTACTTCCTTGAATTTTAAGTTCACCAACCGCCTCATAATAAACGCCTTGTTCCCCCGGTCTTCTGCTCGTAGAGATCCTCAAGCTTCTTCCAAAGAGACTTCGCATTAGTCTCCCTCGATATATGATGAACGCACTAACGTCGATCCACATCCGAATATAACTGATCGCCTTCCTGTGTTGATTCTCCCATTCTTTATCAGTCATCTTTTCTGGCTTGGCTTTATCTCCCTCAATAGGATCATATAAATCTTTACAATACAGAATATCTTCCATCTTAGACTTCCATATTTGCCAATTGGAACCATCCAATTTCATCATTATGCCAAAATTCTCCATCTTTTTCAATCCTAAAGCACGCCTCGAACCAGGGCTCTGATATCACTTATTGGGAATTTTATGGAGATTAACCTACGAAATTAAACACTAAATGAATAACGACACTAATGAAAATACCACAAGCAAGCAAACACTAAGATTTAACGTGGTTCTGCAAATCGTGCCTCTACGTCCACGGGGCAATCCAAAAAGAAATATTTTACTATGAATCAAGAGTACAATCCCTCCAAGTTACACCTGAACTTGAGGATTAAATCACAAGAAAAAGATATTGTGTTCCCTCTAGGACACCAAAACCCCAAAACCTGTCTCACTAAAAATCTCCAACTCCTGCGGAGAAACCAACACCGTACCCTCGATGGCGTCGTCGTTCTGAAGACAACGGCTTTTGAATGACTGTAATCGGACACCCAAGCTATCCGGAATCTGAATTTTTCTTTTTTTCTTTCTCTCCATTGTTTCTCTCTCGAGTACCGTAGCAGAGGCACTGTAGCCGATGAGTTACTGTTCATACAAAAACAAGAAACAGGTTTTTCATATATAGAATTCTCCAATCCTATTCCTATTTCAAATAGATCATCCAAATCCTCTTCTAGATAGAGTTCTAATTCATGTGGACTTCATGTGAGCCTTATCTTGGGTTGGACCCACAACAGTTATCATATGCGTCTTTCTTTCCCATTTGATTATCCAACTTAAGGCCTGGAATTCTGCCTTCTCCTTGGTAGATAAAATCGCTTATCTTCTCTCAAAGGGAGGGGAAAAAAAGAAGGTAAAATCGCCTAGCAATTTCACAATTTATATTACTTGGTACTTATTTTTGGAAATGGGAAAAACTAATAATTCTGTTTGACGGCAGGCTCTCTTTCATTTGTTTCATATAAGCATCCGACTGGTTTCTAACAATTTAACTGCAACTTTTGCAGCTTTGAAGCCACGAGGCAAATTCGAAGTATGGAAACCAGAGCAAATGATCATTGGCACATACCTATTCTTGCAATGACTGCAGATGTGATTCAAGCAACTCATGAGGAATGTCTACGATGTGGCATGGATGGCTACGTCTCAAAACCATTCGAGGAAGAACAGCTCTATACTGCTGTAGCCCATTTCTTTGAGACTGATAAAAGTTGATCTACTATCATAAGAGTCACTAATGGATTGAGCAAGGTCATTGAAGCTTGGCCTACAATTCGCGTGGATCAGAACTTGGACAGATTCTTCAAGGTATTCTTGTCAGGTAACTCATTTGACATGTTACTTGCTTCTTTATTGTTTGAAATATAACACCTTTCAGATATATGTCTGCCATTTTAATGGACTCAAGACATCTATGATACATATTTCATGCATTCCACTAAAAGTTCCATATAAAAAACAGCTGTTTTTACCCTTCTACTAAAGATTTAGGGTTATTTGCACTTTTGTACTGTAAAGTTTACTCCTTTTTAATCTTGATACCCGAGTTTTTGTTGGCACTTTGATACCCCAAAATTTGGGGGTATTCAAACTGTGGAACCGTGGGGGTATCAAGCATGTGTAAGAATGTTCAGAAAAATTTGGGTTCATTCAACATCCAGCCCCCATATTCTGCTGAGGCTTTGCATCTGGAACAACTGCTTCAACAAAAGAAGCAGGACACAGCATAAATTAATGTAAACTAACACAGATTTGAAAATGAAGGAGTAGACTGTTAACAGATAAATGGAACAAAAATTCGGGGGGGGGGGGGGGGGGGG